>JAWLRI010000974.1:834543-898555 GCA_034781795.1 Crypturellus tataupa
TATATCTTTATTTAACTGGATTTATTTCTGCCTCACTGGGTTTATTCCTATTTCTAGCGTACAAGACAATCACTGTGTGTGTGGGGACTTTACTCTTTCTTTTCTCTCAGACATGGTCCTTTTCATTCCATCATACACTAAATTATTGCATTCCCTAGCTGATCAGAAAGACCAAGTGGAAATTGGAAAAAAATTAGTGCCTGAATTGCATGCCCTTTAGACCAATCAGCCTGGCAGCAATCTGGTCATCAAATGGCTTCTCTCTCATGTCAAATGGCCATTTTTGACCTTTAAAGTTAGATCAGTCTTTCAGAAGTAACTTTTCTTCCATGACCTTTGAAACAACTAAAATATCCATGATTCAGGAGAAGGAGAAAGGGGTAGGGAGAGAGAACATTTTAGCTTCTTATCTAAAACATGGCCCACAGCAAATTGTTCATGCAGTTATGACAGGCAATATCATCAGAATCTGTTACAGTAAATGATACCAAAGAAGATCATGATTGCTATCAAATATAGCATATATACATATGCCAAAATCTTTGTATAAGGTACCCAGGGGATTTTCCAGGACAGTGGATAGAGAGGGAGTCTCCCTCATTCCTGCTGCTGAATCTCCCTCCCTCTGGGGATCTGAAGATCTCCTGATGTAGCTGGAGGGTTTGAGATGGCTTTCTCCTTCAGCTCTCTGTGGTAAAATAGGCTCTCCTCCTCCACTTATTGCATTGGGACCCAAGACATGCTATTTGTAGATTATTCATGAGAGTGCTGTACTTTTCTTGTAGACAAAAGCTGCTGAAAAGAGTGGAAGGGGTTGGGAGAAGGAAGGAGGAGCTGGAATGTGGGCACCGTTTCTGGAAAGGAGGAGAAGGAGGCACAGGCACAGCAGAAAGAGACTGTGTAAGCATGATGCGAGGCCATGTGATCATGGTGGCATCATCAAACGGCTACCCTGGTGCTGTTTCATGGTGCTTTAGTACTGTGATAGTACTGCAAGTCTGTGTTGCCTTTCTTTGACTTCAAAGTGTACTTTGATTTGGCTTGCAGTAGAAAAACATGCCCTGTATAGTATAACACTGAAATAAATCAGTGTTATGTGAGTTTGTCGTGATAGTTATGAATGCCAAAGTAGCTCATTCTCCTGTGACTGCTGACAGTCTGAAAGGAGGGTTAGAGCACACACAGTGCTTCTGAACACCCATGAGCACCTGGGATATGTGCTTGAAGTGAGACTGTGTAAATAGAAGCAGTTTCTGAGACTATGCATGAGGAGAAGAGGTATAACTGTCCTTTCATCTGCGTGACTTGGTACTAGACATGGCTTATGCATCAGTATTTCACCAGCATTATCTGGTCACAGCCAATCACAGCAGTCAAGATAGGCTTAGTATCACTTGGGTGATGTACATTTTTTTTTTCAATGGCTTATGAAGAAGTCAGCCTTTCAGAAATGATTTTTTTCCCTAGGAAACTCATTAGATGCAGCCATATGGCGTTTGATTACTTTCTGAAATGACCAGCATTTCAACTAAGCAACTCTTTTGTAGTTCTGTTCTTTAGATGAATTAAATCTAATTGCTGTTTCTTATTTGTTTTCTGAAATACATGATAACATCAAATAGGTTCAAATTTAGAAGAAGAGTGTCTGCATGGGGTCCAGAGGTCCCCATAAGTCCAGCATCCTGTCTCTGATATTGGCCAAAAGGCCACGAGAGTGGATGAACATTTGCAGTGTGTTCCCAGAGTACTCTCTGACCTCTAACCAAACTCAGAGACTTCCTGAGTTTCTGTGTTCGGTTCAGCCATCAGATGATTTATCCTCCAGAAACATGTCAAGCCTTCTCTTCAATAAATACAAACTTAAAATATCCATAACAACCCTTTAGCAAGGAGTTTCACAGCTTAAGTACCTCATGTGTGAAAAAAAAATCATCTCCTCTTGTCTCTTGATAGTTTCATTAATATCACATCGTTATTGTGCTGGAAGAGACAGTGAACAATCAATCTCCAGTCCGCGTTTCTCTCCCTTGCATGACTGAACAGACCTCAGCCCACCTATGATTAGATTTTAAATTCTTTTCATCACCTCTTAGTTGGGCCTGTATTCACTTCATGCTCTTCCCAGCAGTATCCCATGTCTGCTTCACCTGGAGCTTTCCATACCCTTGCTGCACCTCTCAGTCTAAGATACCTGTCTGATGCTTTCTAAGTCTTTTTCCTAATGTGGATTTCTCATTGATCATCCTCTGTTCCCATCAAGGGACAGAAAGGTATCCTCTCATGGTTACCATGCCGCATCTGTCTGCCTACTGTCGCCTGCGTCACGGTTTCCCTCTCAATGTTTAGCATATGTAGTATATGTATATGATGCATGCCAGCAATATTGAATGATAGGTTTTCATTATTCATAAGGCCTGTCAGTGCTCATGACGCATTTTTCAACCTGTAATGGCTAAATTCAGCAGGAACAGACACAATGCAAGGACAGAAATAGGCATTGTTACACACAGCAAATAACTTCAGTAATGTCAGGCTCTGGCTAACGAAACCCAGTTTTTGAGAGAAATAAAATCACTCCATGTTGGTAAAATACTACTTTTTTTTTTTTTCTGAAGTAGAAAATTTAAAACAGCACCTAATAGGATCCTTATCTAAAATCCCTACTAGTTAAATAATAAAAAATAATACACATAATCCTGTAAATTAGAGGATTGAAATCAGACCTGAAACTCTTATTTGATTCTTTTTGGCAAAACTCAAGGTGGTCGCCAGTTCTTAATGGAAAATTTAATTCAGCATAGGACTCCTGCAGGTAGTAATGAGCAAAAAGGGATTCAGTGTCTTTGAAATGTATCTTTTTAAATTCTTACTGAGCAGCTGAGAATATTTTGGGCTGTAAGCAACAAGAGAAGGTGGGAGAAGAACAGGTGTTTTTCTGGTAAATTTTGTCACTAATCAGAGCAGTAATGAGGCAACTACTAGCACTTTATTTCAGCCAAACCTGTCTCATGCATTTTCCTTAATAACATACCTACTGGCCAGATGCCAGCTCTATAGTGATACAGTTCACATTTTAACTGAAAATAGACAATAATTATTGGATGGTAAGGCAATCTAGAGAGTTTTAGTGATCTAATAAGAAGGTAATTCCACTTAAGGAGTGTGTGATTGGTAAAAAATCACTGATGTTAAGTTAAAGTAGAATATACATTTTTGATCACACACTCTTTATTCTAGTTTATATCAAGAAAAGAAAATCTGAAAATGTATTGCAAAGTAGTAGTGCAGGCATGGACTCCTCTGCACAATGCCATACCAGTTAGTGGTATCAGGAATGCAGAGACAGAGAAAACTAGCTCTGGTCTATTAAAACAGTAAGGAGCACGTTAGCCCCTTGAACTCCTCTATTTAGAGCTGATCTGTTAAATGATATATATACTATGTGCACTGCTGATTTAACTCCTTTATTCATTTTTCTTCATGTTAGACATGAAAAGCATGGGGGAAGGAAGCTGTGTCTTAGCAGCAGCAGCTGCATTCTGGCATCTTATGTACAAGTAAGATTATATCTGATAGGGTGAAAGTAGGATTATAGTGCATCTGACAGTAGAAGGGGCTTGAAGGAAAATTGTTTGCCATGGATTAGGGGGTCATAATCTTCTAAAATATTCAGTAAATGTTGATTTTGAAGAAAAGATAGAAAAAGCATATATTAAGCTCTTTTGGAAGAGATTGTATGTAAGTTTCCGTAACAACTTAATATGATTTTGACTTGCTTCTTACTGACACATGCAATTCTATTTCATAATATTTGCTACAGGGAGAGCATGATACATGTCTAAATAACTCAGCTGGTAATAACAGACATGGGAACAATCAAGAGTACTAAACCTCTTTATCCAGTACATTACTGATCAGGAAGGCACATTTGCGAAAACATTTCTACAGTGCCTGTCAAGAGAAAAAAAACAATATAGAGAGCCCTTCTTTTTTTCTTTTTTCTTTTTTTTTTCAATTAAACCTCAGCAATCATCACATAGGTTAAAAAAATGACCAACACATGAATAATTTGATACTGTTATTTCAGAATTAAGTCTACACATTTCACATTTAAGGGCTACAGAATGTTAGATATCAAATCCAGTATAAGAAGGTACAAATCCCTTTGAAAATCCTGTAATTTATCTCATGCCTCCATTCTCTCAAGTTTTCTTCCCTAAGCATCAGCTGATAAGGGGCTCTGGCAGCCCTAATGTGGAATCCGAGTGCATAACAGATTGCTGAGTGTCCCTTGAAAGCAAAACTCGGCTTATGTTTAGTCATTAGTTGATGCCTGTGAAGACAGAAAGTAAGATATAAAATATATACGTTTAAAAATATCTGTTTTAACTTGTCTCGCTGACAATACAAGCAATGAGCATAATTTCGTGAGTGAAATACTTTTTTTGGAAAATTTGTGAACCAGGATTTTGCTCTGGAATTATGTGGTACAATGTAATTATATGGAGTAGGACTGTAAAGAAAGTGTTTTTAGGCTTGGGAAGTAAACAGAGAACAAATTACTCTGTAAACCCATGGCATCTACCACAAGAATTAATTGATACCTGATAAGCACAATCTACTTATCCATATTTTGATACTCAGAAAACTTGGAAATTCCACCAGTCACTATTTGGCTCGACTTCCTTTCTTCTTATGCATAAATATTCTTCTCATGAGGACTGAGAAGAAATGGCAATGAATAGATATGGACAGAGAGTTATGAGGTCCTGGGCAAGGTCCAACTTGGAGCTGTTAAGATTTGTGCTGAAGTATTTCCTGGGATACTTTGTTCCTTAACAAGCAGTCTAAGTTCCTCAAGCAGTCTAAGTGGTGAGTGAAAAAAATGTCCTTTTTGGAACTGTACAGATAATCTTAAGGGAGCTAATTTTTAACAACAGAAACATAAGTGATGTTGACTGTCACAGTGTTTTATATGGCAGTGTGAGTATGACTAATTTTAATATGTGGAAAAGAGCATGGGTTTAGTTTTCCTCTGGCAAAAAAATGTCCTTATGCTATTGCATAAGAGGTCAGAGTAGTCTACGTCTTGATAAGATGTGACGTTTACAACTGAAAGAATCCTATTTAATACAGCATATTGTTTATATAATAAACCTACACTCTCTGTATTCATTGGCCGTATTGCATGCCTCGTAAGGAATCTTACGAGCCACCTGCTCCTATGTATTTGGACAAATTATGGCCACTAGTATAGAAGTAATTCAAATAATTTTAATATTTTCAAGGATAAATATTTCATAAAATAATTATTAATTAAAATATAGTAATTCGAGGTAAATTATTTAATACATTAAATTATTAAATTAAAATTATTAAAACAAATTAAATTAGTAATTTTAAGGAGAAATTGATTTGAAATAATGATTTACTAATATACCAAAAAAACTATCATCCTAGGATGGACTATACACATAGGATAATGTATAGTTGTGGTGGTATCACTAATAGAACATTCGAACAATTACATCTAAACTAATTTTATTTTATAACTGGACCAAGTATAACATGCTTTTTTATAAATTTGGAGAGTATGAAGAATGTCTGGAATTAACCTGACGTGATCAATCTCAGGCCTATGTAACCTATGCAATTATATTTGTGGTAGATAATCCAAAGCCCATTTGATCACATAGATGTTTCCTGTAACAATAACACATTGCTCAGCTACTTTAAAATTTGGAAATATCAAGTATATTTTGTATGAGCCTTCATGTGCTACTGTGTTACCAATGACAGTGCAAAGTGAGGATGCTTATTTCCTAAAATTAAAAAAAATGCTGTTTGTTTTATGAAGTACATCACATGATAAGTATAACAGAGAATCAAATATAGAAAACTACAAAATGCCCATGTTTTTGTGCAAACATATACATGGAATTAATCTTGACTCATAGAAGAACCGATTCATTCTGCATTTAGTCTTCTGGAAGTTAGATGTTTAAGGCTAAGCAACGCTCTGCAGGTGCCTTCCATAGCAAATGCAGAGAAAAAGGCACCTTCAAAAAGTAGCATATCTCTTTGTGCAGTGGACAAATGAAGCTTATCCTATATAGAACCATAGAATTATGGAAACATTATGGTTGGAAAAGACCTTCACAGCCATCTTAGAAAACTCCAGTTTTTGTTTTTTTGAGAAATATAATGGTTTGGAGATCTTCTCTGTTCTGGGTAGAAATAAGGAGTCTGATAATGCAGAGAATTTCCTAGGCTAAAATTTCTTCAATCCCAATTTTTGGATATTGTGTCATAGATTTACTACCAAATTAAAAACAGGATATGAGAATAGCTCCTTTTCCATATATTGTTGTTATTTAAGAAATGAAATATAAAAACATAACAAAATGCATACAAAATGCAATTTCATGCATGCTCTTGTGTCCTGTGAGATTACTAGATTTACTTTCCAAAGCCAGTAAGAACTAAATCCAGAAATCACACTACTATTGACACAAACAGGCCTGCATGAGGAGGATTGTTGCCAGCAGGTCGAGGGAGGGGATCCTGCCCCTCTACTCAGCTCTGGTGAGGCCACCCCTGGAGTATTGGGTGCCGAGCTGGGCTGCCCAGAACAAGAAAGACACTGAGATTCTAGAGAGCATCAAGCGGAGAGCCACGAAGATGATTAAGGGACTGGAGCATCCATCTTATGAGGAAAGACTAAGTGAGCTGGGCCTGTTTAGCCTGGAGATAATTGAGAGGGGATCTGATCAATATATACAAATACCTGAGGGGAGAATGTAAAGAAGATAAGGCCAAACTCTTCTTGGTGGTGGCCAGTGACAGGACAAGGAGTAATGGATATAAACTGGAACACAGTAAATTCCACCTCCTGGAAGAACTTCTTCTATGAGGAAGAACTTCTATGCTGTGAGGGTGACAGAGCCCTGGAACAGACTGCCCAGAGAGGTTGTGGAGTCTCCTTCTCTGGAGATCTTCAAAAGATGCCTAGATACGACCCTGTGTCATGTGCTCTAGGTGTCCCTGCTGGAGCAGGGGAGGTTGGACTAGATGATCTCTAGAGGTCCCTCTGAAACTCAACCTTTCTGTGTTTCTGTGAAACAGTCTGTTTTCTTTACTACACTTTCAAAACTGAATTGGGCCATGAAGTAATTCTCATAATGAATAACAGACCTATCAAATTCATACAGAAGGTAAAGGAAATGAAAAATGCAAGGCACAATTTTAGAATTTAGGATCTTCCTACAAATATCCCAAATAGGAAATAGGAAAAAAATTAAAAGAAGAACTATACTAACTAACTTTATGTAGATGTGAACTGGAAGATTCCACATAGAAACTCATTTTTACAGGCACTAAATAGATGCAGTTTTGATTGGCTGACCAGATGTTCACTTTTGCAGTAGTATATACCTGGTATGGGTACAACTCACCACTTCTGACTAATCCAGAATAAACTTTTTGGTGAAATTAGTTTTCTTCTCAAAGAAAGTATTTATGGTAGTTCTACTGAGCACTTTTATATTTATCCTGAAAGAAGTAAGTTGCAAACCACATTATCTTGCTTTATGTACCTGCCATGGTCCTGTCACGAATGCGCAAATAGCTGCCATCACAGAGGTCCTGCTGCTTCATCAGGGTCTATTCACTTCATTTGAAATACTGTCATATGGACTTCCCTGGAATTAATATGAAAAATTAACAGACAGTCCACCATGTGATTTATCTGCAGTTAATTAGCTTGCTTTTAAAGAAGAAATGTTGCAAGGAATTTGAGTTGCCTTCTTTTTTTAGCGCTATGTTCCTTTGTGTATGAATTTTAGTTCTTGATATTGTATGATAAAAAATTATAGGTCTCATATGAGTGTTATAGGGTCTCAGAAATCATTAGTATGTCAGCTCATAGAAGTAACACTCTAAAAAAAAAAGTACGAGTAAGCAGGGCAGCTCCATAAAAGTTGGAAGCCATGAGATGGGAACTTGAAGCTACGATTTGCATGCATCTGACAGGGCAATAGAAAGCCTGACTGCCATAACATCACCTTGCATTAATGCCTTTGGCAGTTTTTAGGCACACAAGTGACTGTAGCTCAGCAGCAACACCCAAACTGTGGCTGTAGCTGTAGAAACACAAAAGCATATGAACGGATCTCCGAGGGGAGGCCTTGTTTCCTTGCTTCTGATGCGTTACTGAATGTCTCCGGATGACAGCAGAAGGAAATTGCTAAGGCTATCAGCCACCCCCAGTGTTTATGGGAGGAATGGAATAAGCAAAATGGCTGGAATGAGTGGGCGGGTGAGAAGCTGCCAGATGTCTGCACCGTGGCATGGCTGCCTCAACGCTGCATTTTAATGCAGCAGGCTCTCTCGTGAGAGAGTTTCAGTTGTGAGGCTATTTCCATGACTTTCACAGGTTTTTGACTTTGTACTATTTTTATGACTGTATGTGGGCTCCTAAACAGCCAGCTAAATCAAAACACTCTAAAGAAAATGACATCAGAGGATATCTCTAAAGAAACGGGGTGTAAAATAGCAGGTATGTTAGAATTACAAGGGAAGAAAAGTGGGACAAGACCAAGCACTCAAAAATAAAAAATAAAATAGTACTGGAAATAAACCCACTAGATTATATTTGTATGTTGAGCTATAGGCAAAAGCAAGATTAACCTTATTGAGGTCAATAAATAAACCTCCCCTTCAGAAACAAATTGCTTAATTTAGCTCTGTGGTGAGACAGAACCATCTGCAATGCCCACCCATTGCTAGAGAGCGATTCTATAAATAACTACCATGGTTACACTAAATCAGAAGAGGATTAAAGCTCATATTTAGCTCTCTTGCAGAGGCAAAATATAAGGGCTTTACTGCATGTGAACAGTGTAGGATGCTGCTTAATGCTAGGTGAATAATGACCATAACAAAAGCCTTCCCAGGGCACACAGTGACACACATATTTGTCCATTGGGAGCTAATATTTTCAGACTAGAAATTAAAGCGAAAAATCTTCTCCTAAAATTATTTTAGGAGTAAAAGTGCAATTGCCAACCGAATCATTGGATAGTTTGAAATCTGGCTGGCCAAACACTTTTGAGATGCACAGAGAAACTCTCTTGCAAGACTCTTTTCAGGTACTTTCATTTTTCCTTCAATGCATATTTTGATTATCTAGGTCACCTATCAAATGACAATGAGCATACTGTGAATACGTTCTCTAATACCCTAACCACAGGAGATGCATCTGCACTTTTTTCATCAGTTTAGCTTGCCTTAAGTACATGCAATAGTAGGATAGGTTCTGATTCTTTCCTAATGATTTTCTTAACCTTTAACTGAAATTTTTATTATTAATGCTAAACATAAAAAGCCAGAATGCAGTGTTTTATTTTGAGTTGAAATGAATGAAGAGAGAAAAAATGAAAGAGAGAGAAAAACAGATAGAAGAATATCAAAGACCAGACTCAGTTCAGACTGTTAGACACACACTGCTACTTGTCATTGACCATATACCTCACTGAGGGGAATTATGGGTTGCTGAGAAGAGGTTTTTAGTACCATTTTTGGGGAACATATTAAAGAGAAATTCAGAGCAATTCTTTTTAGGAGAAAATTAGCCACTAAAAGGAATGGAAAATGGGAGAAGCCTTAGTAATTTTGTGTTGGAGTGTCCCTCTAGTTACACATTTTGCTCCATCCATTTTTATCAGCCTAATTGTTATTTCAGACGCTATTTAAATGAAGTCATTATTTCAGACTCAGTGAGTTGGAGGAATAGCTGGGACAGATGCCCTGAAGTAGTAGCTAGCTATGAGGACTAAGGAAAATTATATTTTTGTGTATATACAATGTGAAATTCATTATAGAGCCCTTCTCCTGAGCCAGCAGCTACTTCTTGGTAGATATCAGAAACAGGGTATAAGGTAGGTCTCTCCCTGTGTTTTGTCTAGGATTGCCTATTTCATGTATCTGATATGGTTTCTGCATTACCTGTATTATCTATATTCTGTGCTCTGTACTAAAAAGAAGTCTGGTTAGACTTGGACATGTCTGTCCACTCCTGCCCCGTATGCCTTCTATTTGTACAAGTAGCCCATTTTCTAGGGAATAGGTGAGGTTAGAAAGGATCTCTGGAGACCATCTATTTATACTCATACCTAATGGAGGTGGGGAAGAGATCATAAGATAGAACAAGACACCCTCCACCAGTGACCTCCTCCTCCTTGAGACCTTTTCTCATTGTCTTATACTTACTGTTAGCACAAGTGTGGACACACATGGCAGATAGAAGGAAAAAGGGACAGGTACCAAAAAGTAATTAGTGGGAGGGGTGGGAGGAGGCTCCAGCAGAAAGGATTGGAAGGGACTTGAAGGGAGAAAAAGGTTGTTGAAAGAGTGGATACCACATGTCAGAGGAGATAGGCTGAAGTGTGGGGAAATAGTAGATGTTGCATTCCAGTTCTCCCCAAAGTACAGGAACTTGACATACAAAAGGAATGATGATGACAAGAAGTAGATCAGGTTTTGAGACAGAAGATGGGCTGAGAGAAGATGGCCCAAAATAAGTCTCAGCAGCTTCTGTGTGACAGGGTATTTGTCTCTTACAGATTTTGCCCCATCACGATGTGATCTCTTAAGTGATGGATATTTCACTTAGACACGTGATCAAGTGACAAAAGCAGTCTATCTAGGAAAAAAGGATTGTGCCACTTTCTAAAACATATTGAAAAATCTGAATAATATCTCTAATACACTGTACTAGATTACACAGAACCACAGAATCACAGAATAGTTAGGATTGAAAGGGACCGCTAGCGATCAGCTGTTACAGTCACCTCTGTCCAGTCATACTTTGAATATCTTCAAGACTCTGGAACCTCTCTGGGCAACCTGTTCCAGTGTTCAGCCACCTTTGCAGTAATGAATTGTTTTCTTGCATTTAACTGGAATTTCTTGTATCTCTGCTTGTTTGGGATGTAAAGTATAAAAGACCTTGCAAGAAAAACTAATTGACTTAAAACTGTCTCAGCCCATATGAGTGTCTTTTGCTGCCTGAACTGGTACAAGCTATTGGCAGTATCAGCTGAATCTATGCTGGAAAGAGTTTCCTGTAGATCTGCAAAAGCAGATCATTAAGGACCATGGTCAGACATGAGTTTTAAGGTTTTGCTTATTGCAATACCTGAAGATATTTCTCCATCAACTACTCCCTGTGATGTACAGTTGAAAACTAGTGCCCTGTGGAGTAGTTAAATGCAGAGAAGCAGCATTTGCTCATTTTTATCACTGTATTATATTTCCCTAGCACTGAATATATGTGCTTAGCTGCATATTTTATTTACAAATACACAATTTTTCTTCCAAGGTAAAGAAATATTTCTTTATCAAGGTAAAGAAGCAGACCTTGCACGGTACGGAGTGGACTATGTGGAAAGCTGAGTAGGTTCACTGATGATTTAAGCTGACATTACTGGCTTTATACTGAGACAGATGAAGAGCCAACATTTTCCTGAATCTGCGGGGTAGCTTTTGGCAAAAAGGATATGGAAGAAGGATAGAGAAATAAGCAGGTGTCTTTGGCGCGGACAAGTGGTAATAAAAGCCATTTCCTAGTTGAACATGTACCTACATCTAATTTTGACAAAGGCATAAGAGACTTCACATGGCTGCTGCGAGTTACCCAACAGCATGTTTGTCCAACAGGTTTTCTTCTCTGAGCTCAGAGGAAAAGTCTTTTTAAGTAATGTTATAATGAAATAATGTAAAATTAGATAAAACTAGTTATGCAAGATAGCTGCTGTTCTAAGCATTCTAGCTTTTATCTAGTGTTTTTTCATAAGAAATTAAACACAAGATAGAGAAGCTTTCTAAGGGAAGGAGAAAATGCAGATGTAGGAAAACTTCTTGGTCTGCATAGCATTACGCAGAACATGTCCATAGTTTAGATTAAAAGATGTAGAGTTCATTGTGCCTATATCAAAACCTGTAGATAAAAGGGTCAGGGAATACTTTCTGTCCGTGAGGGCAAAGGATATGGCACAGAGCCAAGGACAAGGCTCCCTTCCCTGCAAAACAGGGTAGTATTATGTCCCCTGCTTGCTAGGAGCATCCCATGGCCTATGCTGTCCCTGAGCAAGTGTCGGGAAAGCACTAGTAAAGACCAGAACTGCTCTTGGGAGCATTCTAGTTGTATGCCACTGCTTATGCCTCTGCCCTTGCCCTCTTTGCTTTGCTGGTACAGTTACAGCCCCAAAGACCAGAGAGAGCTAGAGACATAGTGAACGCCATAATTTATTGGTTGACTGATACTATCTATCCTGTTAGGTGGCAATTGTTTTCAAAATACGTAGCAAAATGTGTAAACATTTTTTTTTTCTTTTGCCTTTAAAGGAAGTCTTAAAAACTGCAAGGAGAAAAATGACCCAGATCACAGCTGGAAAAAGGTTTGAAAAAATAAAGAAAAGACAGTATAATAAAAGCAGATAGGACCTTGGGCCTTTCACTTCTCTTTCAAATATTTACACATTCCTCTCCACACCTATTCCTGACACTACATTTTATCCATTTTTCATTTCCTTCCGTGTTTCAAGCTTTTTTTTCTCATGCTTCTTTCTCCCATTGTCATCATTAAAATGTTTTCATTTCTTTTTCAGTCCCTTTACTATAGTGATTCTACTTGCTTGTTGCCCTCTAGCTCTTCAACCTACAATTTCTCCCTCTGTTAAAGAGTATTTCTGGCAGTTGCATCTTATGAGTAATTGATAGAATATACTTCTATCCAAGAATAACAATTTGCCAGGATAAGGACCAAGAATTTTTTTTTAAATTGTTCCCATGACATACTGCGATATGTTATCAGACAGGCTGAAGGCAGTACATTCAAACAGCTTTAAAATAAAAGAAAAACTGGTGAAAGTGTAAGTGACCAAAGAAAATACAATAGCATGCCTATATACACTTTTATTTTAAAAGTTTCAGCTCAGTGACTCAATTTTTACCATTCAAATTTCTGACTAAAATGAGGTTTCCAACAGGCTCTTTAGCCCCAAATCCTATTGAAGCTACTTATTAGTTTGCACTTAATTTGGTTTTCCTTCAGAAGCCTACCACTGGTGAACTGATTTTATCATCTCAGGTATTTACTGTTATAGGTATTAAAAACTGAAATACAAATTTCAGCTGACTCCCAAAGGTTGCAGCCAGACAAAAAGCGACTACTTGAGTACATGCACACCTCCTAAGATTTTTTTCTCAGATTTAGGCAAGAAATTCAGTCCCTCACAGACTGAAATCTCCCTCTTTATATTGCAGAACATGAACAACTCCTGGAAGGTATGGAAAAGTGTTATTGAGGGTTACTACGACATGTTTCTTTATACAAACAGTAAACTGGAAGTTGTCTGAGTAATGCTATACAAATTCATCTAAAAAAAACAGTCTAGGAGGAGATGAAGAAATTAACCCAAATTGTTATAGTCTTCATTTTCATCATGTATCCATGAATGTTTGATTTTGCACAAGCAGGAGGAACAAACAATCACAGAAGCAGAAAAGGGGGGAATAGTTTCAGGGAAGAGGTGAATTGAACCTCATCCTCAGTTAATATCTTTGATCCTTTTAACCAGACATTAGCCTATAGATACAAACTAATATAAAGGCAAGTACACCCACTTATTGTTAACCACATATTCTAACCCTCTACAGGTAGTCATGTTTTCAAAGCAAACCATAAAATATATGGGAACAAGTCAGCAATCTGTTCCCAAGGATTTCATTTAGCTTTTGGAAATCTACTTCGTATTGTACAAATCCTAGGAGTAAAACACAGCATAGTTTTGAGGCTGTTATATTAATTAGCTTTTCATCACTCCAACGGGATGTCAAGAGAAATATGAAAGATTAGATTATTACACTGAATTGTAAGGGGTCAAGACCTTATCTAAAGATACTTCTGTCTAGAGATATACTGTTTTAGAGATAGTCAACATCATGAGAAGACATATGCAATTTTGAAAGTGGGAGTACAAGTGGAAATTCAGGGAAGTGTAAAGAGGCAGTGAAGAATAGGGTATGAACATGGGTAACAAAAAAACTTTGACTGTAATACATTAAAAGATCAGAAGCAGTGGATTATTTTTATCAGTTAATTTTAAAATTTCAGAAGTCAAGTACAACACTGAAGTTGCTGGAAAAATACTACATAAGTTTGCATTACCCCTGCAGATACCAGACACAAATTTGTTGGCTTCAGAAGTTTTAAATCTGCTTACTGCTAACTGAATTCAGCTCTGCTAATTTAGGCTAAAGGCCATACAGAAAATGTGTTTGATTTCTAACGCAACTGATTTAATTAGTATGTTTAGATTGCAGCATACCCTTTTCAGAGTTTACATTGCATTCAAATACTGTTTGAAAGTGCAATGAAGGATCTGAATGCAGAGCTGAGTGCAAAGCTACTAATTCATACTATTATGAATGCATTTCAAAGGGATTGCTACTGTTTGTAAAAGTCTCAGAATCATGGTACGTTTTATTAGGAGGGAATCTTTGAAGCTCATCATAGCTAAACTTCTAGCAAAGCAGGTCCAGATAGATTTCCAAATGCAGTATCCACAACCAATGCCTGGTCATATTAATGGTGCAAATTTTTCCTTTTAAATCTATAATTTTTCTCTTGCAATTTATGACCTTTGCTTCTTGTATTTTCACTGTGCCTTTCACAGGAATCTGGCTTTTCTTCTCCTTACACTTCAAATAAGTGTAGACAGATCTTGCAGTCTTCCCTGCTTTAGACTGAATGAACCTTGTTCTTTCTGTTTCTTTTCTTTAGCACTTTAATTCATGGGGACACCAGATAATGCATTTTTTCAATAACAAGTTAGTTGCATCTTTCTTAGGACTGTTAGGTGGCAACCAGGTTCTGATCAGTGTTTTTACAGTGATAATCAGTAAACCTTTTTACTGCTGTTTTAAGTGAACCAGTACGCCTCCCCTCTCCAACTGCTTGCTTGTGTCTCTTCAGCAGAACAGGACCGTTTGAATCAGCACAGCTCCAAAGACTTCTAGATTTCTAGAAATGATTTCAAAAATTTCAAGAAATGGAGAGAGAAAAGCAGTGTAGAACAAGAGAGGAAAATTCTATCAGTAACTGTCAGATCCCTGAGGAGTTCAGCTGAGTGTCACATCAGCTGTTTGTGGGGCTGCATTTTAATCTCTGGTGTGGGAGCAGTCAAAAGGAAAAAGAGAGTTTAATTTTTTTTTTTTTTTCCATTACTTAATAGTTGAGCTTAATAGGCAAAATTAACAGTTAAATTTTGAGGTACAGAGAGAATTCCTGCTGAAGCTTTAACTTCTGTAGCTCCCAATTTTGATTTCATATTGGTAAAACTCTCCCTAGGAAATAAAGAATTGGATTGGAATCCTTCTATTGTGATTCTTTCTGGATCACAGTATAGAAAACAGAAAGCTTTCCACTCACATTAGCTACACTAAAATTCACCACAAAATCTTACATTTTCATTGTGAAAGCTGTTTATACACTTTTTTTTTTTTTTTTTTTTTAGAATAAGTTGGCTATGGTCAAGGTTTACCTAGCCTTATAGGAGGAAGATTTTCTATAAGTGGAAGGCTCAAGGGATGTGGTTTTGTATCACTAAAACACCAGTAAAAATGTCAGTCTTGAATAAAAGTGCTAAAGTAATCTTACTTCTCAGAAAATTTGGACAGACATCAGTGTTGTATTAATTGAGGATAGAGGTCTGGCAGAATTTCTTTACAGAATAGGTTTGATGTATTGAATGCATCCCACTTTCTGCTAAAATTTGAATGACAGCGATCAAATTGTGCAAAAATAATTCAAAGATGAATAATTCTATACAGCATATGATCAATCAGACCTTTGTACTAATGGTCCAACATTTTTCAAGGTCCTCAGAATTTCAGGTAAAAGTCTAGTCTACAGTGATGACGCGTTCATATTCTCAGTCATGTCACAGTGCAAAGTTTTAAAGTCATTTTTTTTCTGTCAGTTTAGAGAAAAAAGCAGCATGAAAGGCTGATGGTCTTTTTGTGGTCTGTTGCTGCCTGTCAATTCTGAGATTCTACATGACTTCTATATTACTCATCCCTACGGCCAGTAACCCCAGTGCTGATGCTTATTTTTTTTTACTTCTTTTACTACTACTTTTACTTCCGTGCCCTTTCTGCATGCTCTTTGTGTATGGAGCATCCTCCTAACATGTTTACTCAGCTACCTCTTTCTCTTACTAGAGTAAAGAAGATACTATCAACATCTTGTCAAGGAAGCCAAGACATTATACATGCAGAATAGTCCCTTAAGGGCCCACAGTGTCTTGTTTATGCAGCATCTATTTAGCTTACAGAGCATTACAACTGAAATGTGAATTGAGGAATCCGATGAGCACCTGACCTTTAATTTCCCTCTGGTATGCTTCAAATGAATGATGGCAAGCAGATAAAGTCTCATCTGAAACATCCGAATCTGCCAACATGTATGTGACAAAGCTACACGACATGGCTTTATACCACACTCCAGTGCCTTGTTGTGATCACAACTACTTGATGTGTGTCCTCCTAAACTCCATCACACTGATGGGATGTGTGTTCTCATGATTAGATAGATGTCTGTAGTGTGATGGCAAGCTAGACATGTTAGCAATTCCAGGGTGTTCTGGTTGGGGATGGAAATGGAGGAGACAGCATAAGGTCAATAAGTATCTTGCCTATTCCTATTTCTTTGGGAAGAGTTAAGTGCAGGACCAGCACTGGGGAAAGGATATTTTCAGTGATCATACCTATTTGGATATCACTGACTAGAGATGCCTATTGTGTTATTAGAAAGCAGAACTCGTAAAAAGGCTGAAGAACTACACTGAGGCTGAAAAAGGAGAACTACTGAAAGTAGGGGAAAATCCCTTCTGCTTCAGGCAACAGGTCTTTCAAAGACTCTCTGCCAAGAAACCTCGATGTGTATGATTATAGCTCTGAGAAAGACTGGCTAACTCATCTGGAAAAGCCATATGACCTACAGCTTCAGATTTAAGAATGTCCCCCTAAAAAGACAGCAGTGAAGCAATTTTTTTTTCATATTTGCATTGCTCTAAGCCTCCTCTTTCAAAGGATTTCCAACAAACTGGTCTATACTTTCAATCTTGTTAAGGCCATTAACAGTGTCATTGCCCAAAGCAGTGACATGCCTGTGTCTAAACATTCCTACACCAGAAGAGTCAACAAGTGGGGACTTGTTGGGGGCAATCCCTATCTATCAGCAAACAATTGTATGTAAGCACGTTGCCAGTCCTTCTTTTAGTCAACCCAGCCATTCCATCCCACAGCTGACACCTATGACAGAACAAAATTGCTTCTGCAGTGAGAGGTGGGTGGGCATGTCCTTCTGGTCATGGCAACCTCCTACAGACCCTCAGATTTTTTAGTGCCAACATTTTAGTGCTGGCAAGTCTGTGCTGTTAATAGTTTGCTGATTGTCATAGTAACATAGTAAGAACCTAAACACATAAATAGCTGAAATGTAGCTTTCCATTTAGTGTTCCTTAGAGCATTGTTACTTTAACCATAGTGGGTCCATCCCAGGACCACAGAAATCACTACAGGAAACTAAGGCAAATCAACATTGGCTATATATAAAGGGTCCATATGTTTCAACGATGGGATTGGTTATGTCTCTACCATATGCCATGACAGGTGCCCTTCGTCTGTCCCGCAAAAACCTGTGATATCCCTGGTAAGACCACTCTAGCATTTGTCCTACTTCCTTGTCTGCATCTGCTGCACTTCCATGGCTTTACAGAGCAGTTCTTCTAAAGAGGCTGAATTCAACTCTGCAGCTTAGCACCTACAATGACCACTCTGTGTCACTGGAACAAACTCTGCCTGGTGGTATTGAAAGTATTGTATGACAAAAAAATCATTTTTATTTAGAGAGCAAAATATTCTATCATCTCCATAAATCAATTATTTGAAAAATAATTGTTTGTTCTTAGCAGATGGTAGAAGAGAGACAAAAGCAATTTAAATCTTTTTTATTAAAATGTATCATGAAACAAGAAACCCTTTTGGTCCATTGAATGTATGTAAGATTTTTGCCGTTTAAACATATCTGCATACACCGTTTCTAAAAATCCTCTTGAAAGCTAAAAGATCTGTAAGAGAATTAAATAAAATGGCTAAAGGAAGGAGGTGGAGAGGACCTCCATTCTCTGCAAACCAAATGAGGATGTGCAATGATCTTTGCAGGAGAGCTACATGAAGCATGGCAGCCTCATCCATTATTCTAAAAGGCATAATTGAAATAAAAATGACAGACCTATTATGTTATGAAAAAATGAAATGGGAGATTCTGAGTGATAGATGACCAATGAACATCAGTATTTGGTTAGGTTAAAACCTACATTAATGATGCAGAGTAATTAGGTGTACTTCATTTGGATTTTTTTTAAAATAAACACTGGCAAATAAAAATATTAACCTGTCTAGAAGAACAAAGACATGTTTTGGTTCAAGTGGAAGAAGGAGGTGAGTAGTTGGTGAAGTCTGTTTGGATTAACTGCTAAGTTCTGGTTCGTTTTCAACCATGTAAAATTTAGACAGCATAGGTAATAATTTATCTTTTTTTTTATAAATAAATCAATCTATATCAGTATGTGGATTAATCTGTCACAGATCCATAAGGAATTTTTATAGTGCAAATTCATTTTAATTTGCAGTGAAATTCAATACCTGTCAAAATAACAGTAGCTGGATGTTGGCACAAAGAAAGCTGAAATAAATTATTCATAACTATTACCATAGAAGTACAAAATTTCACAGGAGGTATTAAACTGCAGTGACTCATTCAATCCATCTTCTTTTTTTTTACAGAGGTTTCAATAATGTAGTAAGGGAGGAAAAAATTCCATGTGGCTAAGGTAAGGTAAAGAGACATTTTTGAATGTTACATTTAATAGATGTTTTGAGTAAATTAATTTTAAGTTAATTTTAATCTGAGTAATATGATGGCTGAAATACTGTTGAAAGGTGTTAATAGGCTCCATGAAGTGAGTCTTCCACTTAATACGGAATAACATGTTTGCTTACAGATGATGGATGAGATAGGTCAATGGAAGGAGCAATCAAACTTGTTCACAGAGTAGCTGAAAATACTACTCAAAGCAATGGAGTTATGAAAAGATCTGATCAGGAGACTGGACACAACGTTACTGAATATCTATATGAACCTGAGAGAGCAGATCTAGTGCAGTCCAGCAGAAAATAAAAGGTTTCAAAAATAAGCAGAGAATTAAACTTTCTGGGACTGAGAACTGACAGAAGATTCAGATACGTTTCTTGAAAGCAAAGAAATTGCCCGTTTCTTGCATGAAGAAAACATCTTAGCTTATATTGTTTAGAAAAAGAAAGTCTTTACCAAAGTCTTTACCAAAACAAACCCGTAACTCTCATAATTCATTTTCCCCTCTACTGCAGATAATCTTACAAGTCTCTGATTATTAACTGATTGGATTAATGAGATAAAAATATATTCAGAAACAAAATGCTTAGATGACAAGATAGAAGACGTGTTTTAGAAAGAGCCTGCCATGTGTCTGTATCTGTGCACCACAGTTAGAGGTCCTTTCTGAAAATAGCTAGTATACTTCCATCACCGTGCAAAGATTTTAAGAGGAATTTGAAAGAATGGCAAAATTTTTACGGGAAGATGGTAAGTGAAACTGAAGAGGGAAGACGGAAGAGTAGAAATGGGTAGAGGTTAAAGCAAACTGAAACTTCTAGTACGTATTTGTAATGCGCCATGCAGCTTGAAGAGCATTCTCCCTGGAGCTGTGAAATCATGCATATTTACACAGCAATATATGTATGAGTTGACAAGAAAAATTCAATTTCTACAAGAGTTGATTCTTCACTGTGATCAATGCTCATTTTTTAATTAAGATAATTAGTTTGAAGGATATTTTCTACAAGCAACATATATTCTCAACATTCATCTATTAGTTTGCAAGTTTTCAACTGATTGTGATAATCTCAAACCGTAAATTTACAGCAGGATAGCGATGTCTGTGCAAACTCTTTCAAGTCCACTAGCTAATAACCATTATAGGTCTTGAAGCTATGTGGGATGAGATAATTTTTTTCCCATTTCCAAGAGAGGGTTTTGCTACAAATAAGAACAGAGGGGGAAAGTAATTGGAGAATGAATTATAGAAAGGGATTCACAGAACAGGGCCAAATTCAGGTGCACAGCACTAAGCCTTTTGCCAGGATTGTAATAGAAATCATTGTCATCTATGCTTTCAAACTATCTTAATAGCTCCCAAAATTATGGTGGAAAGGAAAATTACAAGTAGATTTGCTTAGTCATGTATTCAACAATCTTTTCCCACCATCTGCAGTCCCTAGAATCGCAGAGGGTCAAAATTTCCCAGAAGAAAAATAAACCTCACAATTTAATAAGTGCAAGATTGCAGAAGACTTTTTTATTTAATATATTTTGTGAAAAGATAAGGGATGGATCTCATTAAATATTACTGTTTTGTACAGAAGTGTTTCAGCATGCTGTATGAAATTCTATATACATTTGTGCAAAAAGTGAGATTCATGTATAGATGAAAATCTGATTTCAATGGCTACAGTATTTCTGATTTTAATGGCTTAAGTTCTATGAACAATCTGCTGTTACTTCATCAGTAAGATAGTATGGCTTTTTGCACACACAATGCTGAAATAACTATATATGACTGATTTTCACTTACGACTATTCACAGCATTTCCTGTTGTCTGGATGCTTCTGAAAGCCTAGAGTTACCAAAATAAATGACAAGGCATGCAATCTTAAGTGGAATTTGAAAAATAAAACTTTTCTTGGCTATAACTGACAAACTTATTTGTTGCAAATGATAAATGTGGAGAAAGAACATTATGAATTTAAACAATGAGTCACTAAGGTGATATTGATATAGGAAAAAAAATGTGAGTGTATTTTAAGGGAAAAAATACCTTACAGAGCAATGAAACCATAAATACCATAGCAAAAGGTGCTGATCTGAAACACTATGCATTATTATAGTTTTCCATATTCAAAAAATAATATATTTGAGGTGGAATAGGCACATAAATATACTACAACATCTAATGGATGGAAAATGTTGAAGATTAAGAATATAGCTGTTTTGAATCATAAAACAAAGACTTAGAAAGGAGACTTTTTAATATATTGCAAAAGACTAAACATTTGTGACAATAGAAAAGCCCATACTAAATACTGGTACCGTAATAAAAGGATATGAAATGTCAAAAAAAAAAAAAAAAAAGGGAGACAAAATGAAGGAATGGAAGTGGAATGAAGGAAGGAACTATGAATAAGGTTAGGAATTTAAGATTTAATATTTCATATAAAATATTCTCAGGAAAAAATTCATTTTGCAATTCACTTGGCTGCCTAATTGCACCCCAACTGGAGCTCTAGGTTTTGGATCCTTCCTAATCTGAATCCTAACTACAACCATAAACCAAGCTGTAGTAGTGGACTGAATGCTATTACAAGTCTCTAAGCCATAACTGCTGAAAAGGTTGTCAAGGGAGAATTCATGTGTCTTTCCTTTGGCAGTCAATCTAAGTCGACTTGAAATCAAGGTTTTGTGTCTCTATTAATCTTAATTCTAGTCTCAATCATTATCATAGGCATGTGATGATACCAAGATCTCCAACCATGGCCCACACAAGAAAGTTCCAGAGATTAACTCTTGGAAGTCTACCACTTCTTATAGCCGCACCAATGTTACCTCACTCCAACTAGGATTGTTTCCCTCCTAAGTATTAACCTTAACCTTAGCTTTGAATGAGCCTTAGTCCAAGATCTGCAGTCATGACACAAAGAAGGTCTCTAAGGGAGAATTCATTCTGCAGCACAATTTTTTCATCAGTCTCTTGAAAACCTGACTTCGGCTCTAGGCTTTGTTTCTCTTCCAGCTCTAAACATGATTCTATCATAAACATAACTGTAAGCATGAATGTGAAGACCCACACCTAGGGAGGAATACTAAGAAATAAACCCTTGCAGCAATACAGGTTGGAGATTGCCTGGCTGGGGAACAACGCTAATGGAAAGAACCAGGATGTCCTGGAGGAGAGCAAACTGATCATGGACTATTTGTCTTGGCAGTAGAGAAGACCAACAGCATCATGGGCTGTACTAACAGGACCATAGCTTGACTGGAGGAATTGAATAGCCATCTTCACTCAGTTCTCATCAGGACACATCTAGAATATTGAGCCCAGTTTTTGTCTCCTCCATATAAGGAAGACATAGACAACCTGGAGTGAATTCAGTAGAAGCCCTCAAATGGTCAGGGGCTTGAACATTTGCCCCGTGAGGAAAGACCAAGCAAACTGAACTTGCCCAGCCTCGACAAAAGGTGGCTAACAGAGGATGTTTAGCATCTTTCCATACCTGACGGCAGATCATTAAGGAGATAGGGACAGGCTCTTCTCTGTGGTGCATAGCAGGAGGCGGAAAAGCAAAGGGTGTAAGGTGCAGCAAGGGAAGTTCTAACAGCAAAGAAATGGAACACGTTGCCTCGGGAGGTTGTGCAGTCTCTCTCCATCCTTGGCAGTTTCAAGACCAGATTGAATAAAGCTATAAGCAACATACTCTGACTATATTTGACTCAGCTTTGAGCAGGAATATGCTCCTGAGGCCTGTGAGGTCCCTTTCAACATGAATTATCCCATGATTTTTTAAAGCCCTTTTCCCTCAGTCTTCTCAGGCCCCGTGCAACTGGAGCTCTAGCCAAGTGGTAGGGTGTGCCTGTTTCAGGCAAAAGAGTTATCAGGGCAGAACAGTTTTTATAGCCTACCACTTCTCTTGGAAGCCCTCAGGAGCTAGAGCTCTTGGTTCTTATGTCTTGGTTGCCTACAATATCAAGGTTCTCTTCTGAATTCTCAGAGTTATGTGCAAAACTGTTAGGAATTTGAATTCACTGTACGTGGCATAACTCAGGAGTGTACAAAAAAATGATAGATGCAGCATAATATACCCTTAGAGGGTTTGCTGAGCAATCCTCTGTGCTGATATCTGCAGACGTCAATGCAAGTGAGAAGCAAAGTCCTGAGGCCAGAGCAATGTGTGGATTAGGGTGCGGAAGTTTTTAATCATAATAAAGCAGCTTGTTGAAACTAATTTAGAAATTTTGTAATGTGCCAGCTGACTCCAGGATTGTTACCTGTCACTTGCAGAAACCAATTCAGGCCACCTTTATACCATAGTGGTCTTTTGCAGCGTTATCAGAAATTTCAGAAATTATCAGTGCTCGAAGAGCAGTGTTTTATCTCTCTCAGCTTCTCTGCTCTATTTCAAAGATAATTACTTAATACGACCACCATTCAGCTGGAGATAAAAACCCACATCCTGTTTTTGACATGAAGTACCACTGAACAATTGGTTCCATTGTATTTGCAATTTATAAGGTGAGGGAAAAAAAAACCCCTAAGCCCCAGTCCACTAGGTTCATCCAACCATGAAAGCATCAGTGCTAACATAATTAAAAACTGTCACAGCAAATATAATCTAAAAGGCAGCAACATAGCTTTTAATTTTCTCCATTCACAGTAGATCTATTGACCTTAGCAATTCAAATGAGCTGCAGGCCCAGCTCAGGATTTTATCAGTTATAGGAAATTTACCAGAACATGGAATTTTCTTCCTGATTTCCAGCACCACATTGCTTAGAAAAAAATAACTCCACGTGAGGCTGGTTTTGAATATTCAGCATGGTGTTGTATGTGAAGATAAAGATTGTTTTCAGTGTGTATTAAGAGTTGGAATGCTTATTTAAATCTCTTAATACCGCTGAATCAGAGTCATTTTATGACAGCATCTTTTGTTGCACATTCAGCTTCTTGTGATATCTTCAAAACATATTATTATAGACCTTTCAAGCAATGCACATCCTGGCATAGGTATGGAAAAAAACAGTCTGACTTGTTTGGGAAGTGGAGATATTGGAAATGAAGAAAAGGGCAGTGTTAGAACGCTCGAGTGATTCTGATGTCACATGTCTGCAGAAGGCTACAACTGAGGCAGAATGAATAGGAAAAGCATCCATGCTAAATGCATGCTAAATAGCATCCATGCTAAAAGGACTATTGAACGCACACTGGGGAAATGAAACTATGATTAGGAGGTTGCACACTGTGCTCCTAACATTTGTAGTGTTCCAAACAACTGTCTGTATTTATTTTATTTCTGCACTGCAAACACCAAAAATCAGGAAGAAGGTTAGTGTGGGAGGAGAAAAAGGATTTTGAAGAACATGTTACCAGTGTGTATTTATGAAGGATTATTTCAGCGGAGACTGTGGAGTGCCTTGCTCATTTGGTATGCTCCTGGTGTCTGGGGGTCAAGGAACTGAAGGTCTGAACACACTGTTCAGCTATCTCTTCCATTAACTCCCACCTACTCTATTTTACAGTAGAAATGCACCCACACAGCAGATAATAACCTACACTTAGTTGACTGTCTTCTTAGTATTGTTCTAAATAGTGTGGAACAGTCAAGGCTTCAAGGAGGTGCTGAATAATATTATTTTTCTACTTTGTAAGGACCAGATTTTTCTTACTCTTACAATGTGGCAAATCTAGTTCAACGCAAGTGAAATGAAACATGTCACTTGAATTATGAAATTTCAGCAGAACAAAATTTGTTCCACTGATGAAAAACTCCTTTAATCAATTACAGATACTAAGTTTTGCTACATATGTTCTAGTAGAGATCCTAAAATATTTCTGATAGCAGTGGATGTACTAGAGAAAATAAGCTGGCTACAGTAGCTTACCACTGTTCTGCATTACTGGATGAGAAAACAGTTATGTTGTTTCCCTGCCTTCTCTTGTCAGTTAACATTGCAACTGCCTCCCACCTTTGCTACATACATTGTTATTATAGCATGCAGACAATAATGCTCTTCTTCACAAACTTTTTGTAGTTGGTTAAATTACTCCTCATTGATTATGTCTGTAATAGGAGACCTAGCACGGCTTCCCAGATGTATAACTGGGACTTCCCTAAATATACCCATAGGATAGCGGTTATAACATTTATTTGGCATGAAAAGCCAAAGCTATGAAGAATAATTAGCTAAAGTTATATTGTTATAACTGGGGTTTTTACACATGGAATCTTTTACTTGTTTTTCTTTCTTTTTTTCTTCTTCTTTTTCTTTTTCTGTTTTTTTTTTTTCCGATTTGTTACTTCCTCTTACAAATCACATTGAAAATGTCTTTGGGGTTTGCCCTAAGGGTAGCCATACTACCTACAGAGGCCCAATTTTTGCCAGAGAACTTCTCTGGAGTTCAAGCAAATATTTATCTCTCACCAATTCTGTCTGCTCTGGCAGGACAAAAGAGTTCAGATGCTGACACCAAGGAACAGATAACAATTTGAGATGTTCTAGGGTATCCTACATTGCAGGTAGCTGCAGATCCAAGGATCTGTCACAGGTTCTCTGTAACTATTTTACTCAGTCCATTAAGCATCTCTCATTTATTCCAGAGACCAGTATGTTACTGGTAATTTCAGGGTTAAAAATCTATGTTGATTTTTCTCTCATGCATTTTTTCTATGATGGTAGAGGAACACTAGCCTTCTGTGAAAAGACAGAAATGTCCCTCAGAAATTCCTTAATATAGGACCTGTCACCATTTTTCTCAGTTCCTCCTGAATAAATTTCTCCAAAATGTGATCTTCTCCTATATGGAGCGCCACTCCTATACAGGGGTTGGTATTTTGTAGAGTTTTACAGTCTTCAGAAATGAGAATAAGCCCCTGGAAAAGACTACATAAATCTATACCATCTGAGGACCTGAATGAGAGCATTCATATTCAAATGACTTCAAAACAACTTGGAATATAGATGAAAATGCTCTACCAAGGGCAGTTAAAGATTGTTCTTACAACCCTCTAATTTACTTGGTGATTTCTCTTTGACAACATGCCTATAGTGCTGGCAGCTCTGAATGTTTCACAGAGGAACCACCTTTTTAGCAACCTTTTCCCTTCCTCATCTTTTGTTGCTTTGTGGTTTAAGCAGCTCTTCAGAAGAGATTTCAGACTCACACAAAATCAGACTGCTCAAGGGGGTGTCCTTTAGGCTTAGTCCACGAGTGAACTGAGCCAGTTTTTGCTTTTTATTTCAGTGTTGTACAATGTTTGCCCCAGACCCTAAAAAAAAGGGGAAAAAAAGTTTATACAAAGAAACAGAACTGTACTGAGAAAGAGATGACTGACACAAACAGTTTGCTATTCAAAGAACTGTGCTGCAGAAGAAAGTGAGCGACAGCAGCATTCACATCAGGTGCTTTCAGGATCAGAAATGTTAGGGAAGTGGTAAACAACACAAGTGTGGCAAATTAGCATGCACAGGATGAAACAGAACATCTAAGCAATAATAGAGTTAAATGTGAATTTGTTTTCTGATTCTAATACACACTATGTGTCTGGCCTCCTTTCCTCTGGGGAAAATGATCAGTACATATAGACATGCATAGAATTCTGACTATTTCTGCCTTCAGTCTTAAGACCCTAAGTTTTATTTCCTTTACTGATGCCCTACGCCTTAGACTCTTGTAGTTTCCCCTATCCTGTATGGTCAGTGATGATCTGAAATTCTAACCATGTAGGAGTCAAGGAAACTGGATGACAGAAAACAATGAAATGCACAAGGTCCAAAGATGCTCTTCAGCATCCTGATATGAGATTGTATCAGGGTACTAACAGTAGATATTAATGTGGCTGTTTGGGACTTGCTTACATTTTCTATTATTAGTTGCCTAGCCTTTTTTTTCTTTCATGTGACATCCTCTTCAGAGAATAAATCAGGGCAATTATTAGACCAGCTGCATCAGTTTCTACCTCTTCCTTTTTGTTAAATTCATTTTTGATCTCTCAAATCCAACATGATGTGAGAGAGAGGCTATAGAGATGCTCCACCAAGCCCCACATGTGACTACTGCCATGACAGCCACAGAAACATTCCTGTCACAACTTACAGGGCTGGACTGGTGCCAGCTAAATATAGCTTTAATAGGATCACTATCTCTGGTGACTTAGGAGGCTTAGCTGCCATATGGTCTCTTCAGGCTTCTTTTCTATAAATGCTGTGGAAGTGAATAGTTCTGCCAAGAGTTGTAGAAGCAGGGATCAGGAACCAGTGTTAACAATGGGAGATGGAAGTGCAGGATGTCAGATTTATAGGTCAGCAGAGAGACATTCATCATGAAGACTAAGTCCTAGCAAATATAGCAGCAAACAAAGGTGTAGAAGACTCTGAAGTTAACTATTCTTAAGCAGATTCCCCTCCTATGGTGATGGTGTATATGAGTTCTCAAAACAGAAAAGTATTACACTTCTGCTTCCACAGTGTTTTCCAAACCCCTAACTACTAAATGTTTAATGTAAAACAGATGAATGTGTGAAAAGCAGCAAAGAGTGTTCAGACAGGCTTTGGCAACTCCCACAGGAACGCTGGGGAAAATAGTCCTGGCAAGGACCACGAGTGTCCTGATGGAAGTAGCTATTGACTTTTCAGCACATCCTTGAATTGATAATTAAACTGAGCAAGCTGAAGAACAAAGTAAGTGGTATTAAAATGTAATCAGGGAGTGATAAATGCAAATGTCAATAGTTTAATTAGTACTATTCTTTCATAAGAGGCAGCAAATAAAAAGAACTGAAAGATTTCAGTCTAAGACCAAATCTACACTTCAGGACTGATTTGCTGCATGGCAAAATCCTTCCGAAAAAAAAATCACACTATACTTTCAGAGCTGTGCTTCCACCACCAGTATTGTATCTTCACAGGGAAAGCAGTTTTACTCTACAAATTCTGAGCATAAAAGTACAGAGGCTGCTGGAGAACCTGTCTGACAATCACTTTTACCACTTAATGCTTATGGCATAGATTGAACCGAAAGCAATCAAGGCCCTCCAATTTAATTTACATCAGAGATTTTGCTTACTGATTTCTAAAGGAAGAAAGGCAGTGCCCAGAAAAATAGATTTTTCCATGTTCAAACAGATACACCACCTTTCCAAATGATGTTAGCCTTGCGAATGAGCAGACTCCTCCATCAGGATGCTCACATCTTCATACGGGGTGGGGGGAAAGGGGGGGTGGTTACTGGCATAGCATGCGAAACAGGGCATGCAGTTTGTTCAAACACTGTATGACGGCCGTGTTTAATAGAGCCAAAGCCTCAGTCAGTGCAACTTGAGGATCATAGGCCAATGCATGCTAGAAGCTCTTGCGAGCATAGACAGTGTTAGCTAGGACAGCATCCTTCCCAATGCATTTGGTTGGTTATAGCACTAATGACATGTGTGGACCTGTCACAGGCAGAGAATTTTTGAGGGGGAGAAGAAGTTGGTTGGTTCATTGGTTGAGGGTTTTTCTTTTTTGGATGGGGAGAGAAGGAAATAGAGCTGTACGGTTAGAAAACCTGCTGCTGCTGCTCCTCATTGCATGTCCACGAGAGGGCTCTGCTGGCAAAGCTACACAGGCAGAGCTGGATCCCCAGCCGCCTCCCACACGTGCCTCCATTCCCTGGGAGGACCAAGGACAGCCAAATGGTGCCTCTGAGACAGTCCCTCATAACCCCTAGTACTAGTTAAGAAAAAAATCAAATACCCAATGATCAAAAATTCACCATTTTTTTTCAACCAGTAGTGATGGTTACAAAGGTCAAGACCTTTGTTTGACCCTGTCAGGAGGCTGTTTGATAGGATAAGGACCAAAGTGAAATGTGAAAAATGGCATCTTGAAGTTCATAGGCTTTGTTCTCATGTATTGACAGTTTCATATAATAGATCCAAATGCCTTCAGTTTTTCGTCCTGCTTAGAACGCAATTAAACTTAATCCTCTACTTTGCTAGTTTTTCTCAGCACTATAAATCCATATGAACTGCATGTATTTCTAATGTGGTAGTATATTATTTTCCTGCTTCTCATGAGCACCAACAAGGCGAGTTCACTTTCTTTCTTGTCTACCAGTGTACCACTGACCCAATATTTACTCACAGCACATACAAAAATGAACAAGCTATGTGTGTATGACGAGCATAGGTGAAATCAGCCTATAGCTTTCACAGGGGTACTGGGCATAAAATCTGTCTGCACAGAGCACTGAGTAATGACACTTCTGAAACAGAAGTTGACTGTGATGTGCACAGCATCAGGAAAACAGAACTAGGTCATCCTCAGATTGAAAAATGAACCATGTTTTCCACCACAGAAAGTGATTGCTTTTGGATATAAAGAAGCGTTAGAATGTTATTAGTTTTACTGCTGAACATTACTACTGAATATTTACCGAGGGTTTGAATGCAATAGGCTAAATATACAATGATTCTTTTGTTATTCTTTTATATGTACTAAATATTGTCACACCCTGTAGACTGTGCTTTCAAGAGATTATAATAGAAAAAACTCCAGCAGTGTAAAACAGCAAAGCTAGAAAGCCTTTAGTAAATGTGGCTTGAGTCCTCTCCAGTTTTATTTGGACTTAGGGACATCAGTATTTACACATTAATCATAAGAGTCTGATCCATGAATATCTGGGCTTGTTATCCTCACTGGACCATGAGCTAACTGGGTCTGCTACATCTGTGCTTTCACTCCTCCTACTCCAGTATGAATGTAGCCAAGGAATGTCTCTTTTATTTTATACATGCAGGGAACAAAAATCATTTGTGCTTGTCCGAGTCTTCTAGACTCAATGACTGCAGTGCACCATGATCTGCCTTTGAAGACTATTCATAAATTTTAGCTGGTTCAGAATACAAAAGGTAGCTGACATCTCTTTTCTCACCAGATTTCTAATCAGGTGTACTAGCATTGCTCAGAATGTAGTGGCTTCCAGAGAATTTCTAGCTCCATGTCAGCTGAAGCTCATGAACTGATACATCCTTTTATTCTCAGTTGCTTAGGATTTGTTCCTGTGCTATGATGTTGTTATGATGAAGCTTGTTTTGACATCAGTGGTACCATATTAGGTCTCGAAAGAAGAATTTTGTATGAGCCTAAATAAATATACTATAAAAGACTCTCAAAATTGATTCAATTTCTCCCTCCCCCTACACACACCCCAGACATGACCTTACACATCTTCACAACTACTGAGTTCATCTGGGAGGCCTAAATGAACACCACATTAGTTGAAACTTCTGAGTGTAGGTGGTATGGTGGCCCTTCCTTGGCGAAGAGCATTAGACTAGACCTTGCCTTAATTCTTGAGAAGCAGCTTGGAGCTCTTAATTTCCAGGGCATGATGATGCACTGTTCACTTCATTTTGCCTCTGCCTATGGAGGTTGATGGAAAAGAGCAGCACTTTAGACAAAGAAAGATATGCAAATTTTGTGTTTGGTTTCTTAAATGTTATGTTGCATTACTCTGGTTTGATTGACTTTTAATATATGCTTTGGTCCAAGTGCCGAGAGGCATAATTTAATGAACTGGAAAATAAAATTATTAACTGTCAGCATGGCTGGTTAGAGGATGGAATGTCTAGTCACTCTTGAGCCTGCTGCATTTTTAAAAGCTCCACCAGATTTTAGGCACATGAGTTCTGCTAATGTCCTAACAAATCCAGTGCCTTTATCTCTTATCCATAAGCAAGTGATTGCAGGAATGCAGTCCTTACAACTAAAAGACCATACATAAGCTAGAAGAGGTAGTTCATGAAGACTTTTTCATAGAATCTAGCTAGAATGGACTAAAATCCTGGTAATAAGTCCAAAACAGAGAAGGTTTGTTTTTCTGCTTTACAGGCATCATTCCAGCACCTAGGGATTTGTGGATAGAAAAGAGTCCAGTCAAGATATCTCTCAGTTTTCCTGTATGTATTGCTTACTTCATATGTAAGGGGAATATTTTTAATTGTGTAAACCCTTTTTTGGTGTTCATATAATTATTTTGAAAGTAAAAGAGAAAATCAAGATAAAAAGAAATGTACAAGCAGCCATTACAGATAGATATTCATTTCTGAGTATGCATAATGTGTGTATAATGTTTCAGACCTATTGCTGATCCAAACTGAAGCTCCATCAGACAAAAATGTGAACCATGACAAACATCAAGGTGTGATTAAATGCCCCATATTTCTTACTTTGAAATCTTAGGTAGGAACAGTTGACATTCATCACAGCTGTGGCCATCATCCTCAAAACACAATAAAACTATTTTGTTTTTTTGATTCAGACTTTAGATGTCCAACAACTTTTTGCAACCACATGAGGACAGCTGTAAGTCCTGCTTATTTGATAGACACAGCATGCTTAGCCCTGAAAATATGATCTCTGTTGTACAGTACATAGACTTTTATCTATTATTTGAAATTCCTAGGATAATTCTGGTATGGGTGCTGCTTCAGAATTCAATGTTGAGAAATGTGTTGCATTGTTTTAAAAACTTGCTTCTCACATTCTCTGCACCTAATTAGATTCAGATCAAATGAAATCATAAGTGCCTAGGGATAAAGAGAAGCTCTTAAAGGCCAATTGGCTCAGACAATGCAAGCCTGAGAGGGGAGTTTCAGGCAGATGCAGTGATTAATTGCTTATTTGAACTTCGTGTGCTGAACTGTTCTGACAGGACAGGTATTTTCATGCCAACTGGCTGACTCCATCGCAAAAGCAATTCGTTTAAGAAGGTACAGTAACAAAATGAAGAGATGGCCATTTTGTGTACAAATCAGCAGTTAGGATCATATTTTCAAGGTTTAGAAAGGATTGCCAAGGATTTGTCCAAAAAAGGAGGAAGGGAGTTGTTAGAAATGGTATAACAAATAGAAAATATTTAGTTGAAAAGGTAGACATCAGTAACTTAGAAATAGCTGTTGGGAAATGTAGGGTCTTCTGCATAATAATGATAAATTTTTGGAAAATATGTATTTATCTAGAAGTGCAATGATACAAGAGGACAAGAGTAAAAAGGGAGCAAAGTCAAGACTCGTCAAGACCTATGCTAGCATCAAGAAACTCCAGCACATATTTTTCATGAGGTTAGTAGTATTAGGATAAGCTCCTGAAAGGTCAGTCTGGTTCATTTCTATTCTGGACAGTCATCACTGAAAAGAGACTCCATACCCTATTCCTTCGACACAGCTTCAAGATGCACTATCAGCCTCTGTTTCATATCCTAACATCTTTAGTAAAAGGAATAATGTCTTGTGTTCTATACCACAACCATTTGTCCTTTCTGCTGCTTACAGATATTACCTTCTTCATTCCTGATACTGGCCATATTCTGAGAATAAATAATACTGAGAATAAATAAAACTCTTCAGTTTAGTAATTAACAGTCATCTCCGATTTCAGAGAGACTACAGCTGTACTACTTTGTACAGCAAACTCCCTTGTAACTTTGGCCTTATCCCTCTTCCTTTACTACCTCCTCTGTTATGCAATCAGACTTCACACTAGGCTTTTTTTCATAATCTTTTCCTCGTTTGTTCATTGCTATCCCTTTCTTCCCATTTTGTTTTCTCTTCCCTTTTTTTTTTTTCTTTTCCCCATTGCCTTTCTTCTATGCAGACACATGTACACTTACCCTACCATAGCTTTTTCTTCTACTTTTACCCTAAATTGTTTAGGTATTTATTTGAACAAAATCAAGACACAAACATACATAAAACCTGAAATAATAGTGCTTCTGAAGAAGAAAAAAAGGAAACACATTAACAAATTATGTTTGGGGATGGTTTCCCTTGGTTCTCCTCATTCTTTTGATTTTTGGCTTGATCCGTTTTGAAAAATAAGCCATATACTTTGTAGTAGTGACTGTATCCTTTATCTGTATGCAATCTAATACCCTTTCAGATAATATATACAGTCTATAAATGATTAAAAATATTTTCCTTAACTCAGTGATATAAGTGCTTAACAGTCATACTTGATTTTTATTTTTTATGTTAGGCAATTGGCTGTGAACTGAGGATAGCTATAACAACATATGGAATTAGTCAGCTTGCATCAGCAAAGGGACTGCTATTAGTGTGTTTATCACTTGTTTACATGGATTAAAATTCAGGCAACCTAATTATTTCTCTACAATCTCTATCTAGCAATAGAAGACTTCTACACTGACTTTGTTGATTTATAGGAGGAAAGAGAGCTGAACAAAAGCTTGCCAGGTGCAACTATTGCTCAAATTTCATACTACATTTCTCTGTAAACAAGAGCAGTGCTTTGAATTTTCCTATTTTCACCATAAAACTTAAGTATCTAGCATACTGTGATGGTGAGTGACAAGCTGAAGGAGTGCTGTAGTCACCAGATCCTCCTCAGTTGCTTCATTGCTCTCTCACAGACTCACATCAGACTCACATTCTCTACTGTGGTGTCCATGCTCAGCACACCTGATGCCAGCTCTGCCCACAGCTCGGTGGTTAGCAAACTTTTCCAGTATGTTTGAGCACGGATCGTGTTACAGCAGGAATGGAGCAGGCACTCTGGTATGCTGAGAGGGACAACAGAGAGATGGTTCAGCAATTGCAATCTCTAATAGATACTGAAGAGAGGCACAGCTTCAAACATACCTTTTCCTTTGTATTTTCTGATGATATCCATCTGCCTGGCATCAGTTAATCTTGATTTTAGGCCACTAAATCCTCCATTCATTGAACATGAATTCAGCCAGGATTATCAAATGCTGCCCAAAGAATCAGGTGCCTAGCTATCAGTACAGTAAAATTAGAGTTCTTTGAAGCTTGGCTGTAGCTTTGTGACTGGAACAACTAGAAATTGCCTTAGACTGCACAGAGGCAGTGAGGTCTTTTCAAGATGATTCTCTGCTAGCTAGTAATGGCTTATTATAATTATTATTTAATTAAAAATATTAGGTGTTGGAAGAAAGCAACAAGCTTACATTTTTATTTCATAGCATACCCCTTAAAGCAAATATGTAAGGGATGCTCCAATGCAAAATTACATTTAATGCATGACCTTTACATCATTATTAATAATGCTACATTATTACAAGTGAATCAGTCTGAAAAATATATTTTTCACTGTTGCTGCTGGCATTTTTTTTTGTATTTTATTCATCTGTAATGACAAGTATAGACCTTCAGGTTATCTTTTTGTTTCAGTCCAGTCTTGCATTTCACTTTGAAGACATCATCAAGTTGTAGCAAGCACTAATTGAAGGGGATGTGGTTACACTTTTTCACTATTTTTTTAAATTCAGTAGAAATGTGTGAATAATTTTTATTTTTGCCAATGCCAAAAAATAGAGCAAAGCTAGGAAAAGAGATCACCAGGACTTTAGATGCAAAACTACATTATGAAACTTTTCAGTCAGGCAGTAATTCTATGAGCACACCAAGTGAGCATAGGCCTCCCATGATACGAAACATGACCGCCTGTTTCTTAGCATCCACCACCTTGCATGACCGTGGGGTACACAGGGTCACAGAACCAGTCTGATTACAGCTCAACCTGAAAAAGAAAACAACCGAGCTTCCCAGCTCATGCCCACACCCCCGCAGAAATCAAAGCAAAACAACATCAAAATGGTCTACACAAAACCCCAGTTAGTTTTAACCTAGGTCAGTTCCCTGACCATTTGGCATATATGGAGTGTGTTTTGGGTCTAGATTCAGAGTCCTGTCTCAAGTGTTAGACTCTAAAGGTGAGCCCCTTAAAGGGCACCTGAACTTCCATTAAAGTCAAATGGATAGCTAGGCAGGAATCCAGTAGGTAGCTGATAACACCTCGGATGTCCCAAGATACACAAGATGGAGCTTGTATGTATGACAGAGGATCTAAGTGAGAACCATGTCCTTCAGGAAAGGTAGCTGGAGGACTGATGGGTTGTCTTAAGAAATCTTGCATGATGTTAGATGTTTATGGTTAGGCGACTGCATATGAATGCAGATATTTAAAAAATTAACCTGGCTTAATCTTAGGCAGAATCCTACTCCTGAACTGTCTTAGACTTGAACAAGAACCCCACTCACAAACAACCTCGCAAACATCCGCATATGATGAGGAACTTCTTTCCTGTGAGGGTGACAGAGCACCTCACATGCTGATGAAACTTCCTGTGTTTCACTTTGTACCCATTACCCCTTGTCCTGTCACTGGCCACCACTGAGAAGAGTTTGGCCCCTTCTTCTTTATATTCTTCTCTCCTCTTCCCTCAGATATTTGTACATGTTGAAAAGTTCTCCTCTCAAACTTTTCTTCTCCAGGCTAAGCAGACCCAGCTCACTTTTAGTCTTTCCTCATAAGATAGATGCTCCAGTCCCTTAATCATCTTCGTGGCTCTCCGCTGGACCCTCTCTAGTAACTCCACGTCCCTCTTGTACTGGGGAGCTCAGAACTGCACACAATACTCCAGGTGCGGCCTCACCAGAGCTGAGTAAAAGTGGAGGATCCCCTCCCTCAACCTGCTGGCAATGCTCCTCCTAATGGAGTTTCTTCCCAGAGAAAAGTCTGCTTCTGAGAGTTAAAAGTATTCAAAGAACTACATTGCTAGAGAGTTGAAAGAAGCCACAGAAATGCTTAAAAAAAGAAAGAGAAAACTCTACATCAAGTGCTGACAGGCACTAAAGCAGCATTTTGTTTGTTATTCAGAGATCTTCAGATAGCAGCACTCATTTACCCCTTGAAAACATTAAGATATCCAAGATAGTTTAACTACAAATAGAAAACCAACAGTTTAATTTTATACTAGACACAAAGATGGAAGGAGACTTCTGCAGCCACACTAACCTCCAGTATCTTTAAGGAGACTTCAGTGAATTAAGATCTTCTTATATACTAGCAAAAGTCTTTTTATAATTATTATTGGTATTGGCAAGATCCATAACAATAATCCTTTGCTTTTAGAACAGGCTAACCCACAAGTTCTTTAATGCTGCAAAACCCTCTGAAGAAAGAGATCTAATCCTAGATACATCTCACCAAGTTCTCTTGACCTGCAATCTCTATCTCAGTGAATATCAAGTGACTCCGGAATGTATTTTCTGTAATTAATTCTGCTTCCTTTCTCCACAGGTTAGAGCTTCTGATGCAAAGTGCTTTCTGATTCATCCTGTACTAGGCACAGCAACATCAGAAGGTAGGCTGGCTGGTAGGGGCAATGAACTCCTCTGAGGATAGAGACAGTAAGAAAGTGGGGGAAAATTTTATTCTGACCTTTTCTTCTGGGTTCTTGGGAACTGTGCAGCATTCTGAATCCCATAGATTCAGAAGAGGAAGCCCTAATCTCCTTCATGGGTCTTTTATGTTTATAGAAGAATCCTATAAGAACACCATTATAAAAGAATATCCAATTCTCTGATTTCTTATCTTTAATCCTGGGAATATTGATACTTAGATACTTAGATCTCAATTCTTTTTTTTTTTTCCTTTTGATCTGATTTCTTCATCAATTCTTCCATATAAATCATAGAAGATAACAGAGTTGAATATTTCACTTCTGAAGTAAGTAAGCATTCACATATCTCCCTGCGCATGCAGGATTTTACTGAACATCTTCCTAGGCCTAAGATAGTGGAAGAATCACTCATTCATATCCTATTGTCATCTTAACATTCGTGCTCCCTCCCCACTTACCACTTTTCCCTCATACTATTCCCCAGAACAGAAACTATAAAACAAAGCTGAAAAATGAAAGAAAAAAAAAATGTTCAGGAAACTAAAACTCTCTCTCAATTATCAAGTTTAACTTTTTTTTTCCAATAAACACCATTTCAGGTAGCAATTTCCACATATATGAACACCAAAAAAAATACTCTAATTTCAACAGACTTTTTGCTAATCCAGGAAACTTTTCATTTGTTGTAGTACTGAAGCATTGGCAGGACAACTGATAGAGTTCACAACAGGAATTCTGAAATGTTGAAGAAAAACTTCACTACTGTTGAAGTAGCTGGTGGACAACAGTATAACTTTGTTTATACAGCAGACTTATTGACCAGGCATAGTAATCAAACTTCAAATCAAAAAGTACATTTGAAATAATATTTTGGAAGTCCAGAGAAGTAAAATATAATATGTAAAGTGGATAACATGCTGCATGAAATATGAAGTTATATCTCTACCAGAAAGAGATTTATCCTTTCTTCCTGAGCAGTCAGACCATTTGCAGATGCACTCTCTTTACCATCTGAGAACTACCTTCAGCTGAGGGATTCTGAGAGATCTCAACAAGGAACCATAAAAAAAGAAGAAATAAACAGAAAGCTTTTTTTTTCTTTTTTTTCACCAGGCTGAACATCATTATGGATGAAGACTCTACAATGGTTCAATATTTATTTTATCAAAAGAAAGCTGGACATTTTGAGGAAAGATTAAGTATCTTAAGTCCACCCAATTATAACTTCATAAGGGATATAACTTATTTTTTTTTTGGAGAGTTTTAATGTTACAGGTACAGCCACAATACATTATACTTTTAAGCAATAGAGCCCCCAAGAAAACGCAAAGATAAAGAAACTTGAACTAACTTAATCAAATTTAGGAAACGGACTTAAAGTGATTGATTTCATAATACCTTCAAGCACCATATGCACAGAAAGTCTCCATCTTTATTAAGGGTGTTGAAAGTCTCATGACAAAGATAAGTCCAAAGATAATGGAAATGCATGTTTAAGGTATTTTTCAGGTATGGCTTTGATTTCACTAGCTTCTAAAATATCACTTGGTCTCATTTATTGCTGGCCAAATGTAGTTTATGGAATAATCACTGAAATCAGCTTATAGTATCTCAGTTTGCTAAGCTCACCTAAATGACAGCTGTCTTTGCAAGCAGAGAAGCTAATTAAAATGAGATGATGCTGACAGCACAGCCATGCTCCTGCGCCAAGTACGTAGCTCTGATTAACAGCAGGACGTTGGAGTTGAACTGATCTGGGATTTCACATGTATGCACAGGGAGAAAGTAGATGCTGCAGAAGACTAATATTAAAAGAAAAAAGAGAGAGACAAAGGTCTTGTTTGAAGCTTTTTCCATTGCCATTGCCCTGTTTTTATGTGTCTAGGGAAAGAAACAAGCACCAAAAAAAAAAAAAAAAAAAAAAAAAAAAACACCAAAAAACCCCTCACACTTTGCAAGCACTATTATGTCCCATGTTTTTTCCATGAAAGAAATCACATCTGTTAGGTAGAGTGTCCTGTATGTCACTGGTAGCAAGACATTATTTCTTCCAGATTCCTCACTAGTACATTCTCATGCCCACATGCAGGTTTGTCTCCAAGCATTGCTACACTGTGCATAAAACTAATATCCAAGATAGTAGACAAGGTAGTATTCCTCAAAGTTTTTCCTTTTAAATATTGTTTTATCTACAGAAATTTGTTAAACATGAAAAGTGTTAAGTTCCCAACGTTAAAATACAGTTCTAGTTAATGTGGATAAAGCAGAAAACTTGAAAGTATGAATCTTATCACCTAGAAAGAGCCTGAAGATCCTAAGCCTTGATGCTATGGCAGGAGAGTATAGAATTAAAAATTATTTTTAAGTCAATGCTCAGATTATTACCTTGTAGCCTCTTATTTTCATGTTTGGGGTGGGGGAAGAAAGGGGACAACTTAGTTAATGATCTCTGGAGTTAGTTTGAAAGCACTAGTTACCCCATGAGTAAATTTAAATTAGCACAAAAAGGACTGATTTTATACTTAAAATAAGTCACATGATTAATGCCTACATGAATCCAAATGAGATTTAAGTAAAAGTAATAATGAGTACTTCAATATTATTGACTATCATCAGACAAATGATTCTTAAGACCTTGATCCTTCAGGTTTTTTAACATGCAGAACTCCTTATTGTTTGATTTGTCACATTGAAAATAACGGTACTTTTTTGTGCACAGGTGTTTGAAAAACATCCTGCTAAATTTGCAGGAGCTATGTATCTATTCTTCAGGCTGAAAACCCCCAAATTCTTCTTTGAATCCTTAACAGATTAGAAATTTTCTCTTAGGAGTAGTGTTTTGCATGTCAGTTCAGTTCTCTGCTAACTCAATTGTTTTGGTTGGTTGTCTCTGCTAAATTGAAAACAGCAATTTTCTTTAATCTACAGCTTTTAAAATATATTTCCCATAATTACCTACTATAAAGTACTCTTCCCTGCAGTATCTGCTCTGTAATTTCTAATGGATTTCTAGCTGCTCTAGAGTGAGCTGCAATAACAATCCATTAAGATATATTATGTGAAGATGAATCTTCATAAATTTTTATATATTAGCAAGATTGTAGATTTTTACAAGGTAACATGCCTAGCTTCAATCAACTCCATGATCTTTCTTTAATTACGTTAATGCTATCCTTTGTGGGCAACTAGTAACTGCAGCAGCAACATGTCTTCCTTTATGGACACTATTTGAAAGAAATATTTAGGTATCTCAAAGAGGAAAGTATGTCAAAGCATTCAGTTCTAAAAATCCATTCAGTTTGCAAAGACGTTAAGACAGTCAGGTTCAACTGTGAGGTAGGAGTAAAAGGGAGATGCGTTGGGGAAACAAAAAAAAAACTCTTGAAAGCAGCAGGCTTACTCAGACTAAATCCAGCCTACTTACACCCCACTAGTACTTGCCTACCTCTAGAGGGGCTTAACAGGGTTAGGGTTTGCCCTGGATTTGCTCTCCTGTTGACAAACAGCAAGAATCCAGAGGCCAGCCCTACAGCAGGCAGTGGGAAGCCATCCTCTCATGTAGTAGGGACACCCTGCGGTTCCGGATTCCCAAAGAAAAGTCTGAATTTTGTAGAGGACCATTACTGGGTAGAAAGAGAGGCTGGACACCAGGATTTTTTTTTTTTCTTTTTTTTTTTGGAGGCAAATAAAGTCAAAAGCACATTTTTTCGTGATTAACTTCCTCTGGTTTTCACTTCTAGTTGTATAGGGCTCAGCTTTTGGGATGCCATAATTTCCAGACTCCAGTTAAGGTATACTGAAGGATTCTCAATCCTCCTCAAAATGGGAGGATTGAGGGAACCATGGACCTATCGCCTAAGTGACAACCCTCCCTGCTTCTTCAGTGGTTTCTTTAATCACCAGGCCATTGCATTAAAGATAAGCACCACTCATCACATTGCTCTATTAAAGTTACCAACCTCAGAGGAGCTGGCAGGAGTAGATTGCAGCCTGAGTGAACAGGTTACTCAAAGAGTGACAGAGACCTAACTAACATCAGAGATCTGGATCTTTCTTTAAAGTTGCCTGAATTCCTTACAGGGTCAGGCAAAGGAGGGAATACTTATAAAACATATAAGACACTACCAGGAAGGATTCTACACATTTTTTTTTAGTAGCATAGATTTAAGATTTGAGAGAAGTAATTTCCCATCTGGTCATGGCATAGCAGAAACTAACTATGAAACTGAAATGCTTACTTTGCAATATATGTCGTGATGAAAGCATTTTGTGATTGTGGTAAGTAAGGTAAGTCAGATGACTTATCCCAACAGAAAGTGAGTTATGCTTTTCCAGAGAAATATTTTTTATATTGTTTTATGTATGTCTTTCAAAAAAAAGTCAAGAATCTTTTCTACATAACTACTGTTCTTTTGCCCTCCTTTTGTCTTCCTTTTCCACTTTTTAAGCTTTTAAAGCTTCCTTTCCATTAAGACAGGAAAGATGAAGGTCTCAAAACTGTCATGGTTTGGCTAAACTTAGCTGTGACAAGATACAATGTAGAGGCTCCCTCATATATGCTGTACAGATGGTGTGCATCGCTCTGATTAACAGCCAGTTAATCTCATAGATATGTAGCTGAATAGAAAGTGAAAGGCTCAGGCAACTGTTTGGACAGCACAGCCTATAAATGGATTTCATTAGTACTGCACTAATAACTCAGCGCAATAGCAGAAAGAAAAGTGTATAGGAAACACAGGATGCAAGTCTTTATCAGGGTTGTAGTTTGTTTTCACTCCAGATGACAGAGCACAGGGTCTGAAGGATCAGTTACTGGATTCTGTGTGTAATGAGTAACATTGTAAGTAATTAATTAATAAATCCAGACCAATTTCTTTTTGTATCCTTCTGCAAATTCCCTTAGTTTAGGAAAAAATGAAAAAAAAATGGGTCCCTGTTTTCCAAATTACACTTTTATATCAAAGCTAGAATGTCATAATAATATGGGATTGGTAATGAGTGTCAAGATGAATAATATAATTATATACAGTATAAATTTCTCCATTTAAAAAAAAAGAAGGAACTGTTTCTTAAAAAGGATTTTTCAAATATAGCCAGAGGGTTAACTTCTTTATGCTCTTACTCAGTGCAGTCTCTTTAATGTGACAGAAAAAATATGGAACAATGAAAAGAGAAACTGATTTCTTGGTGAATTCCACTTATGTCCTTTTTGTAATTCTTCTCCAAGCTTTTTGCTTATGTAATGCTTTTGGGCAAAAGCAGAGTAGTTGTGAATGGATTGTCACTGGAGTAGTGCTGTTTCAGAGAAAGGGTGAAAAATCTCTTTACAAGATGGTGACAGATGCAAAAGATTTTCCTTAGGCTCTAGGAGGAGAGAAGCACTAGAAAAGAGATCCATTACAGACTACTAAATCTACTTGGGAAGCTTCCTGAACTAAAAATGATCAGAGAATACAGATTCTGGGCAAGGGGAAATGCTTATCCAGTTCTTCCCAGGTAGTTCCCCAGGTAACTGCTGATAGCCTCACCAGAAATAAAATACTGGGTCAGAAGGACATATTAGGTGGTTCTTAATCAACTGAGATTTTAAAGAAAAAAAATATTTCTGCCTCACAATTAGGCATAAGACTAGGAAGATCTCTGTGAGTCTTTAAGAAACAATTTAAATATTTCATGGGGATGTCAGTTAAAAAAGTTTTATCTAAAAAAAGTTGTTGTGGAAAGAAAAAGGGATTCCTTCTCCTCATCTCTGACTCCGATCATTCAGAATAACAGTCCTGCACAAATGGATATGAACAGTCAGTAGTGAGACTGAGCAGACAGTAGTTACATCACACTCAGGAAACTGTGATTTAGCATGTACAGGGCATTTTCATCTTCAAAGAGTTTTATGGGCAGCCACTCATTCATCTCTGAAAGAAAAGTAGGTAAGTTTTTCCGCATCTGTTTCTAAAGGCTTTAAAAAAAATTAAAAATAGGCAGGGAAGTGACTTACCCAAAGGCAATCAATAAAAGGAACTCAATATCAGAGATATAATTATACGTAGGCCTAATTATATGCAGGCTGCATTCTGAGCAGGAGCCTGAGGCCACTCATGTCTACATTCTTGTGTCAGCATTACACACAAGAGGTTGTGGTGACTTCTGGGAGATGTTGCAGAGTTCACATTATCCCCTAGTGTAGCATGCCTCCTCCAGACCCCTCTGCACTCTGTCCAGCATATTTCTTTCATTCCTTGTAGTGTGACAAATGCACACAGTGTTATTCCCTGAGATTGCTGAGCATCTCTCCTATAACAGTGAAAGTGATTTGTTCACAAAAACTTCACGGCAGCAGCAGTATGGGCTCATGAGTCGCATTAATGCAAGGAAGCTGGGTAGGACACAACACGGTAATTTTCTACCTTAAAGGCATAAAATGAGTGTGGATGCAGCCTCTACCTCTTATGAATTGGCTATAAGATGCAACTTTCCCAAACTCTTATCTTTTACTCCCTGTTACTCCTATCATGTGGAGCCTTTCCTGGTGGTTTATAACATTTCTGGTTATATTTATCAAATAAAAGAAATTAGACTGTAGATGCTGTTGGACAGAGAACATGCTTTACCTGTTTTCCATACCTTTATGTAGTAATTGACTACAATTAAGAGTTGCACAGTTTTTTATAACTCATTTCCTTATAATGTAACATTCAAAAATGGGAGAGTCTAAAGCATACAGTCAAGACAGGCTCTCCTTGTGCTACTGAACAAAAATCCAGAGCTTAGAGATCTCTTGAAAACTAAGAAAGAGCCAAGCTGTGCCAAGTAAATCATTCACATAAAACCACTGCATTCGCAGGAGCTATTTCATCTGCTTCTCTGTCCTTGTAAACATGCTTTAACCACCATGTGGCTAATAGTATCCACATAAGCAGTCAATGATTTTAGCCATTAACAAGTCCATTTTAATTGACTTACAGTGGATGCTTTGTGAAAAAGATAAAGAAGAAGCAGATTTAAAAGACTGAATTCCCTAGGTTGTATTTGGTCTTCCTTTATTGTATTTTTAAAATTTTGTTCCTTAATTAATGAAGAATAGCACAGTCTGGAAAGCTGAGCTTATCTCTCTTTTCAAAGAAGAAACCTTTTCAGTGGAATTCTTCTATGACCGAAAAATGTGAGACTACAGAGACGCACTGGTGGGATCCTTTTCTGAGATGAAGCTTTTCTGTTTGCAGATACTTCCAACTGTTACAGCGATTCACTGCTGAGTGCCAGTCTGAATGGCTATAAAACACTTCGCAACTCTGCATAAATACACAGGAGACAGTATCTCCACTACTCTAAATGAACGTATCTCTCAACTTCAAAGGAACTACGATGTTTTGCACTAGATGAAGACCAAGTCCCGTAGGAATTTCCTGCTCTGACAGTATTAAGTTGCTGTCTCATGTCTTGCTTCAGCTGATCTAGATCAAAAGGTTCCCACTACCAGCTGCTTGTCACTGTCTCCTTTGAAAGTCATTCCCCCTCCTTGTCCCCTATTCTCCCCCTCTGATATGTGTATGTAATTGTTCCCTAACCCAGTTCGATCAAAATGAAACAGGTTAGGAAAGAAACCCTCCTATTTAAAGTGTGTGAGCTAACCTGGATCATTTTGACTGAACTGGGTCAGAGAGTGATTATATGTGTAGCTATTACTAACTGAGCGACAGGGAAGGGGGACAATCTATTTGCTTGACGTAGTAACAGTCAGAGCAGGACCCATGATTGCAGCTTTAAGAAAACTATACAGACAGAGGCACTTTGGACGGTGCAAACCGGCATGCTAAGAGATACTTTGCTGTGCATAAAAACCTTCCTTTTGATGTTGTTTCGACCTATCCGAAATGCAACAGCAAATCCTCCTGCCGCTGAAACAGAGTAGGCAAGTGGCCACCTCAGGTCTCCCAGCATGCAGAACTTGATAAGTTCTTTCACAGGACTTGAAGTACTGACAAAACTCTTTAACTGAAATAGTTCACAATAACACTGGGGCAGATTTAAGGCGAAAGCTTGCATGTTTGTCTTTCGAAGTCATCCCGAAAGTTTTATTCTGGCAGATAGAAGCAGCCTTTTTTTACCCATTCTGGAGGGAGAAAGGATTTGCTACTACTGCACGCATGCAAGCGTTAGTGCTTCCTGTCCAAGAGATTCATCTGTTCCTCAAGTGAGAACAGTTACTGTAGGCATGTAGATCTGAAAGAGAGCACAGTCTTTGTTAACAGCTCATTTTATATTATAAGCTTATACCCTTCCTGCCCTTTTATTGAGCTGCAAAGAAACCAAAGGAAGATCTTATATTCTGTTAGGATGTGTATTTTCTGGATGTGTAGAAAGCAAGGCTTTTCCACACCAAGGGCATATATTACTCCAAGGCTTAATTCTTTCTTAAAAGAAAAAAAAATAAAAGAACTAATGATATTGTTTGATGTGTTACACAGAAACACATTCTTCATTACAGCTTCTTCATTATTTGTGACCTGACAACAGTACAGAAAACATTGTTCCCAATAAAATGCCTTTTTGAATACTCTTCAGGTAACAACAAAATGGGAGCATAAAGGAGCAAAACCTTTGACAGGGGGTCCTGCTTTGTCCATTTCACCATAAGGTCTTACTTTTTGCTTCTTGCAAGACTTGGGACAGGAAACTATCCTGTTTTGCAGACACCATCTAATTTCAGCATGAACATGTAGTTAGGAAAAGGTCTCTGCCCCCGGGTTAGTGGCTTCTCAGTCGTACAACATTAGTTTGCAGTTAGTTTGCAAGTACATTCTATGCCTCTCTCTTGCAAACGGATATTAAGAATATTTTAGTCTTAGGTGAACCACGAGGCTGAACTAACAGCAACTCAAAGCACTTAATACAGGTGACCAGACAAATGTTAAGCAACACTAGGGGCAGCTGTCAGTTAGTGCTGTTTGAAAATCCTGAGAGCTGTGATTCACAATCCCTCAACCTGAGCGTTCCTCCAGACGCTGCAGTTACCTCAGTAGAGAGCAGCTTGCATTAATACGCCTGGCCACGAGCTGTGGCATCTGGGGGCAGATACCGCTTGTTGGACTCGCTCTGCAGTGGGCTGGGAATCTTTCCCCATGGGAACAGGGTAGACAGCTGGAGGCAGTAACCTCTTTTGCCACTGCAGTTAAACCGACCAGAGACTGTGAATCAGAGCCTGTATTATTTTCACATGAGCGTTCTCCATTTATGCGCTGATGAAATGAGGCATTCAACAAAAAATAAAGTGCTAACAGCATTAAACTCTAATAACTGACTGACATTTTTGTCATTAATCTCTAATAATTAGGAGTTGCCGTTAATTTTTAAAATATGTCAGAATATTGAAATGTTATCACTTGGCATGGAATGACATAACATGACACAGAATCTTGCATACACCCTATTTTGCACTCCTGTCTATGTGATTTGAAATTTGAAGTATAACTTCAAGGTTTTTTTCCGAATCAAACTTTTCAAAATACAAGGTGAGTGAAGGAAAGTGCATTTATCTAACTCAAGAAACAAGAATTGTTTTGTTTTCACTCCAATTTGAAATTAAGTTAAATTCTGAAATTTAATCACAAATCAAGATTTTGGAGTTTCAACTTGTGCTTGAATTATAGAAAAAAAGTGGTAATATGACATGCTTACATGGAAAAAGGAGGTGGTTTCAGATTACCTGATTTTCGGCCCCACACAAGTTTGACAGACTGGATTTTCTCTATCAGTGGATAAAATTTCTGTTTAATTTACAGAGCAGTACTACATATGTTTGTGTGCGCATATATTACGTATATTTTTATATATATTAATAATATATATTTACATAGGTATATGTATTTAGACAGGCAAGAACAGCAATTAAGTAAAGAAATGAACTGTTTTTTAAAATTCAGATTTTTATAGTGCCTGGAAGAGTAACAGCAAAAGATAAGATCTCTCTTTTATAGCAGCCAAATGCAAAGCCAATTCTGGTTTGCACAGACAGATTAAAAAATAGACACAAATTTTAAAAATCCATCTTGAAAGAGAATTCCAACCCTCTCTTCATATTTTTCATCACTTGTGGAAAAAAAAATCACTCATAAACAAAACTGGAGGTTCCAGCTTTCATGTCGGATGTTGAACTGGAAAGGCTTGAAAGCCTGGAAGGCTGATTTTCCCTTCTTTTTACTCACCAACTTGAATCAAGCTGATGGCTAACCGAACAGCTAGGGTATTCAGAGCCCCCGCTTTGCCCATGACCTGGCTGATGCTGCAGGAGCAGAGAGAAGAGGCTGTGCCCTTGGCCTTCCCTGCTCCCCACCAAGTCTAGATTCCCAAGCAGAAGATTCTTTGTAGTTCTCTTTTATTACTGGATAGGAGCAAAACTGACAAGAGCTGACCAGGCTGAGTCTTAGCTTTGTGAGATGGAAATATTGCTGGCTTTGCAATGGAAGGAAAATTCCATTGGCTCTGTGTACAACTTGTGTTTAAATTGTGACACAAGAAATGGCATTAGTAAACAGTGTGAGAAGGGGAAGCAAAATAAACATGATGGCACAATTCATGATTATTCTGTTTAAAATATGCACACCTTGATGGTTGCCTTCAAGATGATTTTGTAATGGTAAATTTCTTCTTGCAGGCAAAATGAAAGCAGCACTAGGCATATGTTACCTTACATTTTTTTGCAAGATCTGTTTCATTCTTCAAGAAAATGAGACCACTCACAACTAATTAAGATGTCAAATCACATTAAAGCACAGAATGCAGCAGTCACACTGAAACTCTGGGAGACTGCTGTTTATCATTTTTATTTACAGAAACCTTTGATGTTCTTTGCACAGTATGAAGCAGAAAAAAAAAAGAAAAAGAAACTGTACCTTTCCTATGGAGCTTATAGTCTGAGTTATGCTGTGCTATTAAAGACTGGTCTGAGCCAGCAGAAAGCTGCATCTTTCCATACAGTGGAAGCATGCCAGCTGCTACCTCCCTTTAAAAGATAAAGCATGCACATCTGGTGTGCCAGCCTAGCTTTGCTCTTTCCTTTGGGTCAATTACCCTCGCCAGGGATCCAGCAGAAATGTGGGATACAGCAGACCTTGGAGAGAGAAGGAGAGCCAGCTTGAAGTGATGCAGGCAGTTGCCCAAAGCAGCAGACTGGCAGCCTTGCAAAATGGCCAAGATTTTGCCTACTGAGGGTAGGGCAGGCTAGATTTGCTGCTACTGGTAGCAGCTGCTGCAGCTTAGGTAGAGGTTAAGGTGAGTGAGACAGTAACTACTGCAGCATGGGAGAAACTCCAGTGAAACCCCTTTTCTCTATCTCTCCTGGTCCCAAACTCCCACCTACTGAACAGCAAAACTCAGACTTTCCCAAGCTGGTTCTGAAGAGGAAACTTCTCTGTTTATGTATACCAAGTTATGTAGTGCTGTATAGAGAACCCAACACTAGGTCTCAATAAAATAATCCATTAAGCAGCACAGTGTGCTTTCTTGCAGAGGTATTAGCTTGGCTTTCAGAGGCATAAATTAATGTAGTTTTCCACTGGGGCACACTTGTGTGATGTATCATTCTGAAATGGCTATAACCCCTATATTTTTTGGAGCCAGTTCATTTGCTGACAGTTTGGAAACAGCTACATGCTGCTACATTGCCTGATGTGGATTTATCCTTGGTGATCTCCCTGCCCTCACAGACTCAGCAGCTGAGTAATGAGCCACCCCAGGCAGGTCCTAAATTTGCTAGAGCAACTCAGGAACTGAATACACTGAGTTAGCAGATGGCATACCCAAATCAGGGTGGTTTAGATGTCATTTTGTGATTAAAAACTTTGTAGTGAGCATAATTCTTACAGCAGACATGCCTATTCCTCTGAGTAGGCATTATAGAAGACTGTATACTAGGGAAGGGAGCAGGCAATGCATGTGGGCTCATGCATTAAGCAGGAATTGAACCATAGGTGGCTTTGGAGAATGTGGGGAGACAAGACTGGGAGATCATGTGGCACTTAGAAGTGTCATCAGACGGTGCAAAAGGAAGCAGTGGGAAAGGACCCACACAGAGCAGGGAGTCTGCTAGGCCTGCAAGAGAAGTTTGAATGTGACTAGAAAGACATGGGTGGTTCAGTGTAGGAAATTTCAGCTGGGAGAGCGGAGAATAGCTCTACTGCAGGATGGAGGGCTGCTACAACACATCAGCTCTGCTCCAGCAGAGGTCATTCAGAGCCCTGGTTCTGTCTGCCAGACAGGCAAACTACAGAAGACAAATTAACTATCTGCATATTGCTTTTTCCATAAAGACTAAATGTTATCTCATTTTTAATAGATTTTTAGTATTAATTTCATGCACATAAGAGAAATAGTCTTGTTCTACATTTTCAGTGTAGTTGCTGTTGTTCCCATTATTCTGATTGGAGGTGGGGAGGAGTAAGGATCGGAAGGAAGAGTTCTTTCACCTTCCTGGCTATCTTGCTCATGTTCCCAGTCACACAACAAGGAAATGCAGCTCCTCACCCACGAGCTCCCCGTCTCCTGGTCTGCTCAGCTATCTGGAGCAAGTCACTGACCTGTGCACCAGATCCGTCCCCTCTCCTGTTGCAGAGGGGAAAGGGTTAAAAACGAAGAAGTCACCCCTTAATCACTTGGATATATCCCTAAGGACTATATCATCTGTTCCAGATGTTTTAACTGTTGTGTACTTGCTGCATTGGTAACAGGTTACCTCTTTCCTATATAGCAACAGAATTGATGAAAAGACACAGACTTTTATCACATACTTCCAGTTGCACAGGTGCAGTAGCTCATGCTACGTCCTGCATAGCATACACAAAACTGCAAACCAGTGATCTAGCTCTTTTTTTTTTTTTTTTTAACAGAGCCCTGAATTGATCTTTATTAAATAAATAAACAAGCTATTCATTCAGGAGAAGTCTAATGGGGGGAACAATGATCAAGCAATAATAATTCACTACAAATATATATATATATGCACTGATAAGCGTTTTGTTTTTCTTCCCTTACCTTCATGAAGTGCTATTTCATTTGTAGGAAATCATGCTCAATACCAACATTAATGTCCCGTATTTCACTCTCTTTGTTACCATGCTAACTTATTAAATATGTCCCCATGTGATAAAGATAAGTTTTATGTCTCCATTCTTAGATTTACTAAATAAGAACAATGATTGTGAGCATCTAGCTTGAGGTCTTAACTCTAATTTTCCAGTTAGAGGGAGTTTTTTGAAAGTTGCAGCTCATGCCATCCCTAGAACTGTCAGAGCCTGAATCTCTAAACACTTATGAACATTTTCTTTGTCTTTCTTTTCTCTGCTTTCAGAATGCTTTGGCCTATTTCTCCACATGTACCAACATGGGGAGGGTCCTTCAGGATCCTGTCCCAGTTGAACACACAAAAAAATACAGTATTTAGAAAAATTCATAGCTAATATCACTAGTAAATGCCTAGGGCTGTGTTACAGAATATCCCATTGATCAGCATGCATAGATGTTTTAAATCTCCCTAACCATGAGAGGGTTCCAACCTGCAAAATTCCAAGAAAATAACTATCAGATTATTATCACCTTCCATCTCTTCTTTGTTTCTGTTGGAGTAGAAATGAAGAAAATATAAATTTAATGCTGATAGAGAGGTGGAAGACTATGTAGCAGTTTGGTTCGTATAATAAAACCAAATAGATCAAAGAAGTAAATAACATTGTTTATGGAGATTTGTTGATGAAAATTCATTAATATATGTAAAAGTCATGCTACTATTAATTATGTAATTAAAAGATGCTTTTTAGAGCAGCAGAGATCGTTGTTTATTTCGTGCATTTTTTCTCTTTTGTAAGAACGTGCTACAGAAATTGACTACTGAAATTATTATCAAATCATATGCTAATGAATGAGAACAAAATTATTAATGACTCGCAATTTACAGTGCACATGTTCACTAGAGTATCTTTCAGTACATGCAAATCTTACAGGATACCCCTTGTGCTTTGATTTTTCTCTGTTAGATGATTGAAAAATACTCATTAAGAGATTTCTCTAATGAGCTGTGTTCAAGCATAAAATAGGCCACTCCTTTTATAATTTAAGTGTGGTTTTTTGAATATAAATATCCTCTAATTCCCTATAGGAACTGACTTCAAATGGGAATTTTGTCTTAACACAGATTTCAGGATCTTTGAAGGGTCTTTGAAGTATATAATTGGTTCCAAGCTGAAATATGTTGTCAATCGTTTAAATACTGTAGTTCAAACATTCACATTGGTTACTACTGGTGGAAAAGACAGTGCTTTACTTTCTGAGATACATCCTAAAATCCTGTTGATATGCACTTAAGCAGATTACTGAGAGAATCTTAATCTTAAATCAATACATCACCCCCCTGACCTATGGGCAATTAATCAATTATAGTCAATTAACTAATCTTGAATTCCATTCATAGGGAAGTAGCATTTCTGAGCTTGATGAGCTCTTTTTGGTTTGCTGTCCCTAACAGACATGAATTGATGAGTGACAACCCAGAAGGTTCAATTAACTTAAATACCTAGTTAAGTGATGAAATGAGGAAACTGAAGCTTCCTTCCCTTGCCATTTCCTCAGTGTTGAAATGAAAACTCATTTACAAGCTCCAGTGCAGATGTCCAACTAGACTCTCATCTAGTTACAGATAGGTAGTCATCACTGCTGTGTCTTTATTAAGTAGAAAGAGAAAAGACTTTGCAATTTGGCAAATCAACCCCAAAACCACCACCTTCTATCAGAAGACACACAATGGACATTAGCATAGAGGTTTGGTAGGTGTGACACTAAATGATGATGTTCTATGTGAAAATAATAATTTAAAAAATCTCTCTCAGCTGTGGATTTCAAGCTGTGCCTAATCCAGGTATAAAAACAGAGAAAGGATCCCAAGTAAATAGACTGAAAACTTTGGAATGGGTAGAAGGTAGATCTGTGTTCCACAGCAGGCACCAAACCTTTTAATAGAGTCTGGTTTCAGATCAAAACTGTTCTGTAGGGAGAAACATCTGAAGGTCCTGCTCCTATACAAGTACTTTAACCAGTAGGTTACGGTCAGACTTCCTTATTCCTCATCTTCTAAGATCCAGATCACCTCACATACTTTTAAAATTTGACAAGTGTGGTTCAAACTTCTATTCAGATCAGAAATGAGAATGAATTTTCCTAGGTAAGTACTGTAGATGCTAGGCTGTTTTGTAATGGACAAAACTGCTACCACCACCTATTTCTTTTTCTTTTTTAAAAAAATTCATCTGTGCTCTTAGGTAGCCCTCCTAAGCTGGATGACATTGCAGAAGAGTAAAAACATCTCACATTTTCTATCAAATTCATACACTCTCAGGGTACGGAAACAGTTAGCTACCCTAGGAATTACTGAATAATATCCAGAGATCATCAAAGGACCCTACCTTTCCTCACTGATCTTCTAAGGAACATAGAGACTTACCTTAGGAGAAGTGGATTTCTCTATTTCTTCAGACATACCTCCTGAGCAAGAAATATGAAAATTAGGTGGACTCTGACTACATTAGTTTTAGTATTATCATGCAAACTCTGAATCCTGTAATTTTAGATGGTTCAGGTTCTGCAACATGGGAAATAATTTTGTATTATATCATTCATTCTAAATAATTCTGAATTGCTTGCTCATTCTTATGAGGTATATTAGCAAAAGAAGCACCCCAAATTACTTTATGTGTCTTTAAAAGCTCAAAATAGGGAGAAATGGGAAGTATTCTTTCATAGAAAACAAGATTAGACAGATATATATTAGACAGATGTATATTAGAGAGATGTGTGCTTTGCAGGCAACAACAACAAAGAAACATTTATCGTCGTTTTTGTTATATAATCTTAATACTGTCTGAGAAATAAAATAAAAAACAATATATGAAAACTATTGAGATGATCAAAATCAATATCAAGCTAAACAATCTCTTTTTTTTTCACAGTCAAGAGAATCTGAGGACACTCTATTGAATTTGACTATGAGCATACTATCACATCATAATTTAATCACATCTTCCTTTTCCTTTCCCAGAAAATCATCTTGGATGGTGTCTTCTATGCTGAATGGTACATGATAAAAATCCCATTAGTTATACTGTCAAAAACAAATTCATTTAACTTCCTAAGCAAATGTAGGTAATTGTTCTTTAATGTCATCAGTGAGGTTGGAATACTTTTTCAATTAATTTTCAGTGAGGAAACACTTCAGGGTTGGAAGTGAGCAGCATTTTCTGCTCCTATAAGTCATACTTGCTTTTTCATTGCCCCAGTTTTATCATAAAGGTTCAAAGATACAGTTCTCAATTCCTGTGAACTGTCAGTCTATTCACTGAGGCACATGAACAAGTCAGGTAATTAGGCTAATCTTGACAGCCAAAAATTACCTGTGCCTTCAAACCTGAAATCACTATGAAAGCTTGTTTCTCAAGGCAGAATTCAGAGGCAAAATAACCATTCTCAACATGATAGCCAATTCATTTCCCTTTGAAGACACTTTTGATGACTGTCTTACATTTCCCTTACATCACTGAAAACAAGCATGAATTCAGCACCCCTACCTTAATAAAACTGACAGCTTTACAGCTTGACTAATCCACAGCCATTTCCAAGACAACCAGCAATTTTTAGGACATCATTCTCTGTAATAAAGGCCACAGGGACTAAACTTCGTTCAGTTCATTCTTTCTCAGCACTCAACTGGGCTTTCCGGTTCCGGTTCCTCCAAGAGCAACATCCACCATTCACATTGATAATATGCTATAAATTGAAAACTTCTTCAGTCATTGGTCATTCTGACATAGCTTTATTCATTGAGACTGTTCTCTGAATAATCCACTCAGATCCTAGCCTCTTCTGTGTAAGAAGATGAGAAATGTTTTTGAAATGGGTAATTCTAATTGCAAAGAGACCTATTGCTACTCTGCACAGTTTGTTTTTCCAGTGCCTGATAAATCATTTTGAAAGTCATGTCAACAAACACATGCTTAATAAAGACACTCCTTTGTTTTTATGCTTATGATTAAGAGAGATGCAAACTTTAGCCAGTACTATTAACTGACTGACCATTTCTGTGCTCATTTGAAAGAAGTAGATGAAATACAAAAATAGGAAACTTTGGCTGGTCCTCATTCCTTCAGATACTTTACTTCTCACCAGCTATGGACTAGTTACCACACTGCTGGTCAAACTTCTACAGGGCCCTAAAGAGGTTCCAGCTGCCATCGGCTGCATGCTCTATGCACTGCACCTCATGAGCCAATTCTCCTGTTGCTTCCTCATGGGGACTGCTCAAAATTCTTTGTGTGTCCCATGCTGCTAGGCAGCCAAAAGCTTCTATTGGGCTGGTAGTGCTGGTGGTGTATATGCTGCAGCTATTTCTTGTGTGAAGGCTCTGTGATCTGAAATGACCTGGAAAATGCATTTTGCTTCTCAGATATGTTCTGGCATGCTCCAAAGCACATACAAACAGCTTCGTGAAAACTGAAAGACTTTCTGGCATATCACTTCAAACAGGCTTGTCAAAGAAATACCTGTGGTAGATATGTCTCTGTGCAAAACCCCACAACACAGAGTAAAAAAAGTAATGACCATTCTCTGCACTCCTATATAGTTTACTGCTTTGTAACTGGGAGTGTTTTAGAACCCACTAAGTTTTAACACTCCTACAAACTAGAGAAGTATTATCTATGTTATAGATTAATATATATATATATGAATATATAATAGAGAAGCGTTATCTATGTTATAGATGAAGAGAGTCGACCTGGCTAGATGACTCACCAGCCTAGCTAGTAATATAAAACATCCCTGTAGTTTCTGCAGTGAGAGATACAAAGCAAACCTACCAAAGAACTTGATGTCTACATATATATATTTGCATGGATATACACGTAAATATACATATAAAGATATAAAATACAGATCTGCCAGTCAGATACTTTTGCCAAAAGAACATTTCTCCTGTGCCTTTTTTTGTTATCAGTCATCATGTGCTTTCTCTAAATACACAAAAACTGCATTAATTATTTATTCCAGTCATATCCCATTTTTGTCATTCATAATCTGGGGAGTCTCACTCAGTTGAGTCCACAAGTGAATCTTGTTGCAAGTGGTGTTGGAGAGGGAATTCACTGCCTTTCTTGAGTAATGATTTATAAACTTTTTTGTTTTTCTATCACGTAGAGGGTGTATACACTGGGAAATCCATTTTTATTCAGTTTTCTGGTTCTTTCACATTCTTTGTAGGATACTCCCTCAATAGTCTACCAGTCCAACTATTCTCAGAGGAATGTTATACAATAAATCTATTTAATTTGCAGCTTCCTGAACACCTTTGTGACAAGACAGAATATGAAATTGTACCTTGATTCATTAAAATTTCCCATGGCCATTCAGCTATGAAAAACCTTCCCTTAAAGGCTGGCACAATATGCTAAACATCCAGAGAGTTCAATGCTGTTGCCTTTGGATACCACATAACACGGTCACCAAAATAGAAAAAGATATAGAAACAGAAATGCTGCTCAGAAATGCACTAATTAGATCATTGCTTATTCAAAGGAAGAGATCTTTCATCTCCAGCAACTCAGGCAGTTAGGTGAGGGCACACCACAGGCGCAGTCAGCTGATACTAATGAGTTCTCTGCTGCAGTTGAATAAACAGCTGGGCATCACAGTCTCATTAAGACTCTTCCATTTCCATGTTTTCTTCCTAAATGCTGTCTCTGCAGCCAGATAACACATGTAGAGCTTGTCATAGCTTTGCACCTGCACATATTGCTTTTGCTCGTTCCTTCTGTTGTACCCCTGCGCTGTTTTGTCACCGATGTGCTAACCTTGCCTATTCATGCTTCATCCCATTGGCGTCATTCATGTCCTATCCTGGCTTCCACTGAATCCATAACCTTGCCTCTATACATGCCTCTGTTCTGAACTCATGTTAGTGACGATGGAACTTCCAGTTGCAGGAAATCTCTCTCTCATTTCTGCAGGTCTGTGAGGTCAGACGGAACAGCAGCTGTCACAACGGGATGGGCGTTTAGGTTGCTTTATCATAGCCATTTGTAAATAAGTATCAAGCTTTTAACTTACACTAGCAGTACTTCTATGGCAAGTGGACCAAATACCTTATCATAGTTAATTCTCATGACAGCTCTTGAATTGATATTGATTTCCTATTGATATATTGTGCTTTTTTTTCTAAAATAAGAGATTCTGCTCACAATAACATAAAATAAATAAAATCTGATTGTAAATCAGTTCAGCTATATGAATTTATTGAGAGAGTAAAGACTATCCTTAAAAGCAGGTAGTTTGTGAACTGTAGACCAGACTGCGCTTTCCAGTGTTAATTCAGTGTAACTTTACACTGCAGTAATGTAACAGATGTATAATGTGAGAAGCTACATGAGTCCAAAAGCTGAAGAGTAGAGCTGATCAGAAAGATGCCAGTACAACCAAGAATTAATGCAATCAGCCATTCTCCTTAAATCTAAGACTTTATCAAATTTGGTCATTTTCACTGGTATTTCATTTCCAGGAAAACTGGAATATCAAAACACTGCTTTGGGCACTTTAACCAACATTTATTTTCAATTTATTATTCAGATTTTTCTCAATTTAGCTTTTTATGGAGTTAAAAAAGTCTTCACTGAAAGATGGAAGTCTGAACAGAGGTATTTGCTACCATTTGAGATGCATTAGCTTCCAGTTAATGCTCCAGAAAAGAGGAACTCTTTCATAGGTCCTATGTACAATTAATATATTGCAGATAGATATAGCTATAGATTTAGATATATGTATTATATGTTTCAGATCACAGCAACAGTGATTGTCAGTAAAGGGTTTTATGCCTAGTCAAGTGTCAGCATTTCAGGTTAACATCTATAATTTTCTTTTATATCTAATGACGAATAAGAATTTCCTTGTCCTTGTACGTATCCTGTAAGATCTTCCAAGAACAGGCTGTTATCATAAACAGATATTTATAAAGTTCTGTCTATGCAGACTTTATTCAGGAATGATAATCTTTAAAAAAAAATCAAAATCAAGACTTTCTCTAGGAGGAGAGCCTTTTGGAAGTGGATGATGCCAGAAAAAGGCGTTCTTATTCGGAGTAAGCTCTGTGTCTGGAGTTATTACTAAATTCAGTAGTAACAGAAAAAAAAAAGTGTGTATATTTTATACACACACAAACATACACACGCACATATTTATCATCCCATTTTATTAGAGAATAATTTTTAGTTGAATGCAAAATCTTGTTTATTTGCATTTGCACGTAATTATATAAAGGAAACTTTCATATTTCTAAGCTTTTATTTCTTGATGTAACCTAACTCTTCTCAAACAGAAGCTGGCCACATTACAGACTTTTTTTTTAATACTTATTTTGTCACCACAAGAACCCGTCTGACAAGGTAAACACAAAACATAGTCAAGTAAAAAAACAATTTTGGTTTTTATGGATTTTTAAATGTAACATGCTCATGAGGTAGAGTAAAATCCAAGACTTAGGGCTCAGATTCACTTCTTGGTTTAAGTTTATGTTTAACCACAGGTTGCTTGAGTAACTGGGCAACTCACCAAAGGACTAGGTTGATAGAAAGATTTGAGCCTTTGACCCAACCTGTAGGTTTCTGTATCTGGTGGGTACCAGATGAACATGTACACAAATCTCATTCTGGCTGTGTTGAGAATCTACTTCATTCTCAAGAGAAGTGTTATCAAAACACAGTTCAAACCTACCTATGTCTGACCAGCAGGTGTGGAAAACCTATTGTAAGGAGCTGAAGTACTGGACCTGCAGTCCTGGGAGCTCCTAGTGGGGGGCAGACGATATTTTCCAGTCAAAGACTTCTACGGTTCCAGAAGTTGTGGAACTATGTAAAGAAAGGGACATAAGACTCTGTAACTCATTTCTACTAACTTTCCCAGGCTCATCTATGCAGGCAGCCTGCCTCCATAGCAGAAAAAATTATACTCAGTTTTACAAGCATGAAACAGAATTTGTCTGTGTGGGTTTTAATGGAGTATATGCTGCAATGCCAAAGAAAGAATCGAGTTTGGTCTTGTTTTTGTGGCCAGTTTTTCAAGAAACAGAGATGAACAGCTAATTTTGCCTAGAAAATCCAAAAGGTGCTGTTGTAAGGATTTTTCCTACTGAGCTAGGCTACCAGAAAAATCATTGACCTAGAAGTGAGATAACCTGAGGCTTTATCCATCCTTGGAAAAAATCTCTCTTTTTTTAACATAACCTTCTTCTACGAGTGTCTGGGTCCAGTGGGCTACCCCAAACGTGAGGGTTCCTGCCCATCGTGGCCTCTTTGCAGCCCCTCGGCTGGCTCCAGCCTCACCATGGCCATGGTCCTGCCAGGCACAGGACCCACGAACTCACAGCCCAGCCCTGTGGTAGATTTAATATAGCTAGCACATGAATGAATCACCAACCTTTTGTTCGTGGCCTTTTGATTGCTATAGTTTTTGTCTGTGTTTTAAGAATGAGCTCTTCTTTCTTCAGTAGACAGGGTCATTGTGTGCCTGTAATATTCATGTTATATTTATGAGGCACGTCCTTTTTTTATATCCAGTCACCCTTAACCCATGCACCAAAAATTAAAAACACAGCACTGTTGTGTACATATGTGGAGCACAAGGAATGATCCTATTAGACACTGAGAATACTAGATTATGTTACAGCAAGAAACTTATCTGTCAAATACAATAAATGTATTCCAGAAGGATACTTAGATTCCTTAGGTGATATAAAAGAAAATACAGATAGTTATCCAATTACAACTAAGATAACATTACAATCATACAGCTTCCAAATACCCTGTTCTTGCATGCAAAATCTAAATAGACATTGTAACACTGTATTGAACCATACTCTATAATGCAATATGGAGTAAAATAAAACACCACTCTTTGTTAAAGAAAAAATCAGCAACACCAAAGAAAACATTTTTTAGTAAAAACATACAACATATAAACATTCTTTAAAATAACATTACATTAGTGTACTTTCCAAAACCATTTCAGTGCTAACGAACCTTGTTTCTACTTGTTCCTTTTTGATTCTTTATGTGTTTTGCCTAAAATAAATAGTATAAAGTTTGTCCTCTTTATGAGCTGTTCGCCTCGTGTACTTACATCGTCTTGTTCTTTGCTTCCTCTTTTTTGACCTAGGTTGAAGTGAGCTTAAGTATTGTGACCTGAAATGACATTCAGCGCATTTGTGCATCTATAAATACGTGCACTGACCTTTAAGGATTATACACAAGGAATACTAAGCACACCTGTAATGTTTGGTAAGCCATGAATGGAAAGCAGCTGTTACGAATAATTGTGTGCAATGATGGGTGTATTTCTTCTGCAAAGGCAAAACTTCTAAGTCCAAATATAGCTACAGTTCTCAAGATTAAAAATAAAGTATGTTTTTGCATATACATAGAAGGGGGCACTTTCTACATTTCAGTGTTAATGCATACTTCCCAGTCTGGTATCTGAGGATACATCTTACTGGTAAATAAGATGGAGCAGGTCCAATTCTTTGGCCCTGAGGGCAAGTTGCACAGTACAGTTCATATCTGTACAGCTAAATTACTTCTCTCTTGCCCACATCTGAAAGACAGTCGCCTCCTCTACACTCCTTAATGAAAACAACTCCTGGCTTGGTCTCTCCCATGTGCTGGGAGTGTTAACTATCTTAGACCAAGTCCATGCCAATGAATGTGCTAGCAGCATGGAGTGCTCAGCATTGGGCTTTGGCTTTGTCCAGTATAGACAGCGTAGATGATATCTGGCACTTGTTCAACTGGTATTTGATACTCTAGTACATCTGTAGATAGTGTGCACATTCATGGATGGATTGTAATGATTCTTCACCCAGCAACTCTGCAAGTCTTGTATATAAGATATAGACCTGGTATAACACTTCACTGAAGTTCTACCATCCTATCTGATGTGGACAGTAAATGATTTCGGAGAACAGACTCAGGGTTTGAATCTACTCTTATTCTCTTCTCAGACCTGAGTAAGTCCTCTGTTATACAGAAAGTCTGACATTGATGGACATTTTCACCCTCTGTCAATTGTGTGATCTAACTAGGAATGATGTTAAAGTTCTCTAATCAGTACACATAAGAAACTTACCAATATCTTTTCACAGTGCAGTGTGGCATGTTACTCCGTCACTCTGTTAACTTCTTAACTACTCTAAGCTCCCAAAATTGTCTGAAGTTTTTCCTTTTTCCAAGACTCCTACTCAGGTTTATTTCTGAGCACTGCATGATAACTGAAAGTAACCAAGTACAAGAGTTTTCAGGATTTCCAAGTTATAATTATGCTTTATTTATCATAAACAGACACAGACTGAAAAAAATAACACACCTGTTAAGGTTTCCCCACCCCAGCTACCTTCTCCTCAGCATTCTTTGAATATGCTTCAGACTCCCCTTAGACATCCAGGATCCTCAAAGCTCTCGTGTGACTCACAGCCTCTCACTCTCTCTCAAAAAGGCATTTTCTTTCTTCTCTGGCTTGTCTCACCTGATAGAGCTAACTACATGATACTAGAACTAGTGATGTGGTGTAAACCTTGGGCAAATAAAACCTACTAAAAAACTTACCTGAAATATATCTGCCAACAATACTGAGTTTTTTTTAAAAAAAGAAAAAGTTATGAATCACTTCAGTAAGACCTGCAAAATAGGAAATAGAGAAAGAAATGAGAGTAATTGAAGTATTTCAGGGTGCTAGCAAATGATTTTGGATATAACTGTAATATAAGTTTGCGTTGAATGCATTCTCTCTTCCCTGCTTCTCTGTGTCAGTGATGATTCTCTTGTCATTCCCTTTTTTTTTCATTGTTGTTTTCAAAGGCAAGTGCTTTGCAGTTGCAAAAATCCAGCAGCCTCAGATGCTGATCTGCTACAGAAAAGAAAAATGGAGAAAACATTTTTTTCTCTTGGATTTGTCTACCTCAAGCGCAAGAGTTTGCACTGACCTGTATAACCAAGCTTTTGAATTCTGTAATTCTCTTCTAATAGGTAAAAAGAACCCCATATTCAAACTAAGGTAGCAATCTGGATGGGGATCACATTGAAGGTCTCAATTCAAGCCAGTGTTATAATCTGCATTAGACATACTCCTTATATTATTTTTATATAGTTGAAAAAATATGTCATATACTTAGAGATTTAAAATCTTTTAATCCAGTAGTTTCTTCTGAATAATAAATAAGAGTTATTATCATGACAGTAGACATAGGCAATGATTGATTGTTTATTTATTCCAAGATTTACTACAAGATCCCTTGATAATCACATATAATTTATTACTTTAGGGAAAAAATAAAAAGGCTATCCATACTATATGCTTTTCCAGCAGTTTCCATGCTAAACAAAACACTATCTTCTGCATTAACAGCTTTTCTATCAGCCACCACTGTATGATTTTCATGTACATCAATATTTCCTCCTTGGTTCTACTAAATAAACACTAATTAGATATTATTTTAAGATATTAATAAATAATAGGCAATCCTGCATTGGTGTTAGAATACCTATTAGTAAACTACTTAGTTTTGCAAATGAGATAGTCTGTTGTTTCTTTAAACAATGACGAGTACTTGTATTAAGTGCTGCCATTTTTCTCATCATACACACTTAATAGAGCTAGGGTGAAATCCTAACCGGAAGTCTGGTTTAAGTCAATCTATTATTTTTTTTTTTTGACTTCAGGGAGGTCAGAATTCATTGCGCTGATTATATTTTGATTGCATCAGTAACAGGGAATTGCACCAGCAAATAGGTATTATGCTAGACCTATTTCAGAAGCCATTCTGAAGTTGATGAAGATTTAGAAAAGATCACAGCTGAGGTACTACAAGATACGCCAGCATGAATCCATGAAAAGGACGCCAAAGTAGTTTGTCTCTAAAGCCCCTATAAACATAAGTATGGTAGTGTAGGAAAGGACAAACTTATCACTCTTGTCAAAATAAGGTCTGCAAAATAAGACCATAGTCTTCCTTTTCTTTGATTATACACAGGAGACATCAGAAGAGGACCTCTAATTCTGCCTTCACCTACTAACTTGGACCTATCCTGAGTCAACGCCATAAATAAGAACATAGACCTCGAGTTAGCAGGAGAATATCTGCCTGACTTACCACTACCCTTGCTAGAAAGTCTACCACTCCAATAATAGATAGATATAATGCTAGAAAATATCTATGTTTGTGAAAACAGTTAACGAAAGAGAGCAAATGCATGTAAGGATACCTTTTGTCTTTCACTGGATTTGGCTATAGGAACTGGGTAAAGATTCCCATACATTAACATGCATGCTCATTAAAAATGGTGTACTGAATCTGCTTTCTTTGATTCTTGTATTTATTTCCCATAGTACAGTAACATTCATTTCAAACAGGCATGATCAGTTAAATGTTCTAATGAAGTGTAAGCAAATCAAAGTACATTTCTATCCTCATGAAGAAAGCTTTACAAGTTTTACTCATCCACCCTGGGGAAAAAAATAGCATCATGTGATCAGCATGTTCTATCACAGTTCTGATTTTGTATATTCCTGCCAGGACAGACTAATTTTATGAAGTTATTTACAAGAAATATCTGGTGAATAATTTTAATTGCAAAAATATTTTTCTTTTTTATTTGCAAAAAAAAAAATCATAAAGAACTCTCAGGTTGATTTGACTGAAAAAAAAAAGTCAAAAAAATATTCAGTGAAGATTAGTTGTGCATCTTTATATGAGATACTTTTATAAGTAATCTAATTAGGTTTGCAGTTCATTCTTTGTAAATATCACAGAGATTAGCACTGGGAAAACTTTAATTGTTTTGGATAATCAAATGATGTTATCCTTTGCTTTCCTAAAGAAATACAAGATTGCAAATAAAAAACAAGTCTTGTTGGGTCGTTTAGTTGGTTATCACGTCATACAGAGAATGGCTACTTCTAAAGAAATTAATGTTTGAATTAAAAATTAAAATAATTACATATCAAATCATTTTCTACAGAAGAACTGCTTTGTATCTGTAAGCCCAGGCAAGTTATGCCAATAGACAGCACACCCATAATCTGCCCAAGCAACTTTCCCCTTTTGCTTTTGCAAGGGTGATCAGTAAGTTTTCCCAGTAAGGTTGTTTCTGTTCCAAGGTGTCTTGTATGAAGAGTTGACTGGTGCCTTACATAATCTGCTTGCTTGATTCATTATCTCCAACATACAGGTCTTGCAGTACCAGTTGATAAACACTTTCTTATCTAGATGATCAAAATCAGCAGTATATAACAAATAGTTTATAGAGCGACATGATACACATGAGGTATTTTTATCAATTATATAAATGTATTTACTGGTCACTGTGAGAGAAAATGCATTTCTTCTTCAGAAATCCACCCTCCCTTTACTCCCCTGATCTTTATAGCTAATTCTTCCAGGCAATTTAAGTCTTCATATGTAGAAATGGCCCAAGCACTTTAAGTCTTCCTGTGTAGAAATGGCCCTCCAATCTTTCCACAATCTGTAGTAGTACACTGATTGAGTTGTGGATTATTCTCCTCACAATCAATAGAGTAGTCCTGTGGTAAAATTCCAGCAATTGTTAATTTTGAAAGTATTTAAGTAGTGTTAGCTACCCTTCAAATTTTTCACTGGATGAAAAGAAATAAGATCCGACAATCACTAATTAAAGTAAGCACTAACACAGAAGTGTGGATTCATTGTCACTATTGAGAAAATTTTCCAAAAATTAACTCTAACCTGCACCCTTGGGAACTTTTGACAGGGAATGATGTCAGGGTAATGTACCTGGCCCAAGCCTCCTTGAGCATTCGTGTCGATTTTGGCTTTAGTGATTTTAAGAAATCTACAAAGAAATGAAGAGTGAAATTCATCTCAAAACTTCAGATGTTTAAATTTTACAAATGAGATTCAAACTGCCTAGCTTATAAAGTGTGTTATCTGCCCAGGTTCCCAGCAAACTAATGCACATCTAGTTAATAGAGCCAGGGGAGCAAAAGGTCAGATCTTCCATTTTGTCAGCTGAACTGCTGTCTAGAGACCACTAAATGAGCCTAGATATGACTCTCTGTGCCTAATATTTGGACAACTGAATTGAAATCTTGGTATCAACTTCAAAGTAGATATAAATATAGACAATACAGAATATATTATCTGTTTTAATGTTTTAATCTCTCTCCATTTCTCTTTAAAATGTGATAAGTTTCTTCTGGAGGTATTGTTTCTTCTCCATTAAGTAGTCTAAATCTAAATGACTAGCTCTCAGTTCTCATTGTCAAGGACTTACCATTTGAATTGCTTGCTTGGACAACAGTGTTGAGGGCCATACTCTTTTGGGTACATGATGGTGTTTAAATATAGCCTGGCAGATATGGCAGAGGTGGGAAACCTGGAACGGCAACTAGAAGCTACTCAGGGCATTTTAGGGTATCTCATATGGCATCACTGTCCCCTATGTTGGGACAGTAGAATCAAGATTCTGACTTTTATACATCTATGTGTAGGTGAGGAGAATCCCATCATAAGGATGGGATTACCCGCTCGCCATCATAAGGATCTTCCATTGTAAGGATGAAATGAGAATCCCATTGTAATCTCATCTCATTGTCAAGAAATGCAGGGATGCAACAAGGAAGGCCAAGGCCCATTTGGAATTAGAGTTAGCAAGAGATGTCAGGGACAACAGGAAGGGCTTCTACAAATACATCAGCAGCAAGAGGA
>JAWLRI010000974.1:898655-927257 GCA_034781795.1 Crypturellus tataupa
TTAGCAAGAGATGTCAGGGACAACAGGAAGGGCTTCTACAAATACATCAGCAGCAAGAGGAAGACTAGGGAAAATGTGGGTCCACTGCTGAATCGGTAGGGTGCCTCTGTGATGGAGGATGCAGAGAAGGCAGAATTACTAAATGTCTTTGCCTCATTCTTTACTGCTAAGGTTAGTCCCATTGACTACAGAGCGTGCACACAAGAGAAAAAAATGGGAGAGAGGAAGACTTTCCACTAGTCGAGAAGGATTGGGTTAGAGATTAGTTAGGCAAACTGAACACCCATAAATCAATGGGCCCAGTTGGGATGCACCCAAGAGTGCTGAGGGAACTGGCGGGGATTATTGCTCAACCACTCTCCATCATCTTTGAGAGATCATGGAGAGCAGGGGAGGTGCTGGAGGACTGGAAGAAACAAACATCACTGCAGTCTTCAAAAAGGGCAAGAGGGAGGATCTGGGAAACTGCAGGTCAGTCAACCTGATCTCCATCCCAGGAAAGATAATGGAGGAGCTCATGCTAGAGACCATCTCTAGGCATCTCAGGGAAAAGAAGGTGATCGAGAGTAGTCAGCATGGATTCACCAAGGGGAAGTCATGTTTGACCAAACTTATAGCTTTCCACAATGGGATGACTGGCTGGATGGACGATGGGAGAGCTGTGGATGTGTCTACCTTGACTTCAGCAAGGCTTTTGACACCATCTCCCACAACACCTTCATGAGGAAACCCCGGAATTGTGGGTTAGATGAGTGAGGTGGATTGAGAACCGGCTGGGTGGAAGAGCTCAGAGGGTCATGATAAATGCAACCGAGTCTAGCTGGAGGTCTGTGGCCGGTGGTGTCCCCCAGGGATCAGTACGGGGCCCAGTACTGTTCAACTTGTTCAACAATGACTTGCATGAGGGAACAGAGTGAACCCTGAGCAAGTTTGTGGGCCAATATCAAACTGGAAGGAGTGGTCAACACTCCAGAGGACTGTGCTGCAATTCAGAGAGACCTGGACAGGTTGGACAACTGAGCAGAGATAAACCTCATGAGGTTCAAGAAGGACACATGCAGGGTCCTGCACCTTGGGAGGAAAAGCCCCAAGCACCAGTGCAGATTAGGAGTTGATCTGTTGGAAAGCAGCTCCATGGAGAGGCATTTGGGAGTCCTGGTTGACAACAAGTTAACTATGAGGCAGCAATGTGCCCTTGTGGTCAAGAAGGCCAGTGGGATCCTGGGATACATCAGGAGGAGCGTCGCCAGAAGGTCAAGGGAGGGGATCCTCCCCTTCTACTCCACTCCGGTGAGGCCGCACCTGGAGTACTGTGTGCAGTTCTGAGCTTCCCAGGATGAGAGGGACATGGAACTTCTAAAGAGGGTGCAGTGTAGAGCAACAAAGATGATTAATGGACTGGAGCATCCATCTTATGAGGAAAAAGTAAATGAGCTGGGCCTGTTTAGCCTAGAGAAGAGAAGATTGAAAGAGGATGTTAAAAATACGTACAAATACCTAAGGGGAGAATGTAAAGAAGATGAGACCAAACTCTTCTCTGTGGTGGCCAGTGACAGGACAAGGTGTAATGGGTATAAATTGAAACACAGGCAGTTCCATCTCCATATGAGGAAGAACTTCTTTCCTGAGAGTGACAGAGCCCTGCAACAGGCTGCCCAGAGAGGTTGTGTAGTCTCCTACAAGGGATTTTCAAAACCTGCCTGGATGCCACCCTGTGCCACGTGCTCTAGGTGTCCCTGCTTGAGCAGGGGCCTTGGACTAGATGATCTCTAGAGATCCCTTCCAACCTTAAGCATTTTGTGATTCTGGGATTATGATTCTGTAAAGTAAGTACAATTGCTGATTTAAATCCCTCATTCAATGTTCTGTTGTTTCATGCCAATAAATCCTTTCTCTTTGTAAAACATGTCTTGCTTATCAGACTAAGATGACTGACTGGCTTGCAGGGATTATCGTACAGGGCCTTGATACAACCCATAGCATTCTGGATATCAGTTTGCTCTAATGTTGTGAACAGCTGACATCCTTTGAAATGCAAGGTTTTTGAGGATATTGCTTTATTGGTCTCCAAATACTGGTGAGGATGAATAAATACATTAAAACTTTTCCTGGGTGTGATTAGCTTGTCACCTACATTTCAAGAGGGCTGCTACATAAACAAATAAAAGATATTTTACTTTTTCTTTCTCCTTTTCTCTTTTATTTTTCCAATTAGCTTAGTTTCCTTTTCATTTTTTGGAGGTCTCAAATTGGGAAGTAAAATAGAAATTGAAGTGAGTTAGCCTGTCACAGCACCACAAGCACCCTTCCTGTTTTCAGGCCTGCAGTATACATACATAACAGACCATAACAAGAAGACTGGAAGACAAACTCCTGAGTATATGTGAGCATGTTGTAATGAATAACTGGGTACAACAACAGGAAACGTCTGCTTTGAACTGTAATGCACAGTAGGGTCACTTGGTTTCCCCAGAGAAAGTGTCCAGCAGAGTACTACTTTGCTCATCATCCTTGTCTGAAGAATAAAACCCAGTTTACAAAGTCCCTGCATAAAACTAATTCTAAAAGGTCTTCATAAATATCTCTGTTGCACTTAGCTATTGTTACTTTCCCCTTTCTCTCTTTCTCACCTAAATTTTAACTGTGAAGGGGAACAAATAGAAAATATATGCTTTTATTAGCAGAGCCAGAAATTATTATCAATTCAAATAAGGTTAAAAAAAAGTATTTTCTTTGTTTTACTGCATGAGTAATTATTCTCACAAGCAGAGAAGAACAGGGAGATGTAACATGTTGGAGACTGTTTCATTTGGAAAGTGCTTTGTTAGCTTTTAAGTAGGTTACACCTCATGTGATTTAGTGGAATTGCTTTCCCTTTTTCCTTTTTTTCCTGGGTAGGAGTGAGGTTATAAGCACTCTATAGGGCATGTATTCTACAGAAAGCAGGTTAGAGAAGTTCTGTGATTATAGAAGTTTGTTCAACTTTTTTTCTCAATTAATTTTCAAAGCTTTTCAACAGCCATTGCTGGCTTGTAAAATCTTGTTCTCTCATTATTTACTCTGCCCTCTGCATATATAACCTGCAAGATATGTAGACACTCTGACATACTGGGCTTGCTTCCCATCTCAGCTGGATCACTTTTATGCCATTGATTTTTGTGGAGTCCTGTTTCAGGCCAGAAATGAACAGAAATCAAATCTTTGTATACTGAATATGTGAACAAAATGTAAACTGAGATAAGACAACAAGGCATGCACAGACGTTTCCTTTGTAATAACTTTGTTTTCCTACTAATAGAAAAATATATTTATATTGGTATATACCAATATTTATATTGGTACATTATATTAACCTGAGAAAATAAGGCACATCCTTTTCACAGATCAGTTTATCTTGAAATTTTGAAGTGACTGAAAGTTTGAGAACTTTTTTTTTTTTCCCAGTGTTTTTGGGGCACGTATAGAATCACCAAATTTGTTTGTAGAAACAAACAACTGTTTTTACCACAAAAAGCAGTAATTTTTCTTCAACATAGTAACCATGAAAGTCTGACTTGCATGGACTTTACATGGTTTCCTTCACTTTGCACATGAAACAGTTGTGATGATTGATTGTTGTGTGATGTTGGTGTTGATGGCACTTTGGAAATACTGAGAAACGTGATTCTTGTCCTAAGCTCTGCTCTGGCATAGAAAATAGTTCAGACATGTCTGGATGTCTGAAACTTTGTATTTCTTTTTTTATAGCCTTAAGAGAGCAAGCATGCATGAAGCGATGGTTCAGCAGCAAGTTGAAGCTAATTCTGAGCACAGAAAAGTAGAAGTTTCCACTTCTATAATAAAGGACAGAAGAAGATAGCTTGCATCTGATACAAAAAATTGGAGCCCCAGGCTCTTACAAACTCAGAATTTTTTCCAGTGGACAGACTTAGGCTGCCAAATTTGGAGGACATTTTTTCCCCTTGGGCACTGCCAAATTCTAACCTGCAAAGTAACATTTTCCCATGAAGTCAGTTACCAAGATGAGCAGTGAGATATCATGTCTGTTTAACTCTATTTTGGTGCATACCCATGCACTAGAGAGCAAAACACACTTTCAGCACAGAAAGGGAAATACCACCAACAGTTACAGAGAGCCGGAGGTTGTGTGGCTTTTGGAGTAGCATCCAGAAGTTAAATAGCCTGGGAGCTGGCTGCAGAAAGAAGGTTTGGTGGCTTGCATATTGGGATGAAAGGCTGGAAGCTGGCATGAGAAACAATATGTTTTTGGCATATGGGGCCAGAGTAGCCATGAAAGAGCCTTGTGGGTGGCCCACTAAGAAGGGGAGTTATAGTTAGGTTTGAAGGAGGCTGGCAGAAGGAGGAGGCAAAATTTGCCAGACTCTGTATTCTGTAGCAAGACAATGACCTCAGGGGAGCTGACTGAACAAAGTCTATCTCCACAGCCAGGCGTTGTGGTTAGGGCTGAATGAGGTGTGGTGATTCTACATTTGTTGGTAGCCATTTGTCTGTAGAGAGCATGAAAATAATATACTCTGAAACAGTCTGAGAAGGGCTGCCTTCATTACAATAGGATCAAGGGAACATGGGCGTCCCTTGAGAGAGGTTTATTTAAACATATATGCAATTCTTTAGTTAACAGGATTGCATAGCCTCCTTAGATTGTCTTTTTCAACTCTTTATTAATCTTAAAATTAGAAGAAAATCCTACTTTGCTGCAAATTAAGCTTTTTAGTTGTTGCCTTGCCCTCTGTGGATTTGGAGTCCAGTGGAGAATTATTTTCCTAATTAAAAAAATGTTTTAAGTTTGGAAGATTTTTTGTGTCTTACCTTTTTTGCTTAGTTTGTTCATTGGTAAGCTGAGTGCAATCATAACTTTCTAATCTGTTTCAAGGATTCTGTTTTCCAGAGCTCTTACCATTTTTGCTGGCCTCCTCTAGATTTTATTTTATCTCATTTTTCTTAAAATGTGATGACCTACCTGAATATAATACTCCATCTAAGTTCTCACTAATGCCAAGTATGGCAGAAGAGTTCTCTCTCAGACAACACAAAACCACATATGCCTTTTTACAATAGCTTAGCATAGTTTAGTCAGTTAGTCCATTTTAACTTCCAGATCCTTTTCTGTGTTATTGCTGCATATCATCAGATGTGCTCTCTTCTATATTTAATCTGTAAATGCAATATTTTAAGCTTTACTGTTATTGAAATTCATCTTTTTCATATGAAATGATTATTCAGAAAGTCAAGTTCATCTTTAGTGAAACCTACATACCTTCCCTACTCACTTTATTTTTAATAAAAGCTCTTTCATCCAATCTGTTAGAAAATATTAAAAAATACTGAGCAGTAGACAGAGCTCTAGAGAACCTGACTAGACAACAAATGGTTGAGAAATAGCCCTGGATTGGACATCGGCTGTTAGCTGTGAACCTGCCATACATGATCTACACAAGTCTCATTGGGAGATGAATCTCAAAGGCTGAAAGTTAACATACATCTTCCGGCTGCCTCTCTCTCTTATCTGAGACCATGTACTCTGGAGAAGAAAGGAACTGCAGTGACTGAGCATATTTCATTCTTGACAAATCAGTCTTCCTTTTTCTTTACTACCTAAATTTAGATACTAAAAAAATACCTTCAAATGATTCACTTTCTTTTTTTTATTATTATTTTTCTTTTACCCTTGGCTATCAAAATGGTGTATTTCTATGATTCCATTCAACCCTTTTCAAAATTAGAGTATGTTTTTAATAGATTCCTTTAGCTTCCATGATTTCTTGAAGAAATTTATTGGAGGCTTGGGAACTGATATAATACTATAGAGTATACTTCATCAGGATTTTTGAAATTTGAACATACTTAAGGTATTTAAAAGTTTTTGAAGTTGGATTCCTATTTTTGATTCTTTTGAGTCTTATTAAGTGAAGCATATAGGACAAACAACTTTTCATGGATTTTTAAATTAAAAACAACTTTGAACTTTTCAAGCTTTTTCTTTCATTGTTTTGCTGTTTTACTTACCTGCTTTCATGTTAAATATTGGGCCTATTTTTGTCTCTTTTTCTTCTTTTTCTTTTTTTACTTTTAATGTATACATAGAAGTTTTTCTTCTTGTCTATATTCTCTTGTTAACAAAAAGTGTCCACGGAAAGATTCCATTGTATACCTCCAACCATTTTTTCAACAATAACAACAGTATATTGGACCTACTATTCCCCTAACTTGATTGCATTGTTACAACTCAGTTACCAATTCCAACTTATCTTTCCCCACAGACTTCCAAAAGATAGGCCTCTGGTTTCTTGATAATCATGGCAGAAAGCATATTCATTTTTGATCTATTATGTTGTTCTTTTAATCCATTTTGTGGTAGCTTCAGTGCCAATCTTCTAATTCTTTGCTCGATGCTAGTAAGTGTATGTGAATAACATAAATTTGAGTTTTATGTATTGCTTTCCATTCCTTTTTATATGGTGAAACCAATGATACATTTTGCAACCAAAGTGAACTTGTAATATTCTTGCTAAAATCAAATGAAAGACAATCATGCTTATATTTTGCATCAGTAAGAATTTATGTGGACACAACTTCAGCAGAACTGAGCCCAAGCTAATTAGTTCTGCAGAGAAGTACATTAAACATTTCATGTGTCATAGTGGATGCAGAGCTTTCATTGGCTTGTGATGCATGCAGAAAAGCTCATGCATTCCTATGAAAGAACATATTTTAAGGTGTTAGACTAATTAATGAACTGTTTCCTCTCTCAACTTGCTTGATTCCTTGTACAATTTTCCACCATATCTACAGATCTCTTTTTGGATTGATTGTTAATTTTTGTAATTTTTAGTTGTCTTTGAACCTCCTCACCAAAACAAAAGCCCTCTTCATCAACTTGGTAGGAGAATGTCCTCAAAGTCATATGCATTCACTTTGTCAGACAGGTCAACTGGTTCACTGCTGCAGAGTTCACCTTGTGTTCAGGCAAGCATCAGAAAGGCATCAAGAACTTCGCATGCAGTTACTCCCTAATATGCAAAATTCACTTGTTCCTGTCTGGCCCCTTGCCTCCAGTTAAAAAACGATGACACAGGTACCTTCACTGCCAGACAGATCTGATCCTCTTAAAACAGATCAGACAGGTATCGATCTACTTAAAGCAGATCAGGAAGATCTACTTTATCACTATGGAATAGCGGATCGAATGTTGAATCTTTTCAGCTAAATCATGCTTTATTTTTCAATCAGAGAAGTGGCCCTTTTTTGTTAGATATCACATAGGTTTCTTTGTTCCCCTCTATCTGTGCTCCCATTTTGTGAGAAGCCACTTCTGACTCTAGTGTCTGCTCTTCTCTTGATTCCAAGAACTAAGCAGTGAATCTTTTTAAAAAAATTGAAACTTTAAAAAAAAAAAAGGAATCTGGGCTGAAGTAGGAGCAGTGACTGCTTTTGGAGGTATCTACCCAACAGAGCAGCCTGTTTAATCTATTACTTAGGTATTTGCATAGAGGGTCCTCTAAAGAACTAATTGCCCTTACAGTGATTACTTACTATAAAATTATAAGCCCATTACAAATTTAAATACCCCAAAATGTATCATTTTACAACTCGCTTCTTACAGAAAAGAGAACTCCAGCTATGCAGCCTATCTCTCAATGCCCACAGGATAATTACTTTCACTGTAAGCTAAAGTAACTTCCTGCATGAGGAACCAATCCTCTCTCTCTTCTATTGAGATTCCCATGAGGAAGGAAAGCTGAGTGTCTTTTGTAGTTCCCTGTGCCCTGTGCTGAACAGAAAGCCTAGGGTCTTGCCTGGCATAAAGGGACTGAAATAAGTAGACTGTGTATGGGACTGTGTATGCAATGGTGGCTTCTGGGAATGTTTTCAGGAGTTTGTTTTTCCTAGTTTTTTTGTGCTTTTTTTTTTTTTTTTTTTTTTTTTTTTTTTGTCAAAGGGTAAACATTTCAAGCTAAATTATTCAGAAGGGATTTAGGAGGTGTTTTCTTTAAGTTCTGCTGAATACAAATGTGTGGAGAGAAAAATAATCAAGTGTTCTGTTTTGGGTTTTTGTTCACTGGTAACATTGAGATCTTTCAGAAGGATTGTATAGATGTGTGAGCTAGCTCTGTTCCCCCTCTTCCTGAGCCGGGTTTTCATAGGAAGCCACTCTAAACTACTGCTTGAAGAGAGCTATCTCAGGCTTACTGAAGTAGAGAAAATAAAAATCCTGGCAGAATAAAGAGCCATGATAATACCGTTAGTGATTCTCCTACCAAGACTAGTATGGTTGCGGAATTTCCTCAGCAAGTAAGGGACACTGAGAACTCTCTAAGAGGTGATATTACAGAAAAAGGGGGCAAATTTTAGCAGTTGATTCCCAGCATGAAGACTCACATTATAATATAAGTTCATTTAAAAAAAAATCTTCTTGAGAAGGAGGTGAAGGGACATAGCTCCTTGAAATTGGCAGGATATGGTAGAAATTTAGGTAGGAACCATGTGCTGTTGATTTAAATATATACACTGTAAAATTTATACACTTCAAAATTTTATATATGTGTGTTTTGAAAAACTTATGAGACTGCTTATGAAGGAAGTGAGTAAGAGAGGGGCAAAAATTTTTTCTTAACACCTCAGGATTACAAGACATCGTGCCACTGTAGTGACATTAGAGAGACTGAGGTTAAGATATGGTTGTGCTAAGTACCTGCTTAGCCTCTTGTTTAAGGTCAAGAGCAGTTAGTGGCGTCATTGTCTTTAGTCAATGTGCCCCAAGGTTAATTTAGGGAAGGAAACATTGAGCCCCAGGAAGCTGTGCTTCCCCCCAAAAAACATCCTCTCCAAGGGAAGAGTTTGCTGCTGCCTTTTGATATTGCACTTTCTGATACTCTGGCATTCATCCATGATGACTATTACTCCTTTTATCTTCTATTACAGTTCTGGTCTAATTTCATGTGATACAGAACCATTATTCTGATTGTAATACAACTACGATTTAGTAGCTGATCCCAGAGCAACAATTCTGCTCCATGGCAACACATTTTTGAGATGTTGTTTTAATTATATTCTTTCTTAGTTCTCAAGCTCACGGGTGGCAAGGTACAGGCATGCACAAGAAGCTAGGTATATATTAGCTTTCCATGCATGAGGTCTGGGTTTATATCCCAGCCCTCTGTCTCAGCATGTTCTGTGATGTTTTAGTACAGGGTTTTCAAGCTAGGACAGTTATTTCAGTGCAGGTTTCAGTTATGCAACTGAGAGATATTGTTTGAAATCTTGCTGGCATTAAATTTATCAAAACAAACTTCAATACTGTGTGGGGGGTGGTTCTACTCTTCTTGTCCTTAAAGCTAAACTCATGCTTAAAAACCTTACTGTTCTAGAGCTTGTGAATGAAAGTCTCCAAAAGTGTCAGAAAAAAAATAAGTAAAAGTGAACTACTTAGAGCATGTAGCATAAAAAGATCTAGGTGGGCATGATGTTCTAAAATGAATATACAATTAATACTTTTTATGATATATTTATGATATTTATCATTGGCTTAAAACATTACAGCAACCTAAGAAGTATTTTAGAGATGTTCCCAAGGAAGCAATGAGTTCTCAAGTTATGCGGAGAGGGAAGGAGAGAGAAGGAGCCAGTTGCTAGGCATGGCTTTAGATTCTTGAAATTCAGCTCCAGAAGTCAATGGAAGAGAGATATGAGTCACGAAAGCTGTATTGCTTGATGAGGAGGACACCAAAAGTGTGAAAAGGTATACTGCTAAATTAGTAATATAAAACACAGTATGAATAAATGCCAAAGAGAGAGAAATAGAAATTTCATTTTCAGCATAAAGGTAGTCAGAGCACACAAGAGGCTACTCATGATAGTTGAACAGGGAAGACAGTTATTTACCTTCTGAGGCATCAGGGTCCACATTTGTGAGATGCATCCAGGAGTGTGTTACTAAAAGTTACAAAGTTAAGAAGGAGCTTTTTTAAACTTATAGTCTAATTGCTTTTTTTTCATTTTTTCTCTCCTCTTTAAACACTTTTTTTTTTTTTTTTTTTTTTTTTACCAGTCTTGAAATTAGCAGTTTAAGACTTTTGCTTTGCTAGCATAAACATGTATTATTTTGCCCTTTAGTCTTCTCTGGCCCTAGAGTTTAGGCCAAGAAAAGCTAACAAATTCAGTTCACGTCTTCTCTCTGGAGGTAAAGTATGCAAGCCTCAGCCTAATGCCTTCCCCTGCGAGGAGCACCCTGACATGTGGCTGAATGCTTCCTGCCAGGCTGCAAAGGTCAGCTGGGGCCTGGGAGTGCCAATTGCTGCATTGAGAGAGTTGTTCCTGGCAGGCACAGAGAACATCCCTCCTTCCAGGAACAGGTAACAAAGCACAGCCCCTTGCACCAGACCCCCAGGGAACCTTTCAGACAGCTCCATGGCTTCAAATGGAAATGCAGCAGCTTTGAGCACAGACTGCCACGAAATTAATCAATAGGAAGTGTTAGACCATACCAAGCTGTGAGACTCCTCTTGCAGGAGATTTACAAATGAATTCTACAAAGTTGTTACCACTGTAAAAGATCGGATAAAAGGTGCTGTTATTCACATAAGAAAAAGGATACTTCCTTTAGTCTGATCATTTTATAAGAATTATCTCTCTAGCCAGCCCTGTCACCTGTGACTCCTATTGTAGATTAGCCTCTTACAACTATTCTGAAAGGTACTTAGAAGTTGTTGCTTTTTAACAGCTAGACTATAAGCAAACCTAGACTGCTCAGTAAGTCGTTAATGCCAAAGAATAGGTTCCCAAGGTATAAAGCTCTCCTGGAGATTCTCACAAAATGATTGAGGTTGGAAGGGACCTCTAGAGACCATCTAGTCCAAAACTCCTGCTCAAGCAGGGACACCTAGCATGTGGCACAGGTTGGCATCTAGGAAGCTTTTGAATATCACTAGAGAAGGAGACTCCACAACCTCTCTGCGCAGCCTGTTCCAAGGCCCTATCAACCTCACGGTAAAGAGGTTCTTCCATATATGGAGATGAAATGTCTGTGTTTCAATTTATACCCATTACCCCTTGTCCTGTCACCGTCCACAACAGAGAAGAGTTTGGCCCCATTCTCTTTACATTCTCCCTTCAGGTATTTATACATATTGGTAAGATCCCCTCTCAATTTTATCTTCTCTAGGTTAAACAGGCCCAGCTCGTTTACTTTTTCCTCATAAGACAGACACTTCATGCCCTTAATCATCTTCATTGCTCTTCCAGAAGCTCCATGTCCCTCTTGTCCTGGGGAGCACCCAATACTCCAGGTGCGACCTCAGCAGAGCTGAGTAGAGGGGCTCCCTCGACCTGCTGGCCTCACTACTCCTGATACAGCCCAGGATCCCATTGGCCTTCTTGCCCAGGAGGGCACATTGCTGCCTCATGGTTAACCTGTTGGCAACCAGGACTCCCAAATCCGTCTCTATGGAGCTGCTTTCCAGCAGGTCAACTCCTAACCTGTACTGGTGTCTGGGGTTATTCCTCCCCAGGTGCAGGATCCTGCACTTGTACTTCTTGAACAAGTTGAACAGCACTGAGCCCAGCACTGATCCCTGGGGGACACCACTCCAACCGGACTTGACGCCGTTTATCATGACTCTCTTGGGTTCTGCCATCTAGACATTTCTAAATCCACCCCACTGTCCACTCATCTAACTCACACTTCAGGAACTAAATTCTCCATTCCTGAGCTAGTTCTCCATTAAAGAACAGAATATAGGACATAAAAACATGACTAAGGTAAAGCATCTGCTTTCTGAAAACTGTACCTACATACACACTTTCTCTTACTTTCTCTAAACACATCTGGGAGATAGGGAATAATCCTACCTGTGTTCACAGAAGTCACAACCATATTTATCATTTGATCATTGTAACCCTTTCCTTTTCATAGCCCTGCTAGCAGTCAGTCATTCAGTGGTGGTTTGTGTATTGTTCTAAAACGCTTTTCTATTTTTTATTCTGCACATAGTGCAGTGCTTTTGTGATGAGCTTTGACTTGTCTCTTTCAAATAAAGAAAGGTAATAATAAAAAAGGGCAAGGCTGTTAACATAAGATGGAGTGCATAAGAATCAAGATAGCTGAGAATATATAAAGAAGAAACCAAGTAATGCTCAAAAGCAGACAGCTTTCTATTTTAAATCTTTGGAACAGCTAATTTGTATTTATATTTCACTATGAAGTACAAATAGCTGTTGGAAAAATTATAAATCTGAAAGCCTATGAAGAAGTTTTTACCTAAATCCTGAAATTCTTCCTGTAATTAAAAGATACACAAGGCTTGGGGAAGTTTGCTATTTTTTACTGTAGAATACATACAACAGTTACATTGGACCCCTTTTTATAGCTGTTGAATTTTTTAAATTATTTTTTCCTTTTTTTTTTTTTTTAGCTTGGTAATAACACAACAGATGCAAAAGAAAGGAAGAGATCAGTATAAGACTACATAGCTCCTGGAGCACCCAGGTTATTTAAAATGTTTATATCTACTCTAACAGGAAACATAAAATGTGCAAGAGCAGAGAACATTTTATTATTAAGAACTCTAGGGGTCTGTGCTGGACATTCAGCTCTTTGTTAAAGCAACATTAAAATAGAAACACAAACACTAAGCTTTCTAAATGCAGTGGCATAAGGTGTTTCAACTGGGGTATTCTCAGACCAGATGTCACCCATGCTATTAACATGAGAACCCTTTGATGAGCTCTTCTAATTTGTTGTGTGCTCTTCAATTTGAATGATAAATAATTCAGGCAGAGAATTTAAAACAGAAAATGGTGTATTAAAAATTGCACAACATGCAGCAAAATAAAGAAACACTATCACCATTCGAAATCATAAGGATCAAGGTGGAAGCAAGGCTTCAGAAAACTTCAGAGGGCACTACAGCACTTTTAAGAAGAGCCTCTCAGAGATACGAGGCCCTGTCAAAACAAGCAAGCTTATTTGGAATATAGCTACATAGAAACCCATGCTCTTCTCTTGAAGACATTTAAGTGCAGAACATAGAGCCAAAGTGATAGCAATTCCAGATTGAATGGGAAAATATATTAAGTGAAAAGATTTAATGTAAAATAATAGTGCTCTAGTACAGGTCTTCCAAAAGGTGATGATTAAGCAGAAAACACTGGCCAAGAACACCAGGAAGTACCTCCAGTAACCCAGGTATCCAGACAATGTGGTTGATGAAATATTAAGCCATCATTTTTAATCCTACAGTAATACAAGTTAAGTCCTGAACTTCTGAGTTAAGTATGTGTTATTTAAACACTAGAACCTAAATTTTATTCATAGCATAATGCACTCACAGATAGGCTATCATACATAGAGCAACTGCACACCCCCTGAAACCAGGCAGCCATGCAGGCAGAATTACTGCCTTGTGCCTGTGCAGTGCTAAGGAGCTACTTAGATTCATTCTGTATTTAATAATGGGGCCCAAAAGAGCACAGAGGCTCAGCCTGAATGCTGTGTTTCGCTAATAACTGAAAAAGGTGCACCAGAGCTTGCATAGCTAACTGTAACAGAAAGGGTTATGCCTATGCAATGCCTATGGGCAATTACAGAAAAAAAAAATACTGACCATCAAAGTAATTCAAACTTTGGGGATTTTTTTTGCACATGCAATTGTGCACATAATGTGCAAATAATTTATTTTTCAGTTTGGTGTTTGAACCTAAAAAAAAAAAAAAAAAAGAATGTGTTTGTTTTCTTATTCTAAAAATATAAAATAGCAGCAACAATATTTTGTTTTAAGGTGTTTTTAGCATTTTTAAGAATGATTTGTAGCTACCTTTTTTCCGCATAAATAGTATTTGTGTTCTTCAAAGAACAATCATTAGAATTTTTTTTTTACAAACAAAATTTTGGGATTTGATTTCAAAGTCTACGAATCACTCTGATGAACTTAAAACTTGTGTAATCTTATTTCCTGTTCTTCTTTGAATGAAAGCACAAATTCCACTGGAAATATATCTTTGAAAAGCCACCAACAATTTGTTTCCATATTTCAAGTTATTAGACTTAATTCTGTCTTCACTTAAATAGAGCAATTTGGCTAGGTCCAGGATCATCAAAGTGTTTATGCATGTGCTTGAAGATAAGGAGCCTAAGCAAGGCAGGCTTTACATGTCTTCTTTGAAAACTAGGTCAGTTTTTAAAAATTAGCTGAACATTATTTCAGCAGCTTACTCCTGCATTTGTATTCCCATATGAATGTCTGTGATAAATGGAGCAACTTTTCTGTATTTTCTTAAATCTCTTATGTCTTCTTGGCAGTTTCCATAACACACACACTGATGTAAAGTGGCAGAGGATAGTGTTTAAGCTCCTGATTTACTCTGCTTATTTGTTAACTAGGGAGCCATAAGGGTGCTCCAGATCTCCAAGGGCTAGTGCTACACTCTTGCCACAAGCTGGTTTTATCTGGGGAGTGACCCTTGGTTGTGGTCAGTCCTCCTCACACTGATTTTCCTGTGAAGAATATCAAGCCACGTGGGCTAGATGAGACCCAAGAAATACTTTGGTCAAATTCTCAACCCTTTTCATTGAGTGAACCAGGCTTCCTTGACTCATAGCACAAACTGTAGTCATTGTGGAGTTATGGAGTATTCCCACCAAAAAATTGACCTTGTCACTTGAACAAAATGAATAAAAATCATTAAAAGGAAAGTTGATTAAAATATTATAGGTTTATCAATCTTGATTGCCACTTGCATCAACAGTATTCAGAACTATTAAAAAGTGATAGTAATTTCAAAGCTGTTTCAACAAATTGACCAAAGAACTTTATATTCTTCCAATTTCTTTATATTTTTTGTCTGTTCATTTCCATTGCATTTCTGTTACACTCCCTTTACATTTCCATTACTTGAACTGGAGTAATAACAAGGGTAGAAACTTTTCCTTGTTCTAGGGCATGTAAAAGAAGCTCAGTTCTGGATGTTAAAATTACAGTTGGATCCAAAAACATTTGTTAAAATTTGCTTTTGAAATAAAACTTGTCTCTGCTGCTGCCTCTTTTCTGTGACATGATCTGGGCAAACTGGGCACTCTCTTCTGTTGTACAATTTAAAGGGGCTTGCAGGTTGTGAAGTCTCCTTCTCTGGATCTTCAAACCCTGCTTGGATACAGTCCTGTGCCACTTGCTATAGATGTCCCTGGGTGTGCAGGGGGGTTGGACTAGATGATCTCTAAAGGTCCCTTCCAACCTTAACTATTCTATGATTCCCTGTTCCTCACTGGAGGGGGATTGGGAAATCCTTGTTTCTGAGTGGGAGTGAGAATGAGTCAGACCTTGCTGTCTCCTCTGCCGGGTCTGTGCATGACTCCTATTTCCCTTCCTTGTGCTGGTTCAGACTCAGCCCTAGGAGTCACTGAATGGAGAAGCAGGTCCCTGCCAGCTCCCCACAGCAGTGCAAAGTTTAGGTCCACCTCACCACAGAATCCATTGATATTAAAAGGACAATTAATAACTTTTTATTTTTGATCCTAATTGGCCCCTTATTTGGCCCCTTAAATGTTAAAATTACAGTAAGAGTGTCAATCAGTCAAATACAGATTTCACTCTGTGTATACTTGCCTGTCTTTATGTGTAATAATGACAGAGTACAATAAACAGTGGAGCAATGGCAGTGAATAATCAAATGTTCCCAAAGTTTAAAGATGATGTAGAGTTGCAGGAACTGGCTTGGTCAGAAAGAGAAGACTAATTCAGCTGACTCATAATTTGAGTTTTCATCAGTTTGTTCACATGACCTGATTCAGATTATAAAAAGCCTCGATTTGAGTTCTATGAGAAAAATCTTCTAATTGCATTATTCCGATCTTCATAGTAATACATGGCACAGCAACAAAAGCACAGGACTTGCCCTCAGATCCCAACAGATTCCACGCATCATACCATAAGACCTGTACCATAAGACTACTCAGTCAGGTTCTCTCTTGTTTATTCTCTTTTTCTCAAATTGTAATACATGTCTCCATGTATATTTCTGCACAAGATCAAAAGCAAAATTCTGAGTTATACACTTGATACAACTATAGCCAAGGTCAACTCTGTTCAGCAACCTGAGAATAGGCACATACCATCATTTAAGACACCTTAGGGTTTCTTAGACATCTGTGCAGGACCGAAGATATGAATCTGGACATAGCATAGAATCCAGAGGTAGCCTGACAGTGAGGCACTCCAAAACACCCCAAATGATAAACACATAATCATGTATTTATAGCAAAGCCATTCATTCAAAACTAGCCCATCATAAAGCAGGTGCTGTCTCATAGCCATTTAGTAGTGTCCATTTATAATGATCTCAGTCTGGTTGCTCCCCAAGCTGGTCATAGCATTGCAAAGAGTCTACTCAGCTTTCCCACAAATAGTTTTTGAAAGGACAGCTTAGAGGAACCTGCTGTCAATGCTTTTACTCCTTGTTAGAGGGCAATACGGTGACGTTTTGCATATTCTCAAGTTGTTTAATATTCAGCTTCCAGACTGTCGGTCTACTGGCTTCACTGGCAAAATGATGCATACAAAATGAATACATAAATGTATAGCAGCAGCATTAAAAAGAACAGTGTCAAGAAGCTCTGAGAAATAATAGATTATTTCTGACAAAAATATCTGTGAGGTCTCAAAAGAGAGTTGAAAAGACAGGAAAACATAAGCACAGTGCAAAAATGGACAGAGAAGCTAGATCTTTTTTTCAGTTCTGACTACAACAGTAGCAAGAAAATTTTCCTTGACACATAAAACTTGCTAAAACCAGCTTTCTGTATCTGAGAAGAAAAAAAAAGAAAATCCTTTGGAAGTGTGCTTTGAATTTTGTTTAATATGATCGAAAACATTTTTGCAGGTAAAACTCATGAATTTTAGCATAAAAATCTGTAGTTTCTTGAAAGCAGACTGGCATGACTTTAGAAGAAAAGTATAATTAATTTGCAAAATTCTCTTCCTAAATAGAAAGACTTTAGTCTATAATTGAAATCTTTATAAACTAAGCAATTGATCTTGTTATCTGTAAATTCTGTAGCAAGACTCCCACTCCCACTGCATCGTCAAAGGACTTTAAATCTGACAAATCTAGAAGTGAAATTAATACCAGGAAAGAAAAAAATGTGGTAAGCATAGGAGTGATAAAGATTAAAAAGAAAAATAAAACCATGCAAGCCACAAAGTAAAAACTAATGTTTTAAGCAGAGATTACCAAGGCAACTACTTGGGGTTTTGGGTCACTGTAGACCAGGTTCAGCCTTTTGCTTGTTCCCCGGAGTGGTGAGGTACCCGTGAATGCTGGCAGCCTGTTGGAAGCAGGAGAAGCACATGCTGATAAGATTGAATCTCAGGATTGCAGTCAGCACTGAGATGGCCCAGTCTGATTTATTTCCTGTACCTTACATGGGTCACGTGTAGGACTCTCTCAGCAGGGAAAAGGGACTCTTTCCTGAAACAGGCAGAAATTGTGAACCCTAAAGTGAGAATGACAATTAAGTTATTTTTATGGAAAAGTTATCTGACTCAGTCAAATTTTTGAAGGAACAGGGACTGGGGGAAGAAATGAATAATAAATAATAAATAAGAGGCAGACAACTGCATAAGATTCAAAGACAAATATTTCAGGGTCAAGTTTAGAGGAAAAACATGTTTAGAGGATAGGAGTGCTCCTTTAAGTCATGGGTCAGTGCTAGATGTGACAGAAGAGAGATTCTTCTAAAATCTTGTTCTTCCTCCTAAGTGTCTCTTCATGACATAACAGTAGGAAATTCTTGTAAATGTCTGAAACAGCTGCTGCTGTGCTTTCTGCTGTCTCTCAGAGTCCTTTCATCAGCAAAAGATATAAGCAGAGGTCCAGGTTCATTGCTGAGCAAGAGTTTGCTTAAACATATACCTACATTTCAGTGTGTGAATCAGTCCCATTGGTGTTAGAAGACACAATCTTGTAATTCAGCTTAAATTCATTTAAGTTTTGCTGAAGAGTGATGAAGTATGGATGTGGAAATACAGATCCCCTGCCCAGTGCAACCAACATCAGTGGGAAGGTCACATATGATTGTACAGACGTCAGACTTTTTAGCTGCTTTCTCAGTCTTGACCACTACCTCCTTATGCCTATTTGTTATTTTTCTGTAGTGGCCTAGAGTGGCCTTTCTCATAACATGGGTGTGAGTTAGAGTGAGGTGACCTATAAGGGAAATGTCAGGAATGACCTGAATTGGATGATCTAACATTACTGCCATAATGGGAAACTATGAGCTAGTCTCTCTCTATAAAGAAAGCTCTGCAAAACTTCCACTTGACACCATAGCCCTGGTTGTGGCACAGAATAGACATCCTCTTCTCTTTGGCCAATTGAGAGCAGTCACTGTTTTCAAATGTGTGGTACTTCTTTGTCTGTATGACACAGTTCAGCTCAAGTGAGTTGATAGACTGGTTTAAACAGATGAATCTTCCTCGGGAAGCACTTGGGAACCACTATTAGCATTCTGTTTGGAAATTAGAATCCCTAAAAAGAGGATCGATCGAAAATAGTATCAATCCTTGGCTGACTGTGACTGATGGAAGATTAACGCTGAAGATATATGTTAAGATGTTTCTTCTGATAATAAAAGATGAGATTAGACAGAAATTTCTTATTCAGATTCCCTTTTCCCTCTGAAATTCAACAGTATTAGTTGTTGTTTAAATTTTGTAAAGGAATAAATTGTAGTAGAAATTTCAGGAAATATGAACTGGCCCATGGTATAATGGGACTCACACAAGATCAGGGCTACTCTATTCCTTTTTTATTAAGCTCTACTAGGGAAATGTCTTAAGATTCTTTTAACAGGCAGTAAGGTGGTGGCACTGAAAAACAACTGTGTTCTGTCCAAGCACCTTCATAGCAGAGGGCTTTGGCAGCTCTGCTTCAAGCAACAGAAAGAAGAATTAGAAATACAAGGACAACCAAAGATGGGTTTCCTCACTCCTCATTTAAGGTGGGGTAAAAGCCTTTTCAAGGCCAGATCCAAGGATCAGTCTGACTCATTAGATGCAAGCAATATGTAATCATGTAGGCTAATTGTGGTTGCAATTATTTCTCCAGTTGTAACTTTGTTGTTTCAAAGTTGAGAGTTCTTTTGGCTTACTTGAACCACACCTGTTCAGAAAGCAGTTATAAAATTTTGCCTCATGCTCATTTACTGCCATAATAATTATAATTATCACCCATTTCAGTTCCTAATGTTTTTGATGTGGTTTTTGACAGCCAAAGTTGACCATAGAAGGAACAATATTCATTTAAAAAATGCTGATTTTGACTTATGTAAAATATTCCACATAGATGTGAATATCATTCTAGAGGTATCATTGTCTTCTTGCAAGCAGCAGATACAGCCAGTACAAAATTACAGAGTGACTGTGATCTGGCTAATCATGGTGTAGTAGAAACTGGTAACCTTCCCCCTATTCTTAAGATAACTCCAATATTATCTAATATTCATTTCAATAAGGCTGATATGTTTTGTCTTGATGAAAGTCAAATATTCCATTTTCAAGTTAGCATTTCATTTGTTATATTAAATGACAACATATATTCTGTCGTAAAAATAAAAAGGCAATTATTGTGCATTATCGAAAGTGAATTGGAATTAAGCAGAGCACTCTTATCTGAGCAAATTGTTTTGCATATATGAGAAGAAACATCTCAATACAATCCAATTTATTTCTTCCTAGAATTTTGAACCACCTGACTTCTTATCCCATTTCAAATCAATGAATTTTGAAATCTCAGAGTTCTTGTGAAAGAGAAATTTGTATGCAAACTGGTGAAAGTTCAAGGGGTAAAGTGCACAAATATTTTCAATTTTTTCACTTTGAAGTTTATTCAAAATCAACTACAACCATGTGAATGAATCACAAAAAAATCTTTTTCTGAAGAAATGGATAAATTCTTGATTTTATGTGATTGTCATACTCCATAAGGAAAAAAAAATCCATACCACATGTAACAGACTCTTAATAATCTCAATGATTATTACAGAGAATACATAAAATATTCTGTGACTTTTGCACAGAAAAAAAGTGTAGAGATTTTCTTTATTCAGTCCTTCCCTCTGAGTCCCCCTGTAAGATTTGGAAAGCTAAGAAGTCTGAGCCCCAGAAAGACCAATCTCCTGTTTGTATTTTTAGTAATTTTAGGAATTGGTAATGAAAAATCAATTAAATGGATACACTCAAACTAAAATACTTAGATCTTATCTCAGACTTCAATTATAAAAACCAAAGAACAAAACCTTCCAGGAATTATCAGCATCGCAGGAGCTATTTTTACTAAGCTCATTTAAACACTAAATGCACATCTAAATCCCTTCTCATGAAAAACAGGTTCCTTCTTTCTAAAATTTCCCAGAAGTATAGATATTGAGACACTGATGTGCAAATGGGACAATTAAAAGCAAGATTAAAAGAAATTTAAAGAATATCTGTCCTTTAGAACTGCTCTTATTGAAGTTCTTCTGGTACCATTTGACTTCCCCAATGCATTTTTAGTCTTATCCTGGTAGCAATATCAGGCAGAATCTCTCCCTGCAGAGTAACATGTCTTTCCTTGCTGAAAAGGTACCGATAGCTACAGAACCTTATGGAAATCAAGACAGAAATCTTGTGAACTACTTATGCATTTTGCTTTCATTTATACATTCCCAAATTCATAGGAACACAGCCGGTAAAACACCATGAAGAGAAAATATTGAAAAAATATATATAAACTATAGTTAGGCTGTGTAGTGGAATGGAACCCAAGTATATTTAAATGAGAACACACATTTATCTATCTATCTATCTATCTATCTATCTATCTATCTATCTATATTATTTTTTTCCTAAAGGGAATTCAGGATTCTGTTCTTTTTGCCCAGGATAACTTAATAACCATTTTTATTTTGGGGACTGGAGTATCTTGCAGAGATAGATAATTTTGCTGAAACAAAATCTTCAGTAGAGATTATATTTTCCTTTAAAAAATGGCCTTATTTATTTGAAAAATGAAGTGGATTAAACTAGCTGAGATCTTACCTTCCTAGACTACAAACTATGTGCAAGGGACTTCTCTCTTCCTACTACTGAAATATCATGAGTGAGAAACTCTTTACATTCCCTTGTAATTTGGACAATTCTGCTACCCAAACAGTTCAAGCAATATGATCTCTGAAGCTGTCTGATGTAAAAATCTGCTTATTCTTAGATATATTAAAAATATTTTCTAAAACATTTTTCCAAAATGCAAACATTTCTCAAAACATTTTCCTGATTTGATTAGTCACTAATATAAAGTAGAAGGTAAGAAGAACAAGTGGTAGAAGGTGGCAAAATACTTTCTACCACTTTTGATGGCTGACAGGCTATATCCTACCCTCAGATGAGGACCCAGTCACAGCAATGTATATTTGACTACTTCTGCATGGGTCTGGACTTTGAGGCCGTACAAAACCTTTACCTTGTGAGGATGCAGCAGCTCATCTCTGACAGGCATAAATTCTGAGAACACCTGAAGTACAGCACTCAGCACCTGCAGCTGCCTCCTCTACACTTCAAAGTCAAGCTGACAACGTGGGTTGTTAAATATCCAATTTGTATTCGGCAGCCTTATTTAATTGCTTCTACATTCACAACCAAATAGTTGCTCTTCCCTTACACAATTAAACTAACAGTGCCTAAGAAGAGCAAAGAAAAAGAGAGTTCTCCAGCTGTGAATCAGCTTAACAAGGGAGAGAATTATAACACCAAGCCAGCCCATGTTCGAAAATGTTATAAAATGTTTGCAAAAGGTTTCTTCATTAACAAGATTCAAGAATCAAGGAGAAAAGTGGAAGGAATAATCTGCAAAATCTGCCAAACTACGAAGAAACAAAGATCAATCCATTAGAGCATCCACTATTGACAATGTTACGCAAACCTTGGCTAGTGTAATGAAAGTCTTAGTGTCTAGAAAGAAAGTCAATATAGGCAGAAATAACCTTATCCCTTTTAGAACTGCTACTGCTCAGCTTGCATAAGGTCTATAGTTATTTCATATCAATTAGCAGAAAAACTCAGACTATCTAGAAGATAGATGGGGAACTTATATTAAACTATAAAATCCATACCATTTTCTTTAAATAGTTGGTTTCTACTCTATTATGCTTCACCAAAGGGATTAAAAAAATATTATGCTAGGAGACTTTAAAGCCAAAATCAGTCTGTGCCATTTAAACATTTAGAAACCTGTCTTTTGCACAAAAGGAGGAAAATAAGGATGGATTGCGTATAGGTATAGTACCTCCCAAGACTTTTAAGTACACCAGAGAATGCAGAGGCATTTATTCCAAGCTACTGGGTGGCAAATTGATTTCAACACGTCAATTTCAACATTTTTCAAGTGAATTATTTTAGTTCTAAGACTGGACTGAACCACAGCTCATGCTCTGCATAACTTCTAGTTAGGTTATTTTAAATGTTTGGGGTTTCGTCCTTTCTTTCTAAGATCTTCTCCTTCCACAGTGCAACTGAATTAGTAGACCTATAGTGTATCTCTGTGGTTTACTTCTCTTTCAAATCCTCTGGCAGAGACAGACAAAACACAACCTGATGGCTTCTCAGGCACTTCTACCCACTCTCAATGGAGATTAGAAATGTCACATTTGTAATAATGAAATAAGAAGCTCAAGAAAGCTTGCACCATTTGTAAAATTGCTGATATTGGTTAGCACTGTATCTGTCAGATTCAGACTCTTAAGAGGTCTACCTGTATGACTCTATTCTTTTAACTTTTAAAATAAACATAGGACAGGAGTGGATTGATGTTTCAGAAAATAGAAATTAATGATTTATGACCTCAATTATTGTAATGGGAACTGGAGATGATGCAGTTCATTAGTTAACATTTACAGAGTTTATATCAGAACATGTTATGAGAGTCAGTCAGAATCATAAAAAAATCCTTCCGCTTTTCAGCCAATGTCAGAGTTCTCAACCTCTCATCTTTCACTAGTACTCCATTCTTATTCTGATGAGCGTTGTCCATATATACAAGGCCAGTCAGTTCCCCATTCTTTCCCTAAATCAAAAAATACCACTTCCATAGCTCACCAAAAAAAAACAGTTAAAATTGTAACTCTTGTTTACACAAGATCACTCCTGCTTGTAGTGCTCTGCAGGACAGTGTCTTGATAGGTAATCAAATGAGATTATATTTTTGAACTATTTTCTTTCTTAGGAAGACAACTCTGACTAGAAGAAACAAGTCTGGTATGTCAGTAATCACATAATTTGATTTGGAAAAAAAAATCAATCATCAGCAATCTAATAAAGTCTGAATGCTTTCATAGATTGCTTCAGTATTACAACTTCTCTGCACAGTTCTCTGGTCTGTGATATATTCTGTAGAATTACTTCTGAACTTCTGAATAAATAATTATTCTAGCCTTCACTTATTTATTTTGATCTTTATAACTTAAATCCCATATTCTATATCCAACAACAAAATAGCTATATCACCAATAATTTAAATCAGGTTTGCTTTTCATATTTTATTCTATCATAAATTAGAGACAGGATCCATTTCCTGCCTTCAGATTTCCAGAGTTGTCTGCAATACTTTTGTTTGACCTGGGATATGTAATCTATCCCATCCCAGCTAATTCTTAGAACTTTTCCCTGGTCTTCTAACCATATTTTTTTACTCTCTGGACTTCACTCTTGCATTTTGCTCAAAGCTTCCAGGGTTCGCACTCTCTGAGACCTCTCTCAGATGCTCTGCTTTTAGCCTATCTTTTTCCTAAGCCAGTAAGTTCTCCGCTCTAGGACCTAGTATTTCTCCAATTTAACCAACTTCTTATTTGCTAACAAAGTCAGCAGAAATTATATCAGTTCAAGGTTGGTAACCAACTCGGTACTGAATTCCTGTATTACTAAAGTAAACCAATACTTCCTCAGTATTATTTTGTTCAAGACTATCTTGAGCTTTACTCTAGTATTGGGACAATACTGATGTGCTTGCGTGACTATGTGCTGATGTTACAGCGTGTGTTGAATTTATGAGTCATCTTCATTTCAAAGATAGTCAGTATATACACGTAGACACAAAGATCAAAAGGTTAGTCATCGCTTAACACTTTAAAATCCAGTTTACCTGCTATTTGATATAAAACATAGAAACCTCATCTAATCTTAAATGCTGAGTGCTACAGCCCCATGACTCATTTCTGGTCTCATAACAGTAGGAAGCTTGAGTCAGAAACTGACTGTTCTTTATTGAAAATCTTACTGTGTAACAGATACTGTTTGTTAAGTAAGGTTAGGTAAAAGAGAAGGAACAATATATTCTGCTCTTTTTATGTATCATATTCTCTGTCAGTGAGATAACTGCATTGTAACATAACAAGTAGATTTGAAGCTGCTTCTCACAGAAGTCCCTTCAGCTGATGGCAGCTGCTTGTGCAAACTGTGTTTGAAAAACAGATGCTGTAAGACAATCTTAAATCCACTGAAGTTCATGATAAGCCTCCATTTTCAGTGGAACAACTTCAAGCAATGATTTTTAATGCTGTACATTCCTAGATGGTGAATTGATCAAGAATAAAGAAATGGCAGTTTATTACTACATATTGTCATGAATTCTGATTGAAAAATACAAATTTTCCAGAATTTCTCACTGAACACATTTGCTTCTGGAATGTTCAACACATTATGTTTTGTCTTTATATCTTTCCATTTATTTATTTATATTCTTTTCCTAAAAGATGTTTTAGAGTAGGCTTATGAGTTGCATCTTGAGTGTATCTACTCCTGTGACATAAGAAAAGCCATAGGTATATTCAGGTATAGATACAACACTGTAGTTGCCTAAAATTAGATAAGATGAATCCCTACTTTTGAAACTGGAAAGTACTTGAGATTGAAGTAGACTTCTGATAAGAGAATATGACTTCTTGCCCACCACAAGCTGCAGTGACTCCTCCCCCAGAACCAGAACTTTCGCTGTAGAATGGTGAGTCATTTGTTCCACCTTTCAATTTAAGACAGGAAGTTAGGAATAGACAAAGCAAGAAGAAGCATACACCATATATGATCTTTGTGGTACTACTGAAAGCAAGGACGAAAAGTAGAAGAAAATTTGAAAATGCTCAGAGAAAACAGTAGCTCTTCGCTACTGATGATTTTTAGATGAACAAAACGTGTCTCACATTGGTTGCATTCACACTGTTGGTATAAAACTTGAACTGAAGTCTTCTTTAGCTTCTTTAGCTTCCTTAGTCTTCTCATCTGACATTCCTCCTACATCTCATCAAAGTAGACTTCGGAGGCATGGATAATCTGTGGCACCTATGCCATGCAGATCTTTCTCCAGCCTACTAGCAAGACTTCCAGTCTGAGTCAGAAACACCATTCTCTAAAAATTTTGTTCCGAAAGAGCTAAACTCAACTGTTAAAAAAATTACCTTCTACCTCGTTATCTGTTCTAACTTCTAGACACAGCTATTCACTGCTAGATTAAAGGCTATAATTATATCTATTTTTATCTCCAGGTGGTGTGCACAGATATATACATGTATATGTGTACGTATGTGTGTGTGCGTGTGTGTATGTAAATATATGAGATTCAAGCTGCACCTTGATGTTCCTTTTGATCAGCAAAACAATTTAAGGAAAAGTCCCTTACTGTAATATATGAACATTTCATAAACTCATTTACCTTTCTGATAAGTGGAAGCAAATGTGATCTGTTTTCATGTGATGTCCTGACTGGCAGAAAATATAAATAGAAGTATCATACCCTGTTCATTGCAATGAAGGACTAAGTTTTAGTATCTGTAGATCTAGCTTTACTGATAGTAAATAAAACTCTGGCAAACAACATTTAATAGGATCAAAAAGGTCTATTTAGCTTTAATTTTCCAAATGCACATCTAAGCCTCCCACTCCCTCCACAGGGCAAGCTGCTATATAAATATGTGCTCAGTTGTCTGACTCTAAGGAAGAAGGAAGTTTTGCCAAAATAATAGTTCAGCGATAATATGACCAGTAATGCAATGTACACTATTGTGGGGAGGAGTGGGAGAAAGAAAAAGGTTTTACAGTGAATGTATCATTAAACTTAAGGGAGCCAAAACCAGCTGAATAATATCCATGCTGGTTTTAGAAATGCAGGTGTCCAAAGTGCATTTTATTCATGGAATATGCACTTGAAAACTTACCTCACACCCAAGGCAGCCAAGAGAAGCTTTCCACAATGCCACTCAAAAGCAGAATTGAATCATACTGCTCTTCAGCAAAATTGAAGATTTTCAGTTCTCCCAAGTGACAAGGGATGCCCTCTTCTAGTCTTTTGGATCTAGCAACGTCCCCTGAAAGGATGGTCTTTAAGTCTAGTACAGATGTTAGAGCAAAAATTTTTGCTGATTCTTCTATTTGTGAAGGAAATGTTACTCCCGTTTTAGTTGAACTTCAGATGTGTTTTCTGGTTTCCTTAAATCCATCGCATTTATGCAAACCTCTGTGAGGAAAAAGATGCATACTTTTTCCTAAGAGAGCTCCAAATGGCAATGCATATCACTCTAGTCAGACAGTTTGAACTATACAGAGCTTGGAGGCTGACAGATAATTCTCCTGCTCTGTGTACTTTTTCCACGAGCAGCAGAATATCTGTTGTTAAATGAATGTCAATTATGTCTTATTGTATTACACACAAGATGGATTTTTTTGTATTAAATAAACCCTCACATGGTGACATTACCTGCATTCCTTGCTCTCCATGCATTAACATTATATATCAATCCTATTTGTTACATAAAATTTCATTACATAAAATAACAGATTTTTAAAACTCTGAACAGAAACCTAGTCCCACCACCAGGTTTGATTTGCCTCTAATTAGTAAGTCAGGCCTTGCTTTGCTAATTCCTTACAGAAGTTTTATGGACTGTTGGATATGACTACCAATTTCAAAGCTGGTATTTGACTGAACATTAGTTATGATGCACACGCAGAAATCATGATGTTATCTTTGTCTCTACCAGGGTAGGAGAATGGCTACAAATATCATCCTTTTATTGCAGATTGAACAGCACCTGTCACTAGATGGAAAAGAACAAGCTGAAATGACTTTTGGACTCTGGACAAGAGGGTTACTTTAGAAATGAGCAATGTCTTGATTTTTGTGTTTTTTTCTTCCTGACTAGATATTTCTATGGCAATGAACATCATGCAAGAAGACCCCAAGAAATGAAACCTTCCTGCCATATACAAATTCCTGGCTTTCTTCCCAGGTGTTGGTTTTCAAAGAAAGGCAGGGTCCTTCTTAAGGTCCTCACAGTGTGTACATCCAACAGAAAAAATACATCCTTCAACATTCCAGAGATCAGCACAATGTAAAATTTGAGATATAGATTAATACCTCTAAAGCTAGAAGTCATTATTACTGTTGCTTAGGGTAACATCTTCAAAAGTACCTAAATGTACCGGTTCCGCTTTCAAACGTGTCCTGAGCGCTTAGGAATGTTAATCCCAGCGCGGTGCAGTCTCGTGATTACTGCAACTTCACAGCTACTGAGCAGTAAGAGATGCTGGGCTTGCACTGTTAAATGATGCAAGCAAGGCTTATGAGACTCTTCCTTTGCAGGTTTTGTGAAATTGAATTCTTCTTACCTGTCATGGGGTATGCGTGCGGCCTGCTATGTGGCCTGTTTAACATGTGGTGCTAAATCTTTTGTATCTTAGCAAATGAACTCAAAGGGACCTCATAATTTATAAATACATAAATTGAGCTCATGAGAGGTTTTTGACTCATATCCTAGATAGAATTTCATTAATCAACAATTCCATAATGGTTGCTTGAATAAATACCTGAATACAGATGTTAGTACACAACAAAGCTTGCTTCTTTATATCTAGAAATGGCTTTACATTTTATATAACTATAGAATATGATTTTAAGTATCCATATGCAGAGTGATGTGCCTTAATATTCTGCCAGATAGTATACTTTACTGAGTGCCTGTAGCTATTTTCTATTCCTTTATTTCTTCTAATCATGTCAGGGTACCTATATTTTGGGGTAAATATGTGCCTTCTATATATGTGTGTGTGTGCGTGTGTGTGTGTGTGTGGACATGTGCATGTGTTAAAACTAGAAATCATAAACAATACTCTAAGACCCATTAACAGGTTAATCATTCATATGAAGTCCTGTGTGGGTTGTTAAATAATTCATCTAAGATATAGCTCATTTCTCACCCACTCACAAAGGTGTTACTGAAGGCATGAATTTTCTTTCACATCTCAGGACTAAACAAGGGATTTTTTTGGCTCTTACAAGGACTGCTAAAGCAGAGATGTAGCTCAAATACATGTAAAGGTACCAATAGGTTTGTACTACATCCACTACCAGGGCTGGGGCTAATAAACAGTAATTTTAATACAAATAAATATTACAGAATTACTAATAATACAAAACAATAATTCATTTATAATATCTTGCAACCATGGACTTCAGGAGGGCCAACTTTAGCCTCTTCAGAGACCTCCTCGGAAGAATTCCGTGGGCTAGAGC
>JAWLRI010000974.1:934434-963547 GCA_034781795.1 Crypturellus tataupa
CTTCCTTCCTTCCTTCCTTCCGTCCTTCCTTCCTTCCTTCCTTCCTTCCTTCCTTCCTTCCTTCCTTCCTTCCTTCCCCTTCTTTCCCTTCCTTCTTTCTATTTCATTCAATTATTTGATTTAGACACTATCCTTGGCAGCGTGCATGTCAAAGCAGGAATCAGAAAATAACATGACTAATCAATAAAAAGACATCAAAAAGACATGGAAATGTGGAATTCAATTCAATGTGGAACTTCACACTGGCTCTGGTTGTTGCTATCACCTTGCAAGGAACACAGTCAAGTTATCAGGCAGTTCTTACCTGCGAACAGCAGAATACCCAAGGCAATAGACCTTTAGACTTGCTTTTAACCCAAGACTTGCTGTTGGGGCTGAAGTCCTCAGTTCTCCGGCGGAGTAGGACAAACAAGAAGTGTTATAGTGAGAAGGGGAGACAAAATGGGCAGAAGTTATGTGAGGCTGAGGACGAAGTGAAAGGCAAGAGAACAAAACTTTTCCCCTGCAGTAAAGAAAAACAAAGCAAGTGGCAGAAGGATCAAAGATTGTCTTGTTTTGCTGTATGAAGACAGTTCTCCTTACTGAGAAACAATACTTTCCCATTTAAAACTCCTCTGAAATACTGCGATATGAAGGATGATTTACCATTTGCACACATCATTTAGTCCTTTTCTAATGCAAGGATTACACATCCAATTTAGCCATGTAAGTCAAGCACAGGTGCATCTACACTTTAGATGCCTTCTTCTCTTAGGAGGGAGTAGAGCAGAATTGCATCAAATGACATAGTGCTGTATTGACTTTGTTTGTCTTTTAGAAATGACAATAATGGTTGCACAGTGCAGCTTCAAGGTCTGATCTTATCTGAAATATCACATAACTTAGAGGCTGACCACACTCTGTATGGGCCAAATAAAATAAAATCCCTGACAGTTAAGCAGGCCTAGATTTATGGCTTTTTATTTGCCAAAATGAATGCCAATTGACTGTATATGAGGCAAAAAGGGCATGGCTGCTGGTTGCAGTTCTGGTGGGAAGTCTCCTTACAACAAGTGTATGTGAATATCTGGAAGTTTTCAAACTTTCCTTCGGTGATATGTTGAGGAAAATTAGTGTTTAGGAAAGCAGACTTACTTAGGTGAAACTAGTGTTTCACTATCAAGTTTTCAAAAAGAAATCCTTTCATTTTACTTTTCACAGGATCCACTTTTGTCAACTTCACAGTCATACAATAAGCACCTTAATCTGTGAATAAATCTGTGAACAGAGTCATGGCCTTCAAGCAAACATGATTCATTTTATCTCCCCCCACAAAAATAAACCCACTTATTATAGACTTTCTATCATTGAATCTTCCCATTATTCTCGAAAATGTATCTCTTAAGACAACTCATCAAAGCACTTTTATATCCTAGAATTAAAGGTCAGAGCAGATTCTAAATTGGTATCAATTGGCACAAATCCATGAGCTTCCACAGGGCTGAGTCTATTTACATTCAATGCCTTCTTGGCCTTTTGAGAACAAGATTTTATTGTTATTATTCTTATTATAACTTTAAAGGCTACCAAGGCAGCAACATTTGTGCAATTTGTTTTCTGAAACCTGAGTTTATAAAAGGAAAGCAAAACAAACAAAAACCTTCTACTTTCTCTTTATTCATTTTCTAATTAAATCCACATGGAGAAAATTACCATTGCAAAAATATTTGTGTACATACTCCTGTTCTTGTAAACATGATTTTTTTTTCAGTACAATCACTATATGAGATATTCCCTATAATAAACTCAGTGGCTCTCAGAACTAATTGTGACATTAGATCATAAGAACAGCTCCATAATGCTCTTCGACCATTGAACCAAAGAAACAAGCATGACAATATATGCGCAAAAAATATCTCCAAACTAACTAAATCCCTACTTCTTGCTCGGAGGCTGAAGATGCTGCTATGCTCATGCTAAAGGAAACAGTATCCCAAACAGAGTCCTGACAAGTACTGACAGTCATGACATTTCTGTAATTATTTTTGTAGGGTGTCAGGTGCACACAAGAGATCCTTTGACTCTCACATGCAGAGAATTAAGGGTTTATTGGCAGTGTGGTTTGCAATAAAATTTCAGTGACCCTGCACGAAGAACCAGGTACCTGTGAACGTCGCAAGCCAGGCTGTGGTCCAGCAGCGCTCAGCTCCAGAGGAGCTGCTTTCCTGACAAACAGGGCTCTCGGCCATGGCCTGAGTCCCCATAGCTGCTTCTGGTCACAGGCAGCACAAATTAACACGGGTCTGCAATTGCATGTTCTTAATTTTAGACTAACAGTTGCTAAGCAACACAGTGACCCTTTTTGTTCAGAGGTATCATTTTGTTAACTGTAATTGTATATACTCGCTCCGCTCTAATGAGAGATACCTAGTAAATTATACAGAGAAGCATTTCACTGAAGAGAACGCAGGCACCTAGAGAAACTCCAGCTGTTACTGAACAATATTTATTATTCATATGCCAGCCTGCTTTCTGTACGAAGCACTTCATGCTGCAGCAAAGGCAGAAAGTGAAGACGCTATCAACTGGTGTCTTATAATTGATTCTGAATAGAAAAGTTTAATAGTTCAAGTCCCTGGTCTTCAGGTAACTTGCTCCCAGATTAATAGAAGTTTCATTGTCTTGTGAATAGTCTTAGCCCTTATCGTAGGTGACCAAATGAGTCCAGGAAATTCTTTGGAACAATGATGGTCTTCATTTAATTGATGGTTGGCATTAAGGTTCCATAATGTCTTATCCTTTCTTCTGGCGGATTTAGCAGGTTAAAATACCAGTGTCTCTTGCCATGGCCTTTCATATATCAGGTGTTTGAGACTGGCAGACAAAAGCACTTGCGTATTTGTCTGAGTCAGCTGTATTGTTTGTTAATAATTGTTTGTTAAGAAAAGGGAGGTTGTAACTATTTAACTACTTGCTGCAGACTATAGAAGGGACCGTAACATACAACACAGGGGAATGAGAGAAAAATCTTGTTCAAGTTTCCTGCCTTTCATTATTATCTCAGACTTACTTCTTCTCTGGGTGTTGTAGTATCAAAGAAAAATTCCAAGACTCAGGGACAGGTAAACCATTCTGCCTAACCAGAGCATCCTGACATCAAAAATTTTAAACAGGAGGTAAATACACCAATAGACTGTGAAAGATGAACTCAGGTGACCTACAGGTCTGATATTTTCTTTTCTGGGACAGTATGTCAAGGGAACATTTCCAGCACAGATGATAAAAACAACTCTGATTTTTTTTTGAATTATGCTCTGTTGAAAAATACATTTTATAGAGATGGAAAATTTGGAGGGATAGTTTTGTCCACTGAGCAGAGCTCTTCAGATGAGATAATGAAATGTATGAAAAGGAAAATTTCCCTAATACCACAAAGAAGTGAGGACCGAGGACAAAAGAAGATATCACTTGTAAGTCTTCAGGTCTTTGAAATAAAAACATCGAAATCATGATTAATAGCCAAAACAGATGCCACTCTATTCATAGAGAATGCCCTTCTCTAATGCTATGGATACTAGGAGAATGGGTAGAGCTGTGGTGTGCAAGTGAGAATTACGGTGCCATATGGTAGCAAAGAAACCCCCAGAGAAAGTGCAGCTGCAAGTCCACAGCTGCAGGAGCAGCGCTGGAAGGATGGGAGGGACAGAGAAGACCCCAAAAATATTATGGTGTGGGGAGTCCCCATGCCGCTAAAATTCTTGCTGTGTCTGAGCACGGACGACTCCCTGTTATCAGACACAGCAGCAGAGTGGTGCAGGGTCAGAAGGTTGTTTGCCTGTTTGTGACTTTTCTCACTCCCAAGAACCTCTCCACTCTCTGTCACGTCTGCCCCTTGGCTCTTCATTCCCCCTCTGCTGCACATGGTGTGGGCATGATGTGCTCTGTGTTGGGCTCATGAGCCAGTTCTGAGTATGATATGGAAGTTCCCTATGTATAGCCTCACATGGAGAAGATGGGGTAGGATGTCCACTAATAGCACTGAAGCCTAACAAAAATCTCAGCCGTGTCCCTCCAAAGTCAGGTACTTAGGACAGATTAGCATTTTGGGGAAGATCAGACCATAAATGGGAAAAAGGGCAAGTTTCACTCGTGTTTACCAGATGGAGGTTGGCTTTTACATAGCTGTTTTTCTTTTTCACTTAGCGCATGCATTTCATTTGCGATGAAAAAAATTAATGTCCTCATTTCATTTTGTACATTGTACATATGGGAAAAGGCTTCCATGTGGCAGCACTGATCTTAACAGATGCTCCCCTTTGGGCAAACATGGGCTCTTAGTGGAAAAAGTGCTGAGGGAGGTGCCAGCTACCTTATCTTAATGGAACAAATTCATTTTGAAATGAATGTTTAGTTTCACTTCAGTGTTCCTTATTTATGATGTTAGCTGTAAGCTGTTATCTTGCACCAGAGCCAGTGTTTACCTTAAAGACCATCATATCAGATATAAAAACAGGAAATCAGAGCTTGAATTAGTTAACGAACACAGTTTATTAAATTGTCAATCTAACCCATGAAAAGGGAGATTAGGACTGTAGTTTGTACTTTTGATATCACTCATTTTTCTTAAAGAAAATGGTTGTTGCTTTTTATACGCTGCACAGAGTCATCAGCCAGACTCCTGGGTGCCTGATGAACTGCGATAAAATACATGTAGGAAAGATAAAGACTCAAGTCATTCATTGCTTTTTCTTGTGCACCACTTGTAGACAAGGTGCCAGCTGCAGGAAAATCTCACTCTGCCCCACACTTGAGTTGCAATAGGCCTATTATTCAGTGCCAGGCTACAGTTTCCTAACTTTTCCGGCATCAGCTTAATAGTAGCGTCAGCTGGGCATCATGCCATGTACATCAGCTATGGCTCATTTACCCTCTTGCTCCCAATTAGCTCCATCATGATGATAAAATCAGGAGAAAGACCCTTGGATAGAAGGCACATATTTATTTGGCCAACAATCTAGTTAAAGGAAGGAAGGATGAGGAACTTACAAAGGAGAGGAAGGATGGGTTGTGATCTTGGCTATTCTGCAAATGCTCTGCGTGTCTGACACTTCTCTAAGGCTTCTCTTCTCCTTCCCCGCCCCCCCCACCCCAACTGGGATAATTCTTTGCTTCACTCATGGGAGTCTTGTGAGCTGTTCTGCTGCCACAGATATGAGACGTAGAAATGACTGTAAATGAAGTAGCCGCAGAACCTAAAACAGCAGGGTTAAACACTCATGTTTAGATCTACAGCTGCACGATCTACAGGTCACGTCATCATACTTTGTTTACTGCGGCTGTTGGCTATTAAGATGCAATGCAAACAGCTGAATTTGGTTATTTGGGGCATAGAAATAAACTTTCCCTTTTAAGATCTTTATTCAAGAGTTCAGTCCACAGCAATGTAGCTGTGATAGGGCAAGATATTCTGTTTATCTGGCAGGTAGTTTTAACACTAACCTACAGGATCATTACTTCTTACTGAGGCCTCTAAATCTGAGATATAAGCAGGGCTTGCTATATGTGGGACAGGAAAAGGTAACTTCCAACATCCTGTTACTCACCGTGACACCATCTGCCAGTATAGGGACAGGTCACTTAAATGGTACTGTATCTTTTTATGAACCATTGTAAAAGAAGACTTTTTCTCAGTTCCAACATGGACACACCAGGGGAAAGATACTAAATGTCTCTCCCACGGCCACAAAGGTAGTCTTCATCTTTCAAAACTCCAGAGTCAAAGATTTCCTCTATTTAGTGTTTTAGAGCCAATTTCAGCAAACTCTTGCCCATCCTTGAAAAAATCGTTTGTGATTTCCAGTCTTCTGAAAACAGATGTTCTTGCTGAAATTAATGGCATCAGATTAATTTTTATAAACTCTGTAGGAACCCTATAGCCAACTCTCTTTAGGCTTGTTAAGAGATATCTTTGACTTCACTGAAAAGCTTCAATCATCCTTTAGAGACCAAATACAAACCAAGATTAAGCCTAGGGAAATTCATTTTTCTCTTTGTAATAAACATTTCTGGCTCCATTCATGTTCAGGTTTACAAATTCCATCACAAAGTATCCTTTTTTTGACAGTTAAAACTTCCAATAGCTTTTTAAAACTAAAACAAAATAAAACTAAAAGTAAACTAAAGCTAAATCTGAAACCTTTCACTAAAAACCTAAGACAGTCTTTAGTAACTTTACTTGTTAAAGCAATGAAAGACTTCTACTGATCGTAACATGCTCTTTCTTTCACCACAGCGAACAAGAGAGAATGTCAAAAAGACACTTCGCAGTACCACCAGGATTTGGAATGCTTTCCATTTTTGCTTCAATGTCTTTCTAGCAGGGCATTGCAATCCCAAGCATTCTGTCATTGCTCCTCAAATAATTAACAAGGAGATCATTTTAATTGTGCAAGTCTCTGAATACACCCATTGCTCTCTAACATGGGAACATCCACAAAATGGGATGGTTGTGAAATGGCATTTATATGCAATATCAGATAATCTGGAACACCATATGAGGAATATCCTAAAAGTCACGGACAGGAAGTCTCCTTTGCAGCCAAAAGAAAACACTGGGTTGTTCAACTGAAATAAGAAGTGGAAGAAATGCTTGCTTTCTTAAAAAAAAGTAGCTTGGTGCCAAACATTTTGGAGACATTGTTGAAGAACAGTCCCTCCTCACACAGAGGTTATCCCTGTGATGCTGCCAAGGCCAATGCCTGAGTGGGTGATATGCCAAGTAAATGCCAGTTGTGTAATATATACTGTGGTAGGCATGGAAGCAGATTTTGCTTTCACACCCGCCTTCTGAATTGGCATTCTTTGCCTCTTTTGTGCCAAAGTTGCTTCTCTTTCCCATTTTGTGCCCTCTCTTTTCACTGGAATGCCCTTGCCCCTCAAAAATAATCTGAATGTCCCATTATTTGCTAGAAAACAAGACTCCCTGAATATGGATTTTATGGAAGTCACACAGTAAAGACATACTGTACAAAGTGCTGCATATCTTATTTACGTGGTAACCTTACCAGGAGTGTATTATTTCAACAAAATTCTCATAATTTTGTCCTATAGACTTCTCTATTCTATGTAACGGAAATGAAAATGGTTCCTCAGTCCTTAAGGAGCTCTTCCTTCTCTTCAGCCCATCTGTCTTCTTGTTTACCTAAATTTTGCTTGACCTTTTCCATCTCCTAAATCCTGGTTGTTATTGGTTAAATAAATAATTCTTAATTTTTAGACTTTAAGCATATGCTTAAGGCAGTTTCTTCCTTCCTTGGGATTCCCTCTAACTGCAATAGGAAGGGGCAAGATGAGCAGACTGAATAAAGACCAGACCCTTGCCATCCCACATCTACCAGGCTCTCATCAGATTAGGATACTACTCATGCATCCTTTGAAGTTCTATGGTGACCTCATTCTTTTCAGAACCAAGGGAATCTGGGAAGCAATTCTGTAGATCTTGATGTATATGCAGGTTACCTCAGCTGACTTCACATGTCTGAAGAGACTATATTAGTCAATATGCACGCTCTGATTCTGGGACAAGCATTATGCATTTCAGCTTAGTTTGGAGCTCTTTATTTGTGGTCTAATCCAACTCATGGTTCTTTTTCTTGTTATCTCGGAATATGCATATAGGCAATTACTGCAGCTCAGCCGGTGCTTGACCAATTGTTAAGTATAGTAATGTGTGAAAGCCCTGAGTCATTATATCATTATATCTTTATTGACCCCCTCCTTGACTCAGAAATGAGTCCAAATGATAAACCAACAAAGCAGTCTATTAAATTATTTTATATACCTCTGAGGCAGAATGGACAGAAGCACCTTATTGTGTAGGAATTATGAAGACTGAAGGGATTTGTGAGATCAAGTTAATACATATTCTCAAGGTTGGCTGCACAGTGACCATTCAGTAGCTTTACACCTGGTATACACCTCGGTGTAATCCCTGGCATGCTATGATTTTACCAAAGGGGAATTCCATATAGATTTTTTCCTCTGGAAGCAAGTTATTACCTCCTATCCATCTATTAGTGCCTAACAATAGGAAAAAGACAAACAAAAAAAAGATAACCAATGGGGAAATAAAAAAATAGAAAAGGAAATAATGACTTGAAGAAATTTCTAATCAAAATACTTTAAACAAATCTTAGGACATCTATGGCTTCATCTTTGCATATGTCAAAGCAAGTTAGTAAAAAAAAAAAAAAAAAAAAAACAGTTATTACTCAGTTTAGACTCCCTGTCAGACATATTCCTGAACATGCAGGATTAGAAGGAAATGTAGTGAAGTATTTGTGGGGAGAGATTGGCTATGGAGGAAAATTTCTCTAGAAATAGAGAGCTACCCTTCTTTTAAGTGGGAGGAGAGTGTCTGCAGATGCTAATACTTCAAGCTCTTTGAAGCAGTTGTTACAGCTGAAATTAGAAGAATGGGAAACATATGGGAGGCCATCAATTATTTTTTAGGGAACATGAATAGACTAAAACCTCACACAAGATTCCCAATATCTCCCAATATCTTTATATAATTTCATTTCACATCATACACAAGTAGTTTAAATACATTGGGGGGAAAATCTTACTGAACAGATAAGGATGTATTCTTCACCTATGGAAAAGTATATTTTATAATGATCTAAAAATTTTCCTAAACTGACTTTGATGAGTTACTTCTGCAGTAGGTTTTATTCCTCCAGCTCTTCCTACAATAAATCAGTTGCTCTTTTTAAATACTCACTATTTGTTAACTTCCTTCCTGTCAGAAACTGTGACAGGATTCTCAAATTATCTTGTTTATCCAGAGACTTTGCAGCCACCATTTAATCAGAAACTTCACTTTATCTCATTATTTCCCCCGTTATATTAATAATTTTTACATCCATCTCTAACATGTTAGTAATTTGTATCACAGAGTTGCTAGTTCTTCACAAGTAAGTAATAAATGGTACAATAAAATAAATTTTCTTCTTTGCATTTTCCTAAATTCATAGAAAGTAATAAAACATTAATTTTTGAAGACTTGTAAAAGAGTTTCTCACTGCCCTAAACCCATCATCTCTCCTATCACTGTCATAGCCAAACCCCTTTATTTAATGAATACAGTGAACATTTTTTAGAGTTTTGAAGTTTATCTCAGTTGGAACATAAATACATGGGTGGTATTTTGCCTTAATGATGAACTACTTATATAGAAAATCAGCAATATGGCTTCCACTTCACTAGGAACCTGACTTTATCTTGTTATACAATAAATCCATTTCTTTTCATTAAGGGAAATCTATTAAAAAACGTGTTTAATGTTCAGCTATCAATGCCTATTGTTAGATTCTTTTCTCTTTTGAGTTGATAGTCTATCATATCTTTTTTGAGTTGAAGGCAATACTTTCAGACTAACTCACATTCCTCGAGTCTCCAGATTTTTCTGAATATATTGACAGTTTCTCTACACACAGATTCTTACATGTTTTGCCACTTCTGTGACATCCTTCTAGGGAAACCCATTTGTGGAACACAGTCTTAGAATAACGTCTTTGCTCTCTTCAGGGAGATAGCACAACGTGTTCTGCAGCGTGCTTGCTGCTGATATCATGCTATAGGTAAAGCATTGAAACTATAGGTTCCTTTTACTGTGCTCATCAGAAGCTCCTATTTTGGACACCCATCATCAGATATGTATTTCAGTGGGCCTGTAGCTTGTTCTAATTTATTTTTAAAGACTATTCCAGCATGCAGTCAGTCTAGAATCAGACTATTGTAATCTATATGAAATTCAAATGAAGGAACAGAGTTTGCAGAAAGATGAGATTAGAAAATGGATGAGGAACACTGCTAAAGTGCTTGTTGTGGTTGTAGCAGCTCTATATATAGCCTCATAAAAAAAAAGTTATTTTTACATGCCTGGAATTCAGTCATATTTGATATCCTCTGAAACACAGGGGAGTGCAAATCTGAGGTGAGAAATTCCTGGTTCAATTCATTAGCATATCCAAGCAAAGGACTGGATGTGCTGTCTCAGGAAGCTTTCTGCCTTCTGAAACTTTACCTACCACTGTCAGAGTGTGGCCCACTCTGATGATAATATTTGAAAATAGCAACTGGCCTGAGGAAAAGCAACATTATTAAGCTGTTTTAGAATCATAAAACCTATCACATAAGGCATTCCAAAAAAGCTGTTACAGGCTGCTTCATTCACTGTGATGTGCCTCTCACTGCTTTCTTCTCCTCCTCACTCTAGCCCCACTCTCCCCTCCTCCTTTCCTTTTCAACTTTTAATTCTTTCACTGCTCCCCATTCAAGCCCTGCCCTCTGCATTCAGTTTCTGCTTCTTATTCCCTTTTCCCTCTCCCCACCCTGCCTGCTCCTTTCTAGGTTCAGTTCTTCTTACTCCAGCCTTTTATTTCTCTGAGGGATTTGAATAATCACTCCTCCTTTTTTGATCTCATTGTCATCTCAATAGGTCTTTCTGCCTTCCACCCTTTCCTCAAATGGTAGGTTTCCAAAGAACGTATCCCCTCCAGAAAGGAGGAAAGAGACCTCTGAAACTCAGTGACCCTTTCTAAATTGGATACCCTATTGTGTATCACAGAACTAGACATTTTTCCATTGTATCAGAATGCTAACTTTGTTAGTGCATATATATATGTTTTTAATGAGCATATTAAATTCCACCTTAGTCTTAAAAAGATGTAACCCTACCTATTAACCCACCATGATTAACTTTGGTATTCTCATGACAAATGTTCAATGTTAACAGAGCTGTACTTTAATCATACGCTAAATTTTATGTGAAACATCAGAAGAAGTGGCAATCCTTGCTAAAAGCCAAATAAGTGCTTTTATAGTATATCAGATGGGAATCTAAACCAGAGCAGACACTATTGATAATATTGATCACATTTTCAAAATGCTTTGCAAATCTTCCATCTGCAACTGAATGGTCTTCAGTGCAACTGTGTACAACTGACCATCTAATTACACTATCTGAGCAGAGAAGTCTTTCACATCTGTTCTTGTATCTTGCTCAGGGTCAGATCAAGGAATGAGACCTAAATACTGAGGATCTCTAAAATAAATGTTACCATTGTATTTTGACAGCACAACTGCTAAGAATGAACTAGAAAATAAGTAGAAAAATAAAATGAAAAAGAAGTAGAAAAATAAAATAAGCAACAACCTCAAAGCTCAACTTTTTCATTTCACTATATGTGAAAATTGAAATATATTCTGAGTAGAGTGCAGCTGAAAACATAAAACAAGAAGACCTAGAGCTAAACATCTTTGATAGTCAAGGATACTGGCATAAGATATATAGCTAGACTTTTTATGCTTGACATATTGAATGGTAGACTGCTGCAACTTTGATTACTGTTGTTGTAGGTAAGCCAGGAAATGGTAAAACTTTTTTTCCCCCCTGCACTGTCTTATAATCAGGATACCAAATAAGCATCTTGAAATAAAATGAATGCAGGACCATATGGTTCATTCTGACTATCATCTTGCAAAGAAAAACACTCATGCTTCTGTTCTGTACTGCAGATGGTTCTGATGGACAGCCTCATGCAAAGATACTTTTGCTATTGCTGAGGAAAATGTGATGATAATTCTGAAAATCTATTTAAGGAACATTGTGCTTCTATTGGATACAGGAATAGACAACAGGAGCTGCCATTTCTGTTTTATATTCGCTTCCACATGTATTAGCTAGTAATGCTTCTTGGTCAGTGGTTTTCTGGCCAAAACATTACTGGATTAACCCCTTAGAAGACTCCATTTGTTTTTATCATATGCATCCCAAAATGCTCATTTCTACCTACCAGACTGAGCCTATTGTTACTTGATCTTTCTGTGTATAAGAAAGTATGGTTATGTTTTCTTCTATACTTGGTAAGTCAGGCCGCCTGGATGTTTGAAACAACAGTTGTATTTAGCAGACACATAGTAGACACATCTGACTCATTACCATCCTTTTGTGGGCTGTTGATGAAAGAAAGGAACAACAAAAAATTGTCCAAGATCCCTGTTCCTTTCCTGGCAGTTCCCATTCCTCTCAATAGTTTTCTTTTTAATGGATGATGGAAATCAGTAAGTAAATTTAACAGATACTTTTCCATTTAAAATTTTTGCTATACACAAATGTCCAACATTTTCAGTCTACATATGTGGCATTAATGCAAAATAAAATGTGATTGCAAATATAAATATTTAAACTGTCTCAGAATAATTTCTTCATAAAACACAGAAACATTCATTTTAATAACACCAAAATCCCCATTTCATGTCATCTGCCTGTGACCATAATATTATGAGTTTAAGTCCGCTTGCCCAAAACTAAAGTAAGAGGAAACTAGCCCATTCATACTCCTCTTCTTCTTTGCTCTTTGAAGAATTTAAATAAGATTTCCATATCTACTTTTACCACTTACATTCTGTTTCACAAATAAGCTGTTTCATGTAAATGCAGATAGCACACGTTCACAGGCATTCCTGTTCTACATTCAATTTCTACTAGTTTGCATAATTTTCTCTTTAGAGATTCTTACAAAAAGTGACAGGGGAATGGAAGTCTTTTTTTTTACCCCTCAGCCATGAATTCCATCTGTTGTCATGGCACTGAACCCAGCCCTGAATAACAGCCAGCATTGCTTTTGATGTTCTGTAGGATTAGTAGAGATGTCTGATGGCATTGTGCAAGATTATTCACAGGAATAGCTCTACCTGAATGTTATGCAAATGTTCAGCTTAGAAATTAATAAATGAATATGATACACCACAAAAGTTCACATTTTTGGGGCATTCCCTAGAATTCAAAAATAGTTTACAGAAAGTTATTACAATTACTCTCAGTGTATTTTGTTTTTGTGCATCTCTAGAGACACGAATTAAGTGTATGCATCATTTTGTCAGAAACAGTTAGGAAATAAAAAATAACAGAGCCAATGAAATATAGCTGATGGTTGATAGCTTTTCCAATTTTTTGTTTTGTAAGATATGCTGAAGACAAAATTTACTTAAATCATTTTCTAATCAAAATGCTTCATGATTTGTGCCTATTGACTCTTTGATTCTGAAGATTTTTACCGTGTCATCATGTAGACAAGTTCCCAGTGATCCTAACTCTGAGAGTATCTAATAATTACAGGTATTCTTCAATGTTCAGGACATACAAGATGTTCCTTCTCAGACTCTCAAAGCTCTTGACAAACATTAATCAAGCTTTCACAAATGCCTGTGCAATAGACAAGTTTTGTTGTTAAAAATAAATATCGATGTTGCCTAGATCTTTCTTCTGTTGTTTTCAACAAGATCACTGGTCTATCAGTATCTTTTCTTGCTTGTGGCTGTATCTCAAGAATCATGAGGAAATGTTACATTATGGATAATCTTCGTCATTAGAAAGATTTCTAAGTTTCAGAATGCATTTCTGGTCAAAACACGGACCTTCTCACCTTGGCATGAGCTCAGGAATAGGAACAAACGGTTTCTGCAGCAGATAGTTATGAAGGTTGGCAGATGGACAAGACTCTGGGTCTGTTGTCTCCCTTTCCTGTCTCTAGTAAACGAAGTTTTTTGAAGCTCCTCAGGGAGTAGCCAGGTTATACTGTGCCAGGGCAATGACTTTTGCACTAAGAGGAAAAACAGGTAGGAATTGGCACCTTCTGTACCCAATCTTCCTTCACTGCAGGATCAGCAAGCCCATTTATTCCTGCTTCTTCCTGTGGAGGAGTCTAGCAGTTAATCCTTCGTTGGAAGAGTGACTTTCAGTTATGTCTCTACTGGAAAGATGTCTTGATGGAGCTTTGGCCCAGAAAAGTAGACTAGTGGATTGGTTTCTGTCGCAAGATTGGGAGACTTAGGTGTAAGGTGCAGATCTGTCTCAACAGAGATTTGGATTCAGTTCCAACAAGAAGGCAAGTACCTACTAATCACTGATTTCTATTGTTTCAATAAAGCAATTTAAAATTCCTCGTTTCATTTTGTCTCAGGATAGAAATTAATTTTAGAGTTATTATATATTTTTTTACTGTGATTTATTTATTTATTTATTTTCTTGTGTAACTTCTGAAATCTTACTGTTTTTTATCCCTTAGATTTATGCAATATTTCTAAATAAAAAAAAACTATTTTTTCCTCAGTTCATTATTCCTACAGCAACTATTGCAAAGCAGAAAAAGTTCTCAAGAATAGTGCTCACAATTTACTCTGGCTTGTCAATATGTGAAATCTCTTTAAGAATTTGTACAGACAGCTCTGCTGACACTCATGTGCTATAATTCCACTGATAGTAGTGGTAACATCCTGAGTTTAGTTTGGTGAAAATTAACTTGTTATTAAATTAATTAATCAACTTCTGAATAGAAATGCAAATATAGAAACTAGACGTACTGTCTTGCCATTCAACTGCTGCCCTGGCAGCTTTCCAAGGTTTTCCAGGAAAGGGAATGAGGACAGTAGGACTTCTTGCTATGCTGCATTGTGCAGGTGGAGTTTCAGTTGTGGCTGTCTTGTCCTGACTGGTGACTGATTGCATTACATCAATTTCATGCCCCTGTAAACCACAATAAATTCACTTAAGGTATGGAGCTGTAAAGCTGCAGTAACAAATACACAAAGACGACAGGTTGTTTCCTGTTTAATTTGTAAATTTACTCAACATCATTTATTCTTGTGGATGTTAACTTAACACACATAAGTTCTTTTTAAAGAAGGATATCATTATCACCATATAGGATATACACTAAAATACTATAAAATATAGCAATCTTTCTGCTCACTTTTATGAAGGCTTTTCACTCAGATCTTCAATTTAGACTATTAAATGCATATTTCTCCTGTAGCTGACATATGGATGGATCATGTGGATGACTGGGATATGGCTGAACAGTAAATTGGTTGGGAAACAGCACAGCTTAGCCACCGAGAAGCAGAGACCAGCAACTCACCAATCCTTAAATTGCATTACAGTGTCCTCAGGACCTACAGAGTCCACTGGATATTCAAGGAAGTGACATTAGCTCAGAAACCCAGGAGCCCAGCTTGCCTCTCATGTTGACAAGTCTGTCTCTGGTGGAACTACGCGATATCCTCAAATATTTGGTCACAATGTCTCCAGATTGCATTGAAAGATGCAATCTTGCATCTTTCTGCTGAGTAGTTAAAAAAAAAAAAAAAAAGAGAGAGAGAGAGAAAACAGGCCAAGAATATGGAGTTCATTTACAAATTAGACTGATCTGATCGTAGTGAAAGAATTTCTGCTGATATCAGATATATCACTTGATCTTTGCATTAAGCACTCAGTGTAGATCATACAATTGGATACACTCAGTGTGCATCATACAATTGCATACAATTGCTCATTTTTGATCAGTAAAAATAAACTTTATTGATTATTTGATTTATAGAATAGATCATTCCCAGGCTCCCAGTGTACAGGCACTGTACTGTTATCTGAGCCCCTAAGTTGCTCTTGTGGTGGGATCAACAGGTATTAGCAGCAGGTTCTATCAGTGAAGTTACTTTTAATTTTTACTCTGTTAGTCCTGTGGGTTAGATTGGACTGACTTTCATTGAACAAAGTAGGGCTTGATTCCTTGCTTCCAAAGAGTGTCTTACAGTGAATATCTTACCATGATATCTTACCATAGGAATCTTGAGTTTTTATAAAATTTGAGTTTTATTTTTTCCAATCATTATTAACTCATACAGCTCACAGATAAGATACCACAGATAAGATATCACTGCAGCAGTAGCATAAAGCTCCAGGACCAGAACAATTTTATCTCATCTCAAGAACTTTCCTTGGCCATTTAACATTTAACCGTATTCTTAAAACAATAAAAGTTCAGTTCTCTTTCTCAAAAACACAAAAAGTCATTGAAGTATCCTCCTCTTCAGTCTTTTTGCAGAATCATTGCATTATTTGGATTTAATTTGGCTTTGCAGAGCACTGAGAGTGTCTTCAGAGATAGGAACCTTGTTGATAAAAAGCACATTTGCTTAATCTATGTCAGTCATACTCATGGGTGCGGTAGATATCTTGATGTTATGATGCTCAGTACTGTCAGATGGAGCTTGCAGATCAGCATCAAATTCTATTTCTAATGAAGCTGGGGGTAAATGGCAATTAATATATGCTATTAACAGATTTTTAAGAAGCAGCAGGAAGCCTACTGGGGTCTCATAACATACCACAAGCAAAAATTTTACAGATAATATGTATTCAAAAGACAGAGACAGACAGGAAGAGAGAGGAACAAGAGATCTGTTGAAGCAAAAGCATTTAGGGCCAGATTATGAAGCCTTTGCTGAAGTTGTTGAGCACTTACATGTCAAGTCCCATTGACTTCAACTTCTCATTAGCATGAGAAAGGGTTGAACAGTCTGGCCTTTCCTGAGATAGAAGGCTTAAAAATACACATTTGTCCACTTTCAGCTGAAGCATCTCACTGACACTAATTCTATTCAGACTACCCAACTAAAAGAAAATTGAATAAAGTACCTGCATGTTTTTTCTATGACTGTTGTGTCCATGGGGGTTAAATACTGTTCAGCTCAGAGAACATAACTTCTCTAAGATTAAAAAGGAAATCCACAGCCTGACGCATTTTATTCTACATGTGCTGAGCTGATCTTTGCAAATTTCCATGTGATTTGAATTGGATGGTTTCTGAAATGTTTACTTTTTTATTACCACAAGCTGAACATCTAGGGCAAAAACTTGTTTTGGTAAGTTTGTATTTAGAGCAAAATCTGTTTCTTGACATAAAAATAATCTACAGAGGGGTTTCCATTGCTCAATGTTAGTAAGAATTAGTCAGTTTCCTAAATTTTGCAGAATTTGATCTGGACTGTTCAGTCTGCAGAAAAGAAGGCTGAAGGTATATTTTATCAATGTGTTAAATATCTGAAGGGAGGGCGTAGGGGGGATGAGGTCAGACTCCTTCCAATGGTGCCCAGTGACAAGACAAGAGACAATAAGCACAAACTGCAACACAGGAAGTTCTGTCCTTAGAAGATAAAGAATATTTTAATTTTTGAACTGACTTTTAATAATTACACATATTGGAGAAGTCATGAATTTAGTTAAATCACAAACCTACTAGAATAAGTCGAATTTTACTACTGATTATCTTGGTTTCCATATCACTGTTAAATACTTTACAAATGACAGGAATGTTTCTTGGCAGATATAGACAAGAACAAAACTTTTACTGGGTTTATATTTCTGCCTTTTGCTATTACAGTTATAGCTGCTGTTTTATCATTTTGAATTTGTTGCTTTACACATATTCCAAAAATTTCCCTAATTTCCACCTTATTCTTTCCTAATGGATCTGCTAACTGATCCATGTTCTGACAGCTTCTTCTACTCCTCCCAGATATACTTTTTTCTAACCCTTAGTCCTGTATGACATTACCAAGCAAAATGTGCCTCTCTCTGCGCATGGCAACAAAATAACTGGCCACTTCAATGCTTTCTTGACCATGTGGCTTTAAGGCAGGATATTAAAGCCTTAAGATCAACTAAACTTGTATTCATGCAAGTATTTTCTGTTTGAAGCATAAGTGCCATTAGTAGGCCAGGAACCTGATTCTCCCTTGCCTGCATTATCATTTATATATATGCCTTTGGTGTAAGATCTGCTATTTGTGGACAGCCACGTTCCACGATACTTGGGTAGACAATAAATAGTCATCGCAAGGACTTTTTCTTATGTCTGCAGAAGGTGAAGCTTGGGACAGCTAAGGAAATCACTGTCTTTCCCATCCTTCCCAACTTAAAGTGGAAATTATTGAAGTAAGTATATTAGTGTGGCATTTTAAGATAAAAAGTCGTACCGTCAGAAATTTGGGAAAAGGAGAGCACCTCAGAAATTTGGGAAGAGGAGAGTAGCAGATATAGAAGAAAACCCTTAGCTGCTCAGTGTATGTAATCCATGCTGTAAAACACAATTCTGAGAACAAAGAAATCAGGAGCAAAAATGATAACATATACCAAGAAATGATGCAACTGCTTTTTCATGAAAAAACAAGATGTTTTACAAGCACCACACATTTGTTGCCTATGACAACTGGACTTAATCCAGCATCATAAAAAGATTTGAATTACCAAAAAAAAAAAATTAATTTAATGACAAATATGCTTGCCAGTATCATAAAGTGGTTTGTGGTACTTACTTTCATTTTAATAAAAAAAAAGAGATCTGAACCTGTTTTCTGTGATATGTGGAAGTATGCTGTGTATTTCCAGTTAATTTGAGAAGCAAATCACAGTTTTTACTTCATTTGTTCATTTGTTCCCATATTTGTTTTAACTGGAAGCCTTTAGCATGTGGAGGCTCTAGGACTGTGGAAAAGGGATATGGTTTTAAAAGCTCTGTTAATGGGATCTGTCACACCCTCACACAGAGCAAGTCTCTTAAACTACTGTCAACTTCAGGACAGCGAGCAGAATAAGGAGACCTGAGCAAAAGTGACTCTTTGGCTCAGTACCCCTCAGGGTGAACTCAAGTGTAGGAGCAACTCATGTCACTTGGGTTACAGCTGACTGTAGGTTATAGAGAAAGAACCCTACAGTTCTGTCCTAATCCTTTAAAATAGTTCCCCCTCTTCTACTCCCTTCATATTTGTGACTGTTGCTAGAGTTTGCAAACTTACTTTGTAATTAGAAAAAAGTATGTGAGTTTGCTGTACTGCACACACACACAATCCTCCACCTTTCTCTCTGCCCTTTGTCATTAAAGTAGTTATCTCACATCTCAAAGGTTGAAGGGTATTTTTGGTTCCTTCACAAATCACTCAAGAGATGAAGAAGCTTATTTCAAATGATGAAAGTTCAAAGTATTTCATTTACGCTAATGGTTCATTAATGTAGCTAGGCATGTGTGTGAATTGCAGTTATTAAGTCTTCTTGTCTTCTATTAATAATAATTTAACTAAATATGAGATGTTTCAACAGGTTATTCATACTTTCAAATATAATTATGCTAGATATAGGTATAGGATAGCAATAGTAATCTTCCTTTTCACAGAGTCTTTAAGTTAAATAGATATTGGAGTGCCACAAATGGCATGAGGTACTACACAGACTACATTTATCTTAAAGACCTTTATTACTTCTGTTACTGAACTGTCTTCAGAGTTCTTATCTCCAAAATCACCATGTCAGTAGAGAAGCACTACTATCTTCCCTCAGAAGATAGTGATCTGTAAACAGAAAAAGGAGCAGAACCCGAAAGAGGCTTAATTCATCTCTGGTGTAAGCATTTTATTCCCTTCATCAACCACACATATTAAATTTTCTCCATCTCCTTTCCAAGCCCAAGAGAAGCCCATTTCTTCCTCACCCTCCTCCAGTTAAGTATTATACTTTCCTTTTTTTCCAGAAGGCAGTTCTGCCATGACATTGACGTATTTTTCCACTTTCATACCAGGTAGCCCACTTCTTCCGTGGACTCTATTGAAGAGCTCACACAGAGCTCTATTAAATCACTCCTCTAACCCCACTGTGCAAACCCCTCGCTCTTCATTTTTTGATAATATAAGCCTGCCTCGTATTCTCTGCCAGTCATCTTCATAAGCATCCAAATGCCATTGTGCCAAGCCAAGCACCATAGTAGGATGAGAGAAGAGTCTTCTTCATCTCCTCCGGGAGAGAGGCAGAAGGTCAGACGACAGAAGTATCTGTGATCTTAGATACATGTAAGGTTTGGTATCCCAATCATGTGTGGGCACCAAATTCATTTCCAAGTGAGGAATACAGATCTGGAGGGAGATTAACATATTGTTGCCTCATGTGGACGATAGCAACTTACCTCAGAACCATAAATCTTACTCCAACAGCCCAGAATCTAAAGGTAACACAGAGTGAAACTCAATACCTGTGGACCCCTCACCTCCCCTTTGTGGATTTGGCTCCTACCAGTTTTCTTAAGGTGACAGACCAGGGAGAAAGTTCATTTTGGAGATGACGGATGAGATATATACCATCTGGTACCACTTGAAATGTCTTATGTTTATCATGTGACTCTTTGAAGGTGTAGGTCTTGCCTAAATCCTGAGACAGATCTGACAGGATAGTGTGCAGGTAATGGAGATACTTGGGTTTTCAGCTGGCACTAGATGCTTATATTTAGGAAGTTGAATCAAGACCTTTAGTATCTCCTTATGCAAGCTCAATTTTCACTGTATCCAGTGAACACTTAATCAGCACATTCAGTGGAATTTAGAGAGCTATTCAACACATCCTGAAAAGTAGACACTGGTATTTAGTCAGATAACACCAACCATTCTTCCTCTTGACTCTAATGAGAATATAGACATCCTGAAGGCACTTGTATTTAGATATCTTTATTTGCCTAGCTCCTGTGTTCTACATTCTTACATGAACTTTTAGTATATGTGAAAAGTACTTTACAATCTTCCATTTGTTAGGCAATAGCAGATTTCTGTAAAACAGTTAAAAAGGTGAGATAAATGAAGTCTTTTATATATTTATTCTGAATCTATATTTCCACACATAGGTCAGTTGCATTCATGACTCATAAAGTTAGTATTCTGCATACCGTTCTTTGAACACATGATGATGACACAATTTTCCAATAAAAAGTATGTTAAACCAAAAACATGTTTCACTGGGCAACTGTTTTACTCCCCAGGAGGATTTCACAGGAATCAGACAGACATGATAGGAATTGGGGATTCTATCAGCGATCAATCTCCCTGGAGCTAAGGAATGCCAAGTCTAGTGAACTTTGGAGCCAGTCCAATAGATGTGGCTGTTGTGACTTCCCTGTCTCCAGTGCAGACACTAGCAAAGCTAAGCATGTATTGCACACACACCCACCCACACACCCACACACACACACACACACACACACACACACACACACACACACACACAGAGGCCTTGGAAGTTCTGCCCCAAAAGTCCCCATTACTCACCCTAACTCATCTGTGAAGTTTGGTCACCTCTCTCATAACTCTTCCTTAACAACCTGTGAAATCCATCCAGCTTTCACAGTGCCATCTGTAACTTTTGTCAGCTTCTCTGTTATTCATTATACCTCATAATTTCTCCTGTGTTTTAGTAGCTGAAAAATAAGGCAGTGCCTTCTCATCTCCTTGCAGATTTTATACTTTATGCTTAGCTCTTGTTTCTTTGATCCCTAACCCTAATCTCAACCATAAAACTTACCTATAGGATTCTGTTTTCTCTTGAAATTTAGCTCCATGGAAATTTTTACATTTTTTCCAGTTGTATTTTAAAATATTCAAAATTCTGATCCCTCTCCAAAAGACATTTCACTAAAGCATAATCTAATAGCAAGTTCATAAATTGCAGGCAAGATGTTTGACATTTGGATGACAATCCACTGCTATCTTTTATCTGTTATATTCAAGCGTGTTGTATTTCATGTCTTCACCCAGGACAATGCCTATAGATAATGAGACTTCTAAAGCTCTCACTAGTCTGTGATGAAGAAGCTATAAGAATATAATCCAAAAGTGTCTTTAGGCTCAGAAAAGTATCAATTTTTACTCCAATAGGAACAATTAGCAAATGCCTTGGGAAGAGGAAGAACTGGATGGACATATATATGATACTTTCCCCAGGAAACCTCCAACCTCTAACTGTTATAATTTCAAGAGATTCTCCTGAGACTGATGATCTATTATTCAGTAACCTGTAATAAATATTTCTTCCTGTGGTGTTTAGGTTCATGTGAATTCTCTGTGTCTATAATGTCATTGCCAAGAACATCCACGGGTCTTTGGGCTTGGGGGGTCTGCTTTGAACTTGGGACATATTAGCTTCAGTTGCTGCCTACAGTTTCTTATGCACAAAAAATAAGTGAACAGTCTAACCCTATCTACTCTCTCACTAGTTATGATTCTAGAGACCTCTATCATCTATTCCATATTTTCCAGTCTGAGGAATCTAACCTCTCTTTTCTCTCAAATTCCTCAAATCTAGATCTTCACTGTTACTCAAATACTGAAGCCACATCATGCCTTTTATCACCCTTGTTGTTTTTCTAATACTCTTCTCAAATTTATTATGTCATTTTGGGGTGAGAAGACAAGAACAACATACAAAGAAGGAAAAACAAGCATTTTTAGAGTCGCATAAGCAATTCTTGCTCCTTTGTTCTCTATTTCTTCTCCAATAATTACTAAGACTATATGTGCTTTTTCTGACTTCTAACAAGCACTGAGCTATTTTTTTTTCATGGAACTATCTACCGTAACCCCCAATCTCACTCCTGAGTGGTAATAGACAACCTGACTCAGAGCCTGCCATTTTCTATTACAGTCTAGGAATTTTTCCCTACGTGCATCACATTTTTTTTACATTGAATTTTATAGATAGCCAAAATTCATAGGCAGCTCTGAAGATTTAATAGCCAGACCAAAATATGCTTATATTTTCCAATTAAATTTTGTTCAAATTTAAGAAGATATTTATTCTTTTTCAGAACTCAAAGGACTGAATGCCTTCTATATTTTTAGATACAAAGATGAAAATTCTATTACTTGGCTAGTCATTTCCCTGTTTGTTCTTTTGCTGTTCTTTTGTGATCTTATTGCACATTAACATATCCTTGTTGTTTTGTTGCTATTTTTCTTTATGGACAAATGAATAGCCAAAAGCATTTTTAAAAGCATTTATTAAAAACAATAAGAGTATGTTTAAGTACCTGGGGGAAGAATGTAGGGAGGATGGGGCCAAACTCTTCTCGGAGGTGGTCAGTGACAGGACAAGGGATAATTGGTACAAGTTGAAACACAGGAAGTTCCACCTCCATGACAGGAAGAGGCTGTGGAGTCTCCTTCTCTGGAGATCTTCAAAATTCGCCTCAATCAGACCCTGTTGCCATTTGCTCTAGGTGTTCCAGCTTGAGCAGGGGGTTGAACTAAATGATCTCTAGAGGTCCCTTCCAACCTCAACCACTCTGTGATTCTGTGATTCTGTGTGTGAATAATGGCAACCAGATAGTAGAACAGAACCATGATCTAAGTTGTTTTTATTTCCATTTTTTAAAATGAAACATGCCTTTAAAACCTATCTATCTCAGTGTATAATGTTGTCAGTGCAATTGCAGAAAAAAATGATAAATGTACTTAAGAAAATCTGTGCTTCATCTGCCAGCAGTAAACTATTACTACCATTCAATATGCATTATTTGAAAACTCGGCTGTGTAGCATCATCAACAATGTTTAGCCAAGCATGATGATTATGATCATGAAGTTCCAGGGACTTTATATCTATTGTGTCTGTACAACTGCAGCTGCTGTAATAAGAAGGCCATCAGTTTCAAAAATGAAGGAGAAGAAAATTGGTAAATGTGATGTCAGTGTAGGAAAATATTATTTGATTAGGATTATAAATTAACCAAAATAACTTGCTTGTCGCTGGAACTTGACCTACAGAATATAAATTTGGTGGCTATCTTGGAGGGAATTTCTTTTTTGAATAAAAGAATTAGTTGGACTATTGTTAAAGCATGTCACACCCAGGAACCTGTTTGTTTACCCTGCATGATCAAATATTGGGCTGCATGCATGCCTTTAACACGTACTTTAAGAATACATTAAGTACATTCAAATGCAACTGGAATATTGTGTGCAGTTCGCAGTTCTGGTCTCCCCAGTACAAGAGGGATATGGAGCTTCTAGAGAGGGTCCAGTGTAGAGCGACAAAGATGATTAAGAGACTCAAACATCTATTTTATGAGGAAAGAGTAAGTGAGTTGGGCCTGTTTAGCCTAGAGAAGAGAAACCTGAGAGAGAATCTGATAAATATCTGAGGGGAGAACGTAGGTGGTGGCCAGTGACAGGACAAGGGGTAATGGGTAGAAATCGAAACACAGGAAGTTCCATCTCCACAGGAGGAAGAACTTCTTCCCTTTGAGGGTGACAAAGCCCTGGAACAGGCTGCCTAGAGACATTGTGGAGTCTCCTTCTCTGGAGATCTTCAAAACCCTCCGGGATGCCACCCTGTGCCACGTGCTCTAGGTGTCCCTGCTGGAGCAGGGGAGTTGGAATAGATAATTAGAGGTCTCTTCCAACCTGAACCATTCTGTGATTCTGTGAAACAGTCTGTTTTCCTTACTACATTTCAAACACCAAAGTATGACCTCTCAGGAGGTCATGCTACAATCCATTTGGAAAGTGAGAGATCGATGGGGAGTCTTGATATATTAATCTGTCATTGAATAATTAATTCCTACTCTTCACTCTTTATCATTTCAGGGTTAATCTTATCTGTATCTGTGGGAAACTACTGTGTTGCTAACAAGTAACTATGCAGTACAATGATATGCTAGCATGGTTGTAGATGTGTATGAGTTTCCAATTTTCCATTTAATAATCCAAGCACAAATGAATAGGAATACTAAATAGAGTATGAAATATTATTTTAATTTTCTCTATGGCTGAATAACAGAATGAGAAAATAACCAAATGTCCCTAGAGGCATATCCATTTGTCTAGACTATAGTGAGAGATTTGCAATTGGAGGTGGAGAATTCACAGCATGCTTATAGTTCTTAGAGAACCAAAAGTAGAATAAGAAAGTCAGCCAGTAGTATATCACTTACTTCACAGGTAGTTTTTTAGTGAAAAGAAATGGTGTACAACATTCATGGAAACTCTTGCAGCTTGCTCAGGTGAACTACAATTTGGAGTGAAGAAGTAAATTGTGACTGAACAGACACAAATAATTATGAATGTAGACAAATTTGACTCAGTTAAAGTTTGCATTTCAGCCCAAGATTGGTTATTTTTTGCATGTCTCCGTAACAACTCTGTTGTGTAGGGAATTGGGTCAGAAGGTTCTTCTTCAGCAGATGTAGTAGAGGGAACTCTTTTATTGCTCAAGGTATAAACTAGGTGTGGACTGTTTTATGCCAGAAGCAGTAGAGTTTGTAGAGATGTGTTTTTTACTGTGAGACCAATCGATAGGGCTTGGAAAAGCACATAACATTTCTGGACATGGACCTTCCATCAGTACTTCTGCTTTGCTAGAAGAGACAGTACTAAAACATTTTCCGTAGCTAGTCAGGATAGATACCTGCCAAAACAGGTTTAAATTCTGCTGTTTTTAGTGCATCTAACATCCTAGCTCCTCCCAACTTATTCTTACAGAGAGTTAAAAAAATAAAACTAGGTTATCTGATAGATTCTGTCTCCCCTAGCTCTTCTGTTATTTGATCACATCAGCCTATTATCAAAACCTAGGATTCTGTGTTTTTTTTTCTCTGAGAGGAAAATATACATAATCTACTATCTATGTAAAGCAGATCAGTTAGATCTGCGTAATAAAGGACCAAATGTGCTGTTCAATGTCACTGTTTTTATTCTCTCTCCATTTTCCTGGAGGCAGCTGAATTTGGGAGTGTAATGACAATCCAAAAAATGGAAATTATGCAATTTGAAGTATAAAAAATGGAAGTCACTTATAATGTGAAAAAATACCTTCTACATTTTTATTTATAATTTTTAATGATCTTGAAATTCTAGTAATATGAAAAATTGAGGGAGACATAAATATGGTTTTTACTTTCCATTTGGTGCCTTAATATTAAAAAAGTTTCAGATCCACTGCTGATATCCCTCTTTACTCAGGGTAGAAAGCTCTCTGAAAAACTGTATGCTAACCAGACATATCTGATAAATTGATTTAAATACAGCATTTAATGGCTGTGGTTTGGTTATTGCAACATGTGGCTAGATGACATTCCTAATGATGTTACTCATGACTATGGCTATGACAACATTTTGTACAAATTTTTTAAAATATTTTGAATTTATAGATGTGTTCTTCTAGTAAATTATAAAATAAAATGGAAATCCTCAATAACATACTGTATTGTATCAGGAGATGCTGATGAAATAGCCTTCATATAGAAAAGAATGTAAAAGATGCATATGAAGCCAAAACAAGATATGACTAGTATCAAAGACAGTACTGAAAAATAAAGCACATACCATAAAAGAGAAATAAATGCAACAAGAAATTCATATTATTCTAGAAAAAAAATGTAAGCACTCAACAAGCTGGAAAAAAAAGCTGCCCAGAAACAGAATGACTCACCCTGGCAAATAACAAGATTGTCACAATACCAGGGAAAATACAGTAACAGCACTGAGAAGAGATGTAACAATGGCTAAAAAGAGCAGATTTGAAGAAAATGCTCAATATAGGATGAGAAGGATAAAATAAGGCTGAAAATGAAACAATGAAATAATAAAACATAAAAAGGAAAAAGCTTATCAAAAGAGGAAAATATTATCATAGAAATAAAGGAGGGACCTATTTCTCACTAAAATTTGCTAGTATTCTAAAAAAAGACAACTACAAATATTAAGTAATGAAGAAGTATTATATAAATTTCCATATATTTACTGATTATAGGGATGAAAATAAGCCTTAGGATTTAAAGATATTGGAACTTTAAACAAATGTTAAATATAATCCCATCTTCTCCTGTCTGCATGGTAATATCATGTTATGGATTATTTATATTTTATATAAGAGTAAGCAGGAGCTGTAATAACAATCATTTAATTATAACTAAGAAATTAATTTGCTTGGTGGATTTTATTTCCAAATAAATTTTGGTGAATTTGACCCACCATTACACATCAGCACAAGTGAAAATGTCATGACTTATGGTTAAAGTTGAACAGTTGAATCATCCTATCACAGTCAGGTGTTTCCTAAACTGTACAGAAATCTTCACCACCAACCATCCTTCCAGTGCAAGAACCAGAGAGGTGTTGCAGGCATTGCCATCTGGCCTTGTGTCTTTTCTGTTTTATCCAGCAGTAGATTTAGCAGCTATAAAATATAATTACATCCGGATATCATGATTTTATTCTTATTCTGACCTGGTGTATATAGATGCTGAAAGGCCAAAGGCAACCCTCATAATCCGTCCTTATTATCTATATGCTACAAGCTACAAAACTACACATGAATTAAGACCACTTACATTGACCACAAGGTCAATGCAAAGATTTCATATAATTTTCAAATATCTGACACATTCACTGGTGATCTGTCCTAAAGGTTTATCTTCCTCCTTGCAAAATATTATAGTGCATTCTTATTGGAAGTGAAAATTACCTATTGACATAGAGACTCTGTCAGGATGAGATCCCCTCTGAACAGCCATTTATTCTGGAGAACTGGGAAACAGCTGTGCCATTTATGAATGTGTGCTGGTCCTTGAGTGTTCACGGTTGATAATTTCTTCATAAATAAAAGGGAATTCTTAAAGAAACTACAGAAAAGGAAACAACCTCCCACGTGAAGATCTTCCAACACCTTCTCAGACATGATAGCCAAATTAATAGCTGTTAAAGCTGATCCTTCAGTGTTGATCTGATCACAAAGCTTTTGATTAAGGCTTAGGACCTGGATACAAGGAGGCACCAAAAAGAAGGGTCCCTAAGGCACTGGCAGCATTATTTGTCACGCCATGCACAACCCTGACTTTGGGTCTAATCAAATGACTGCATAATAGCTATGGCAGTGGAGAATCACCTCTGGAGTGACTGAATATATGCTTTCTTTCCCATCTGAGGCCTTTAACAAGACCTTCTGAACACATATTATTCCTTAGTATGCTTTTGAAGATGTAGAGTACTGAGTACTTTATGACATATATTAAAATATATATCTATATAGATACAGTTTTGCAGTATTGTATAATTCTTATTCCTACTCAGAAAAATAAATGAATTGCAAAATCCTGTTGAAGCTGAGATTTATCTTGAATATATGATCGGCTGGTATTAAAATTTTCTCTTGCGTATGTCTGCCAGTGTGTTTGAGGATGTCTGCATGTATATAGGTTTGGGGGTCATTACAGTTATTTCCTGGCATCTGAGTTCTTTTAATAACATAAAAATCAGCTGTCTGAAGTCTTTAACAATATTTTCCCTTAGGATTATTCTAAAATAGTCTTTTATTGGGGAAGCTCATCACATAGTTCTTCTTCCCATGATACTAGAAGTCAGTTTAACAAGAACTGTCACTCAAAGCTAATCCTTCTGCTAATGAACCAGCCCCTATTGTACACAGACTCTGGAGTACCCTGAAAGCTGCTGACCTTGCGTGAGAAGACATGGCTACTGTCTACTTTCTAAACACAATCAACTCCTTGCACCACTGGCAATATCTTCTTTCCTGAACTTCTGTTCACTCGAATTTCCAGTTTGTTTCATATCAAGATAACACATAACTTCCTAAGCAGCCAGGTGGAGGGAATGGACATTTAAATGAAAAGTTGGCACAGAATTTTTTGTCTCTGCTTTCCCGAAGGAGAGGACAGTGGAAGTGGCTTCTCTGCTTGAGCATGCAGAGACCTCATAGAGCAGCCTACCTATAAAGTACTAAGTGATTTTGCACTTATGTTGTCCCGCATTAAAAACCATATCACATCCGTGCTGAGTAGACAGTTTCACTCAGACAGGATGTTCAGCATCGCAAACACAGAAACCATTCACGCTGCTCCTGGGCTGCACTTGGGAGGATCCAGGCTAAAGCAGAGCATCCCGCGTGTCTCGTAATGGTCCTAAAGCCTAGATTATTATTCACGATGGCTTCTAACCCCTGCGTGGGGTATGCAGGGAAAGTTCAATCTCTAAAGGTTGTGTTTTGGCACCAGGATGTTGGAGACCGAGCATCTCATCCCCATAAAGACTTCTCAGGCCTGTGACAGGCTTGGCCTCGCTCTCTTTCCGACAGAGCCGAGATGTGGCCGGTGCGGGGGCTGTGGTGTCTCACAGCCCTTAGGGCCCCCGAGCCTCCCTGTAGAGCCCCAGGTGCAGGGATCACCCCACGGGAGCCATGAGAGCTTCCCCACAACTGGACGTGTTGTTGGTGCCCCTTCATTTCCACCTATCGTTTGGGGTTTGGGTGTTTTTGGTGGGGGAAGGGTGCTGATTTCTCTTCCCACGGAAGCGATGCCCGTGCCGGCGCCCTGACCCACTTCCACGGCGCGCGGCGGCATCCCGCCGCCCGGCGCCCCTTCCCCCGCTCCGGGGAACGCGCATCCCGCAGCGCCTCCTGCTCGCGGA
>JAWLRI010000974.1:964074-989215 GCA_034781795.1 Crypturellus tataupa
TTGTATCCAACTCGTCTGTATCCTCAGAGTGGGTGAGTGAGATCTGCAGCCATTAATCCTTGCCTTGCCAGCCAAGTTTTCTCCTCCAGCTCCAGGGGCTTTCTCCCCTCCCGGCGCCCTTTTGTGTGGGGATCCAGGCGCAATCCCCGTGGCTTTTGCACCATGGAAACGCACCGCCAGCATCATGGACGGCAACGCGGCTCCCAGCTCTTTTTGCTGCCACACTCCTGGGATGCGGGGCCATCCGTGCGGCCGCTGTGGGGACGGGCGCCTGGAGCCTCTCACCGTAGCCTCCTGTGCTAACGGCTTTTAAGTGAGCCGGGGATGGGTGCAGCACTGCAGGCTAAGGAAAAGACCTGCTTTCCAAGACCTGGTGAAGTCCGGCATTGCCCTAAGAGGAGCTGTAGCTGCTGCTATTTGCGTAAAAGCAAAATACAGTTCATTCATTCCTCCACATGGGATCCATTTTCCATATAGAATGTGCATTCCTTTACAGATTTTAAAGGATTACTAATATAGCCAAATTAATTTTAAACTCATTCAAATCTGTGCAACTGGAGCTCATCCTAAAAGTCGTGCACATTCTGTTATTCAGTATCATAGGTAACCCCTGTGAGTGGGCTGATGCTGTTGCAAGTGCAGTGATACTTTGTCAAATAAATATTAAGAGCTTAAGTGGGGGCTTTGGGTTACACCACATGTTTGTTTTGAACCTATGAGCCTTTATAAGTCTGGCCACCAGAAAATGTTTGCTTGTAGTGAAGTACGAAGAACTTAGGATCTTCAGCCCTCTGAGTACAAAACTGGCTTTGCAATAGGTCTCGGCTGATAAAGTAGGGAGTAACCTACATTTTTCCTCCAATAGGTGGTGCTGCTTCTGAAACCATGGGCTTTCTACACTGAGATCAGTGTTAGGTTCCTAAGACTGAAAGCAATTTCATATTACGTTCTGCCAGTTAGTTGAACTATTGTTTTTATACTTTGTGTGTTTGTACCTCCTTTCCTAAAGTTTAATGGAATAATTCAACATTAAATGTGGTAATGTGATTGACCCTTAACAAAAATGTATGATCCTTATAAAGGTATTGCTAACTTTTGATGTGACCTTTTGCATTTTAATGTCATTTCTAAAATTATGTATTTCTAAAACCAAGACAAAACCAGGAAAGATACACTAATATACTAGTCTGGCAAAGAATGACCTATTGTAAAACTTTTGATAAGTTTTCATAATGTCTTTCATGTGTTCTCAGTCTGTTTGCTAAAATCAAGAGTACCCCCGAGCCTATTTAAAGATGAAATTACCAGGTGTTGTGATGTGTGTGCACAGGGATACGCAAATGCGTGGATATTGGTTAGCATGCTATGATGTAATGCCATTAAACACGATTCCATCCTGGAGCCCAACTTTCATATTCATATGATCCTACCATGCATTAGGCAATGGAAGGCACAAACATAACTTTTCTAGTGAAACTTCTGTTTCCTTATTAATTTATCTCATGCATTTTTAGAGATAAGGTGTTTATGTAGAATGTAATATTCAACTACTTGGTGTGCTTATGTATGTTATACTCATGAATTTAAAAGAGCTTCAGCAGGAGAAAACATTTTTTTTTAACTCGCACACGAGGTATAGTACAAGCTGTTGCTACATTTTTGTCTCTAGACTGTTACACTATTGTTTTCAGGCCTGACCTAAAGGCGACACCCTTTCTAAATGTGATGGATTTGGTCTCAATGATGGTTCATTCTGGGCGCTCGTGAGTTAGGCTGCTTAGGGTGTTCAATGGCGTGATTGTTCCGAAGAATGCACACACGGCACAGGTTGTTAGACAGATTTGTGCAGATTTCATCTGAATATCTTCCTCTTTGAAAATCCACCCAATAGCTTGGCATGCTGTGACCTGGCATTATTTGCTTATGAGATTAAATGTTTTATTAAGATCTGATTTTATTTTCTCGTAACAAAAATAAAATGACTGCATAGTGCCAGTGTTATGGAACCTAGTGCTAGGTGAGGAAGCAAGACTATATGGGGCAGGCTGGTTTTCATCGTTAGGTATTTCTGGTGTGCAGGAAACGATGGCACATCACGCTCAGGGGTCTGTGAATGGTCATTGCTGAAGAGCGTGGTGATCCGCAGGCTGCGCCTGCTGGTTTGAGCGTTTCAGCCCAAAGGAGAGCAAGGCAATTTGTAAATGCAGCCTCATTTGTTTGTAATTTCAAAGTAATGTTTTGTGTTTAGCTGGTCACTTACAAAGCTTTATAGGTGATTCTTTCTAAGGGGCCCGTCTGAGAGTTTTGCTATTGCTTCTGGTAGATTCAGCAGGAAAACCTCTCTCTTATGTGTTTAGGAAGGACAGGAAGTCCAAATCAGCCTTACCAAAGACAAAACCTATTAGAGCAGACTAAGGCAAAAAGTTCTTTGGGGAATGACAAGAGTGACAGTTTGTTCTCGGTAGCACTGAAGAAATGCTTAGAGGTCTGATTTAAATATCTTTCTTGAGGCAGGAATAGCACCTTCCTTCACTGTGCTACTGAGGGCAAGAGCAGCACTGATATAATTATCTGTGGGGTAGAGTAATACCTCAGTTTTCAGAGTGAGCATTACCTCATTTTTTTTCAGTAAAGTACAATGGGACAACCTGTGGAGTAAGGTGCAACAAGTAGAGGCAATAGTAGCACGGCTGTTTGTGCATGCGGCTGATTAGTTAGAATAGAGATTTCCTATCAAGTTATTGCTCTTATTAAGATTAAATAAAATCATTCCTTTGTGGATAGTTGACTTTTTTTTACATTTGTATTTTTAATGAGAAATATACTGTAATTACATTTATTCAGTAGGTGTCTCAAGTTGGAAATACTCCTAGAAATTCTGCCCTGCATTATTGATGTGTTCCATGCAACTGAGTTAAAGTCAATGGAGTATATCTTTTTCATAGATTTTGTCTCATACTTACAGAAAACTGTATGGAGCCTTTTCAATAACTCGATTATCTGTGAATATTCAGAGGCAAGAAAATGTTATTAGAATAAGGAAGATATTTTAACAAATTACACTATAAATGTGACTAGATTTAAATCAGAGAGATTGATATAGGCCATAGCATAAATATACAATATGGATTTAAATTCAAATACTGGCAGATATGGAAAGTTATGCAGAAGTTAGTGACATTTTAAAAATTAACTTCATTGTAAATTTATTCAGCACATTAGTGTATGGGTCATGTTTAAATTAGCTAAAGCTATAATTTTCAACATTTAGTCGCATAATATTAAAGGGATATTTCCTAAGTTGTAGTCAGCATTACCTTTTATTTAAATATACTCTTCTTTGAATTCCTGGAAAAAAATAATAAATATAAAATTTTTATGCAAATTGTGTGTGTGAATTGAAACCATTTGATTTATAATCTGGATTACAAATCAGGATGTTATTTTCTTAATGCAGACATTTGCCTGTTTCTTAAGGAAGACATTTTCCTTCATCTTCTGTGCTCATCATTTAAGTGGTCACTTCTCGCTATGAGTTGTCTAATTAGGAACTTGAGGGTGAACAGATTCTGTTCTTTCGCTGACAATTTCAATTCCCCTTCAAATGTGCAGTGCTTCTCAGTATTCCCTCTAGGGCCTGGAAGTCTGAGTTAGTTCCGGAGCCTCGATCTTCCATTTAACAGCTTGATTCTTACAGCTTCATGCACCATTTATGTGTGGCTGTATGAGACATCCTTTGGCTATTCAATAAGCTTCTTTTCCCATAAAGACAAAAGTTACCTTTTTGAATACATGTCAAGAGTTCTGCAATAGAAAGATAAATCAACAGGAAGAAAAGGACTTACAGTATTAAATAAGTAAAATCCTCTAAAGGAAAAGTAGCATTTTTTTTTTCTGGGAGGTTGGGGCTATAAATGAAACTTGGCTCCAGTAGGTTTTTGAGGAATTGCTGGCAGTAAAGCACTTACTTATTTTTGTAGGAAGGTATGGTTCAGGTTGCTTGTTGAATACAAATTACTGATGGCAGACAATTCAGTCTTGAGGCTCAGATGAAATTGAGGTATTGGGTAGAGATTTTAGAAATGAGGTGAGGGTAGATTTTACTTTTTATCCCTTTGCTTTACAGAATGATGTTAAGGGACTATTTGGTCAAAGTTAAATATCATATTTTCTAAGAAAAACTTTAGCACTGTCCAAAGTATCATGGATTATTATAGATGTGAGAGTCATGACTGTATCCTTTTCTCTTATTGTTGCCCAGTGATTGAAGCATTTTACCAAGGAAAGCTACTCTACAGGGAAAAATTTTTCCAAATCAAAGGGGTTTAACCTAATTCCTCTTCTGTAAGCATTAGGTTCTGGACTCTCCTGACTTCTAGATTAAGCTCAGGTATTTTTTCCCCTTGGAGAAAAAAAAATAAAAAGCAACAAAATAATAGCTAATCCATTTCTTACATCTTGTGCATACTTATGGTTCCCTCATCTTGCAAAGGCCACAGTAGAATGGGATAAGTAGTAGGATAAGAGTAGGACTGGAAAAGAGAAAACAGACTGAACTGGAAAAGCAGCAGTTGGAAAAAAAAGGACAACAGGAGTGATCATGGATATCTGTTTTGAGGAATGAAGCCTGTAGGAGCAAGCATTCAAAACAAGAAAATGAAAAAAAAAGGGAAGATTGCAGGAGGCAATAGATTTCTGAAACGTTTTACTAAATGTTGCTGAGAAAGCAAAGCTTTTAAAGTTTCCTGGACAAGTTCCTGAAAGAGTAGCCCACTGAGATTGCTAAGCAGATAGATACTACCTTTATTTCAAAAGGTTTTGGATCTGGAAATAGAACCTGGGAGAGTTTTCAAGGAAAATTTCAAACCTATCATGTAACTTTGCCCTTCTCTTACTGTTTCTTAGGCATTTGCTTCAGGTTTTTGGACATAGGACTGAATCAGTAGGAAAATACTGTAAGGGAGCCAATATGAGTTTTATGCCTGTTCCTCCTTCTCTGGATATAATGTATAAATTACAGTCAGTCACTGTATATAATGTATAAGTCACTGGATATAATGTATAAGTCACTGGATATAATGTATAAATTACTACTATTGCCTTTTCTCTGGCTGTTCTAAAAATAATTCATGTTTATTTCTTTGGGAGAAAGTTGCAGGCACTTGTTATCCGTAGGGGATTCTAGTAATGCTTCTGAAAGACCGTCCTCCCAAGAAGGACAGGTTTCCAATTGCTTCTCCATACTCAGCTTTTTACAGGAGCTGGCCTGGGCAGCTGGATGCTGTTTAGACAAGCTAGTTGCTCATTACTGTCCTCAGATTCCTAGCTCTCCTAAGCACAGTGAAGGTAGCCTGTGCTTCAAGTTCTGGACAGTCTTCCAGGGGCTGAACAGTCAGGTGATTCAGCCAAATGACTCGTTGCACCTGGGGTTTTGCTTAAATTGCGACTCCAGAATCCACAGTTCATACCGTAGCTTGAGGTTCAGTGGTTGAAGGAAAGGCTAGACATGACTTGGCTACTAGATGTGTAATGGCAATATTTACTTCTCCAAATTGGTAGAGCAATCAGTCAAACATACAGTGTAACAACTGTTTTGGTAGAGTCCTTTATGTTTTACATGACAAAGCTATTACTACTTTGGGAATGTGCTAAATATTAGAGATACTATTTTGCTGTTGGCATTCAGCAATTTGAATTCTGTTTTATCACGGTAAAGAAATAAATTTGTACTCCTTCAGATTCATTAGGAGAATATTAGAATTGTTTCTAAATCAAATGGTTTATTCCAATAATCTAAAGGAGCTTTTGGGGGGAGATTTATATATATTTTACACACACACCCCACATACACTGTTATGAGGATTTACTACTTTTTCATAGCCATTCAGTCTATTACTCACACTCATATCTTTTAAAAACATTTATGAAAATGATTAAAATGGGAAGGGAAACCCATGTAACAAAAGCACTGCTATCCTAGATATTTTACAGGAGCTTTTACTTCACTTTTCAAAGGCAAATCCTAGTGTAGATTTGTATGAGTATTCAGTGTCTGTAGAGATAAATAGCTGAGAAAAAGATAGTAGGACTATTTACCTAATTAGTGAAGATTTCATTGAGAGTTTTCAGGAGCGATATATATATTATTACTTTGCTATAGATTGTTTAAATATTTCTGCTGAATTCTAGGTGCCTCATGCCTGAAATACAAAGCAGGTAGCATTAGAAGAGGCATCCGCCTTTACTTGCTATTTATCTGTTTGCTGAGATGTGGTAACAGTAAAAGCTGTGAAGAATTGATTAAATGCTGGTTTCTGAAAGTGTGAAATAGGAGACATCTGGAGTACTTTTTCTGTCTTGAAATAGTGTTACAGATTAGGTCTTTGAAATGTAAATAAAATATGTTGTATAAAAATAAATGAAATCAAATGTATCCTAATCACTGAAGACCTATGTTTCTGCAAATGCCCTAAATGAATTTCTCAAAAACTTGCTAACTCATTTAGAATCTCCTTACAAATCATGATGTGTTCTTGAATGAGGCTAGTTTTATGTTTTTTAGATGTTATCCAGGCCAAAACCAAAATATTCCTAAAATAAATGAAAGATTTGGTAACTTCATTGAGTTTTTGTCTGGTTTGTGTCATAATACTTGAAAGACTTGTGTCATAATACTTTTCCAAATCTAATGCTGTTTTTCAAAGCTGTCAAAAGCTTGGAAAATAAAAAGAAAATGTAGTGTTCCACAGGGGAAGCTGATGCAGAGGAAACTGAAAGCTTTTGAAAGCTAAAGCCAGCATTTGAGTGAAAAATAAAAAAACCTTTTTATCAATGTCTAAAGAAAACTTGATTCTTCACTCATTTTATATGCTTATAGGCTTATATGCTTAATACCATGATTTGAATGAAACTTCCCCAAAAGAAAAGCAGCTGCTTGCTTTAAATAAATAGTTCATGGTCAGAGTAACAACTAGCTTTATAAAAGTGACCTAACACTGGTCTAGGCAATTTATCTTCTAGCTCCATTGAACTGACCAACTGTGTTTTATCCATTTCTCCCCATTCAAAATCAAAAACATCTTGTTCAAAGTTTATGTCTTTTGTTCTGTAAATTCCCCTTGTAACTCTCACTTTGATAGGTACTTATAATTTGGCAGGCTGGGACTTTCTGGGAGGTTTAAGGAGTCTTCCCTACTTCTAGGCTACTTGTCAGCACTTGCTGCTGTGGTGTGTGGAGTGCTTCATGTTACATGATATGTGTTCAGCCCATCCACCCCTCATCTACACAGAAACTGGGGCTATTCCTGTGTGGTCTGTGCCTACTTATTTCTCTGTAGCCTCCTTTGATTTTAGGACAGTAAATGTTCATTTCATTTATCATGCAATGGTAGCTTGTGTCAGAAAAATCCCAGGGAACCCGGTTCTCTTTTTTTACACAGCTCGGGCTTCTATGGCTGTGGATATACTGTCTTATTTTTGGCTCAAATTAGTGGAACTATGCATGAATTAGGACCTGGATGAGCGTCGCAGAGCAAAGATCCAGAAAAGCTATTTAATTTATAATGCTGACACAAAAACAAATGGTTATAAACTGGCAATGTGGTAATTTAAGCTGTAAATTAAAATAAGACTCCCAATCATTAAAGCAATGAGACTTGAGGAAGTCTTTCCAGTGTTCACAGTAGGAAAAAAATTCTACTTATTTAAAAACAAAGCGAGAGATCCATTTTTTTTTAAAGAAGAGACCTCCATGTTTTTCTGCAGTTCCTGAGTTCAGTGGCTCCTGCAGTAGCAAAAAAAAAAGAATTAACATCGGTGACATAAGTTTAGTTGTGCCAAATAAGACAACTGAGCTGTGCCAGCCAGCTGTCAACAGCTGAAACAACATAAAACAGTCATTCCTCACTTAGGGCTAGTACATTTGTATGCCAAGGCACTAGAGAACTGAGTGGTCACTTAGCATCTCCATTATCACTCAGCATTTTGAATTGCACTAAGCATTAAAATGTCATAAATAAATCCAGTAAAAAAATCTCTTATAAAAGCAGGAGATTTTATAATACATTTTTGAGCTGTGGTCATTGCATTTTGAGGTTAAGTTCACTTTTTAAAATAAAATCATCTCTGCGGTGCACAAGATGGGAGATGTCCTTTGAAGAAAACTATTTGAAATTTCATGGGACTATATGACAGTAGGAACTAGGGTTTTAATTACAGTGCTAACTATTAAAAGATTTTTGGGAACTGGCAGTTTTCTCCTTTTCTCACATGGTAACATCAGCACAATTAAGTTGCCGATATCGACCCCTCTTGAAGAGCCTTCCTATAAAGTTCAGGATGCTCAGATGTGTTAGCAGGCAGATGGGCAGAAGCCTGTTGAAGTGTACACACTAGAAGTGAGATTTTGCCAACTTTTACATGCTGCATAAACATGCTATAAAACTGCATATACTATTTTTTTTACATGGGATAATAGAGTTGTGATATGTGTAGTTATAAAATAATTAATTACTGCCTCAGTTTCGTGTTTCTAGTTGATGCTCCAATAATTGAATTGTTATATTTCATTGTTAAATTGAACACTGGCCAAATTCCAAGACTATTGTCAGACTCATCTGCAGTTCTGCCCATTTCTCTTTAATCCTTTCCGTGGCCTCTTTCGCATTGCCATATAAATGGTATGACCTCCCTGACATTTTTGAATGAACTTCTCTCCTGTCCACATATAATTTTTTAAAAATACCCAAAGCCTTGGCATTTTAATGTGCAAATGCAAAAATATTTTTGAACTATTATGAGGTTGCTTCTCAGAGATTTTCTACACCTTTTTATTTCTTACTTTTTTGATACAATTCTTCTTCGCTATTTCTTTTTAAATTTTGTACTGATAATAACTTTCTATGTTTATTTATTTGGGATAAAGACAGAGATGTAAACATTTTGCTTACTTTTTTATCTATACAGTAAAATAATGTACATTGATAAAGCACTTATTAGAAATAAGCAAACAGTAGGTAAAAAGTATAAATTCCTTATTTTTCTTTCTTTAGAGTTTCCTAATCTGCATTCTAATCACTTAGTAGATGTTTACAGTTTTTAGTTTCTTTTTTTTGAGAGTAAAGACAGATTTCTGAAGTTAGCTTATACATTTCAACAGAGATCAGCCAGTATTACACATGGTAGAATTCATTGAGGAGTACTGAAAAAAAAATTAGCCCGAAAAAGGAACTTTTAATTTTCAATGATAAGTGAAAATTTGATCCATGCAAAAAGAGTTTGGAGAACTAGTCCTTAATTCTGACTGTTTTTAATCCTTTCTGATGTCATCATCTGCAGGATTTGTAATGTGTGAATCAGCAGAGAAAATATATCTCCATGTAGCAATAATCGTCTCCATTTGTATGGGGAATTCCAACCTTTTTATGTGAGGTGGGTGATACGACTGTGACACACAATCTGCTAATTTTTTTTTTTTTTGAATAGCTAAACTGTCAAAAGTCTTGAGGGAAAGGTGCATTCAGGAAAAGACATATTCTATTTATCGGGAATATATGTACATCTTAAATGATCTGATCTGACTAGCTTTGCAGCTATTCAAATGTTTACAATAGGAAAAAGGATTCATCATATAAGAGCAAATTACAAGTTCAATTTAGAGCAGATTAAAAATACTCTTATTGCTCTGCTGAATTTAAGATGGAATCACCTAAACTAGATTAAGATAATAATGTAGTGATGCGTAAGGGAAAGCTTCATGTTACATGCAGTTCAGTGAAAAGAAAAAATGCATACAGAGAAATGAGAAAATTTAGTCTTGTTCTTGGAACCTGAGATGATGTGAATTAATAAGCTTTTTTCTAATATGATTAACATATTCCATCTTTATGGGAAATGTTGCATGTGAATAAAACTTTAATCCAGGTTTCTGTGGGGGAAAAAACTGCAATTAAATTATTGAAACTATTTGTTCATTAGTTAAAGAATTCCCTGGATATGGAAGAGTTTCTCTAAATATATGAAACCTTGTTTCCCTGAAATATGCTGCTCACTCAAAGGCAACAGAAAATTTGACCCACTCAAAGTAGCAATCTATGGCTAAATCAAAGAAGATATTTAGCACCTTGCAGTGGAATTCAAATTGTTTGTCATCCTATTTATCCTATATACCGAGCCAGCCACAAGAGAGTTTAAGACACTTAGACTGGAAATTACAGAAGACAGCATGTCCAGTGCTGAGCCTGGTTAATAAAGCAACAACTGATGTAGAAAATACAGATTGGAAAAATAATAAAATGTCTCTTAATGCTGTATATGGGAATATCTAAGTTGAAATTTCTTGTGTAAATGTTAGATCCATTATGTAAATATTAGAATATATAGGAATTCAGAATTTGGTGAGCTTCTTTCTCCCCAGATCAGCCATGGAAGATGATGTTCATACCAGATACTTTTCATAATCAGCTAATAGTACAGATTTGCCGAAGAAATAGGAGAGGGGAATTATAAGTCATTCCCAGATAAATGAGTTTGAACCACAGTTGTGGACAGCTGTATTATTCCCAGGACACTAGAGCATTCTCTAGTTGAAGTTGGGCTCATCTGGACCCATGCCGAAGATGGGAACAGTAAGAAAGTTTGAAAGAGAAAGCTGGACTATCCAATCTAGTGCATATATCACAGCAATTTCAGGAACCAGACTGGATTTTGATACCTGTCTCTCCACCGCATCAGCCTGCCACAGAAGCAGCAGCTCCTGCAGTTTGTAAGCAGCTACTACTTCTCCTTGCAAGCGTCTCCTACTTCTGCTATGGTTGCCTGTATCCTCTGCACCTCCCCGCAATATCCCACATTATTATCTTTCTGCTATCCTTACTTCTTGCACAGATTGAGCTGATGCTTACCTAGACCTTTTCGTTTTTCTAAACAGCTAACCACTTAGTCCTGGTCCATGAAGTCTGTGCAACCTTCAATCTTAGACCAGTTCCTATTTTTGTTCTACAAAAACTGAGCCAGCTAGCCAGGAGTGTATTGTAGCTCCCTCAGAGAAGAAGACAGTGAAGCTGGTCATTAGCCTTTGCAGGTAACGTTTGCATTTACACCACCCGTGCTGGAGTACCAGGAAATCTCCTCCCTGGGGCAGCTGTGGCAGCAGCACTAGCAACAGCCGCGTGTCTATCAAGAGACCAGAGCATGTGCCCCCGGAGCAGCACACCAGCTGCTCCTGCTGTCTCAGAAGCAGCGCTCGCTTCCCCAGGGAGCCACTGGGCCTCCCCAGGGCCTTCCATCCCCAAGGCTTTCAGCTGAGGTGGAGCGGATTACACAGGTGCCAATGCAGCCCAAACCATATAGGCTCCATCAAACCCATCATTAATCTGTGCAACACTTGGAAGATATAACTCACTAGATAAGTATGGAGGCTATTGCTGATGATTTGAAATCTACTAAGCATCTCCCTAAAATATTTGAAATTGGCAATTATAATTGTCTATTCCAGATGGAAAAGCTTTGATCACTCTAGAAAAGGAAATAAATGTATGATTTAAATGGTTGAGAACCAGTGACAGAACAACGACAAACTGCTAAATACCCTGACATGGCAGAGAACCAAAGAAAGATTTGCTATTGCTCCTTCCAAAAATCTTTTTGAAGCCAATTCAATACTTACTGTGAAAAGTCCCAGGAACTTGGCATGTACTTATGGTCTGAAGATAAGACATAATTGGAGAATTTTACTTTCAAGTCCTACTCACTATTTTTTTCAGAAATTTTTATGCAGTTGTAAAGCTAAATTACAAAGGGTGCTAGAAATGAACCTAATAAAAATGTTCCCATTTATCCTATCCTATGTTCCAACATGGATGTGTTAGTAAGATTAAAAAAGAAAAGTGGCCAGATTGAAAAAAAAAAAAAAAAGATAAAAATGTTTCTGAAAGCAGCATATTATTTTCATGGATGTTGCTGCAGTGTTTTCCAAGATCAATGAATGTGAAGCTATTTAATTCTTTGCATGATTTCTGGTTGTGGGTTCAGCAATAGCATCCACAAATTTTCACTGTTTTATTTAATTTTTCATGAGGTTACCAAAATTAAGAAATTCTTTGGTGCAATTAGCATTCATATATCTTTAAGGATAATAAAATAAAGCACAATAGAAACAGACTGTATGGATATTCTCAAGCTGGTAGAGTCCTGTCACATGCAAATAATGCATGTCTGTTGAAGGCTTCTTCAGAAACAGTTTAAATATTTTGATTAATTGCTTAATAAACTCTGCCTGTTGTATGTTTGACTAAGAGGAAAATATTCTTCAAATTGCTCCTTTAGGAAATAGATATTATTGTAACATTTTTTGGAAGAGAAAAATCATCTTCCTTGTGGATGTTCCCACTGTCTCAAGTGGCAGAGTATGAGGACTTGACTGTTTTTGAAATTTAACTTACATAATAAAGTGATGTGCAAGTAAAATGTGAGGAAAACATTCTCTCACTATGTGCTCATTAGGTTTTCTGCTTAGAAATAAATTATTATTACTATGCTTATTGATATGATGCCAATATACTTTTGACATTTTACCAACATTTGGGAAATATAACTAGTTATTATGAGAAATAGTGTTTTATCTTATACATAGGAGTGCCTGTCCATTTCCTTCTATGAACAGAAGAATCACCTAAATTGTCTTCTATGTCCTTTGGGTATCTAAGCAGAAATTAGACCCGAAGTTCAATTAATTTGTGGAGAGGCTGTGTAATTTAATCATTAATGATCAGAAGACCTAAGAGTTATAGTCACTGACTAGATTTGCACTGTGTAAAGTACTGTACAAACATAGAACTTGAGTATGGTCCCTACTGTAAGAAGTTTATGAACATAGTATCAAAAAAAATCTGACAGAATGGAGAAGATGGGAGACATGTTAAGAATTATTACATATATTAGTACAAAAAGACATTACTTGATGAAGCAGCAATCTGTTGTGGGGTTTTTTAGCCTATAATTTACCAAAAAATACTGAATGGGTCATTTAGATTTTCTGCCTCACTCCTCTCTAACATAAATATCGTAAATCTTACTCAAAGATATATTGTGTGAGCATATTTTTATTTCCAAATCCTTTCCAATGGAAAAATGGTATGTTAACTCTCTGCCTTATGACACGGGATGGAAACCTTCTACAGAGAAATGATGTAGGTAGTCACCTTTAGTCTCTGTGGGACCTAATGCGTACGTGTAGGTGAGTTGTTTTATATCTGAGTTGAATGGTTCCTATAGCTAAAGTCCCCTTAAATATGATTAAAGCCTCAATTAACTTGATATTTGAGGCAAAATATGCATGTGAAGAGCTAATGTAATCTAGTGATTCGATAGGGAACTGAGCAGCATGAGACCTAGGAACTAAACCTGTCAGGCAGTGCCAGCAGGAGCGTGTCATTTATCCTCCTGGGCCTCAATTTACTGTCTGTAAAACTGAGATAATATCCCCATACTTTCTGAAATCACTTCAGGAACAAAAGCACTACATAAATTTTAAAGAGAACAGATATCATAGTGTGAACACAGACACGTAAGGGACTGAGATATACTGCTGCTGAAGACAAATTGCCCTTTCAACTGGAGCATGGGCATCCCAATGAACTGTGGTCTTACATATATGAGACTGCATGTACTGAGCTTGATGACTTGAGCCAAAACAGCTGATCTGATCTGTATTCTACCATGGATTCTCTCGGATCTCATTCCTACATGGAAGTGCTTTTCCTGTGCGACCCAAAGATATCAGAAATTATAACGTCCAGCATAGTTTCCCTATTACTGAATAGCCCCAATCTTCATAAAGAAAATTAGTGAAATCTGATATGCAGTTATTATATAAAACAAAACTCTAACATCACAAAATAGTTATTGTATACTAAAAGCAACAGATATATTGAATAGGATTCCTCAACATTATTTTATATTACTCCTCTAATTTAATATGCATATGTACCTAATCAGAAGCGTAGTAGGATAATATAACATCCTACAAAGTCTGGTTTTCTTTATGTTTAACAGTTAGCTCTTGTTAAAGATAGAATCCACATGTGTCCTGTTTGTTAGTGATAATAATATATGTCAGCATTTCCCTTCATGCTACAAGGATGGGTTTGTGAATATGGCCATAGGAGGAGTGAATGTGGGCAGGTTTTTTGCCATTAACCACCAACCCAGTTCCACAGGGTCTTGGGAAACAATTTGTCTAGGTAGTTCCTAGTGCCACAGTACAGTGGTTAAATGTACAGTTTATCTGGCTTTTTGCCATCTGTACTATCAGTTAAAAAGGAACATGGATCACGGTTTACCAGTTTACCAGCTACCACACTGCGGTGTCCTGAGCTATGACTGTTGTCTCTAATTCTAACTATAAGGAGGTGGTGCTATGTATCCATCACTGGTGATTGTAATTCAGTGGTAAATGTTGACTATTAAGTTGTGACCATAAGAACATATATTGGTGTGAATTAAATATTTAGTTTGCAAAGGTAGAGAAAATTATACCCTTTTATTCTCTCCTTAAATATTCATTTAAATTTAATAGAGGGACCATTCCAAATTGCTAATATCTTCCAGTAAATTATGACTTATGAACAAACAAAAAAAAAAGTGGCAAGCTGAATGGTTTCCAAGAGAAAGGATGGTATGGTAGTTTCCAGAGCCCTTATACAATAGTTTATAGAGACAGAAAGAGAGAAAAAAGAGAGACAAGAAAGAGTGAAAGTGCAAAAGATAAAGGATGCAAAAAAAGAAAGCAAGAAGCAAAATAGCAAAGAAGTAAACAAGAAAATGAAAGAAAAAGAAAGCAAAAGCAGAAAAAAGCTTTCAAATGAGAGACATTTGACACTTGTACAATGTTTATTTTATCTTTCTAACTTTTTGTGCTACTGCAGTTCTACTCATCATTTTAACTACTACAGATGTAGACCAGGGAAAGGGATTAAATTACTTCCACTTTCACTTTTACGGGCATCATGTCATCAAACAGAAATGCAATGAAGTGATTGAGTCCCAGTCTTCTCTCTCAGCTGTTCTTATTGTATCTCCTCTATGTAGTGGGAGAAATGAATAGGGTAATGCTACCATTTTGCTTTTTGTTTTTAAAACAGGTAGGTTGAGTTCATTGTAGATATAAGAATTGCAAAATATCTCATTATGAGATATTCATTCCCCACAGCAGTAAAAACTGGTCAGAGCAAGACACTGTATAGAATTGCTTTTAATGTGAATTGGTTGTATAACTTTATTGGCACCACCATGACCTTTAAAAGTTTATAGGTATGCAATAATTTTAACAAGATTATAATGAGTAAATTAAAGAAAGACACTTATTGAGACATGCAAGGAGCAGGTAAGTGATACAATGAGAGGGGCAGTCATGGATTTGGGAAGGTAAAACATCTCTAATCCCTAGTGTCCACACTTCCACACTGCTTTGTCCTCTCTTCTGGGAGTGACCCCAAATCCCTCCTTTCTTATCTTGCTCAGAAGTGAATTTGCACATTCCCAGCCTTCTCCTCCTGGGCCCATATGTGACCCAGATTGGATTCCCCTTCAGAAATTCCTGTTCTTCTAATGGCAAAGAGAGCTGTTGTCTGAAAGGAAAGGGAGGGGAACCCTGCAAAACAGGTTCTGCATTATTGTCACTTACCCCCTATAGTAAGCATCCCTATCTAAGATTATCATTTAAATACTGTTTATAGAACACGCCATCCTGATGTCCTGTTTGTCTAGATTTTATGGATACCATAGTAATATTATTATAAATAAATCACAGTAATAGTTATTAATAAGGGAGTGCTGATAATGATATTCCGGTCACAAAGATCAGTATATGAGTAAGGCTCCTAGTCAAGGAGCCTTATTCTTTTTAATGTAGAAATGTGTATGCTTATGCTGAAAGGTAATTTGGTTGGAACAGTATAGTTCTTTTATAACTAATGCACACAAGTCTAACCCTGCCCTCTTGTAAACTACGAGAAACCACGACCAGTTGCAGCACTCACTGCTTTCTGATCACTGACTGGTGCCTCTATAGACAGAACATGGTTGAGCATTATAGATAAAACAGGGACATTGCTGTTTTTCCCCAAATGTACAGGCCTTCACAAATAGCTGGTTTGATGGGAGGGACATCTACAGGCGAGCTTGAACTTGTCTGTATCTTTGTTCTTTTCCCACCAAGCCAGAAGTTCATGGTGACTACTAGGAATGCCCTAGTTTTATGGAATAAATCAGAAGAGAAGCAAACTATCATTTCCTAAATTGGAAAAAAAATCTAGAATGATATTGACAAGGAAAGATCATTCTCATGCAAATCAAAGCCAAAAGAAATTATCCTTCTCAGTTCTATGCTGCATCTGTAAAATTTCAGATACACATCTATTAGGCATTACAGATTTCTGACATCTATTATAAAAGCAATAACATTGTAAGACTAAGATAAGAGCAAGATAATGACTAGTGTTCTCATTGGTATTTCTTAGCCTTTTATTTAGCGTGACCTACAAGGAATGAAGTAGATAGGACACATTGCCAATGCCAGAAGAGTGTAACTTAAAGGTGTGCTAGTTATCAAGCATCACTAAGAAAGTAAGATATTAGAAGAGACTTCAAGGAAAACATGTTGCTGGCATGACAAGCTGAGAGAAACAAGCATTGTCACACATTATCAATGCTGTGCGAAAACTCCTAAAGGATAGAACAGAAGGATAATGGATATTGGTAGCAAGTTTGTGAAGGGAGCTCGTTACCTTTCAGAAGGAAGGGTTATAATATATTGACCAGACTGGAATTACCATTGTGTGATGGCCAGGGCAGAATTTCTGTATTACTGAGTTCAATACCATATTACAGTGTTCAGCACTAGGGGGTTGAACACTAGGGTGTTGAACAAGCAAAAGAACTTGAAGCAATGGCCCCTAGCATGGTAAGAGCAAATTTTTAGCAGCCCTCATTTCCCTTAAGACTAAACTCTGGTAAAACTAAATATACAGAAAACTTCACAGGGTAGGTATTATATCACTAATTTAGCAAGACAGATGTTGTTCTCAGAATATTAGTCTATACAATAAACGGAACTTTCCTCCTCCCACCACCAAAAAAAAAGATTATATGTTATCACACTCAACTCTCCTTGTCAAAAAGTGCATGAAGAACATCCCCATGTTATTTTAAGCATTTGGATATATTCTGATATATATCATTGATACGTTCATACTTGCAGTCAACAGTCTCATGCTGATATATGTGTACCTGAAAAAGTCATCTTTAACTCATCTTCTTATTTTAACTTTTTTTTTTGAGGATAACAAAAAGGGGAGGTGTTAAATATAATCTTCCAGTACTTCATATGTCTTGATGTTGTTTAGCAGAATAGATATTTAGAAAATGATGGAAAATTAATTCCATAAAAAAAATTGTTGGGGATAGGAAAATTGGTTAGGTTGGAGGAAAGACTTTCTGTAGCAAAGTATTTTAGAAGGTTTGTATTTGTTAGATTCTTCTCTATTTGTTACTGAAATAGGATGCATTGGGACTTTCAGATAATGTCCTAAGAGGCACAGACATCTGCTATGACTTCACAACACCTGCATCCAGCTCCATACTATGTAAGCCTAAAGTCTAAATGTCTAAAAGGATTCATGGACCTTCAGTAGGGATTGAATAAGATTGTACCAGTCTAAGAAACTCATTCTATTCTCTGATATACAAATTTCAGTGGTTTGATACCTAGAAAGAAATTAGAAAAAAATGTAACTGCTAATGTAAATGGCTGTTTATATAACAAACTAAATTTGTAGAATATTTGGTTATTAGCATACTTGAGCTTTTTTTTTTGTTTAATGTAGGAAAGTGTCCAAAACATGGCCATAAAATGTGGAATATTAAATTATTTGAATCAGAACAAACTATTTATTAGTCAGTGTATGTGCTATAAAAAGAAAACTAAAAATAAGGATACCCATAAAATCCATAGAAGTTCTTCCTAAAGTTGTGCTCTCCCATCTTATTTCCTTCCAGTGCCATTTTAAAAACCATAAGAGATGAGATATATATTAATAAGCGAACAAATGAGACCTAATCCTAACATAAATAAACCAGTACTCTGTCAGTAAAAGAGCGGTGAGTCCTTAACATGGCAATAAATTAGGTATTGATGAATAGATTAAAATGCAATCCATTAATCACTGCTTGATTTAGCATTTAGTTAACATCAAAGTGCCAAATATATTAGAAAAAGAATAGAGAGTGTCATTTCTCCATATTAATCCTCTAATCTCTCTTTCATTCCATACCTACATAGCAAGTAGAATTAGTGCTGATAATAGAATTTCTATTTACTCAAAAAAACTTTGTCATATTACAGTGGTAGTTTACAGTGAGTTGGCACTTAGCATAGATAAGATCTCTCTTCCCTTCTAATCTAATTATGACAGAATTAATAATGACAAACTTTGAGAAAGGAAGTGCATGGCAATAAAGTAGTGGCTTAGAAATGAAGGAGTTTGCTGATGATAGCAAAGCTCAGCCTACAGTGAGCAGTATAAGTATGATGAAAAAAGAGAACTGTAGAGATCTACATAATTATGAGATACAAATGAAACTCTGTAGATTAGGCGACTATTGATGGCTGAATCAAATCTGAGCTGAGACTGAAGCACAAACATATAGGCGAAAAAGGGAGTTTGAATTTGATACAAGAAAAAAAAGGAGGTTCAAGCTGGGGACCATGTGTTAAATGCAGTCCCACAGAACAATTCATCCATCATTCAACTTATTCGTGGCAGGTTTCTTTCCATAGGGAATTAATTTGGTGGCAGCAGCCTGCCCTTAACTGTCATCTTTACCAGGTCTATTTGTGTGATGCTGAGCTAATTGCACTTGCCTGACACAGGTTGTGCACATAAATAGGGTTCTTCCTACTCAGGTAGCCACTAGGAGCAAGTTGGATAATTCAGTTGGCCAAAAGAAACCTCTTGATCTGATCCGAAGGCGATTGATCTTTTTTTTTTTCTTTCTTTTTATTTTATGTTTGGAACCATCTTTACAGCAACTGCATTTGAAGGTTTGACTCTCCAGTGTCGTGTGAACCTTTCCTGACAGAAGCTGTCCTGACTAAGCTCTGGGACCTATCCAGTAGGTTGAATTTTGCAAGATAAAATTCATGAAAAAAAAAAATGATGAAATAAAATTATTATTAATTTCCAGTGGAAAACTAGAAAGAAGTGCATGTGGATGATGACCGGCTTAAAACTTGAAGCTAGCAAGAATAAAAGAATACAATATTATAGGAACTAGGAATGAAAGGACGGAGCAAAGGTGAAGAAAATAACCTGGGATAGAGGAGTGAAGGACTGAGTCTCATTCTGAATTAAGAAAGCTTCTTCCTCCAGCAACCTTTCTTTTTCCCCATAATCTTTGTTTTCATTGGTCTAAAAAAATGTTTTAATACAGTTATCTTAATTCATTTATTTATAATACACAATACGTTTTCTTGTAACTTGATGAAATATTTCTCTGTGTACTTTTTCAAAGTGAAATTTTAAGAATATGAAGGGATATGAAAATATTCCATGAAGGCCCTATAAAGACCTGGAAAAGGATATCAGAATTTGTAATTTGTCCTCACAGACAACAAGAGTCCTTTCTGAACAGTCCTCTGTTGTGCCTCAGAGGTGACAGTTAATTCATATTTATGCATTCAAAACATTCAGGGACTCAGTATTTGGGATGAAGATTAGAACTTTTATTTTCTAATTCAGACTTTGATAGCGTTATCTGTTTCTTGGTGACTTAATTATCTGTAATATGCATCGCTTGAGAACCTTCGAAATGCACAGGTAGCACAGACCATAGCTGGAATGCCACCAAGAGATAAGCTTTACACATCCTCCAAAGATATCAGTGACTTCTTGCTAATTTCCATGTCTTATTCTCCAAAAAAGATATGTTTGATTTCCTAGTTTCTGCTCTTATTTTGCTTTAATATACTTGTGGAGAAGCAGACAGACTGCCTGTAAAGATGCAGTACTTTTCATCATAAATTCCAAAATTTGAAATACTTTCAAATGATCAATGCTTGTAATTTGGAAATTTGCATTTCCCATAAATGAAACAGTGTAACATTCATATATTACTTGTTCAAAGCAAAGCTATTTCTTCTTTATGGAGAAACTTATTATCATGGAAGTCTCTTGAAGTTGATGTTAAAATTGAAGATACGTGTTATTGAAATGGAGTAGCAGACGATATTGCATAAATTATTGAATGAATTACAAAAAGTTATAAGGGTGTAAGAAATATATCTGTTGTTAGTGATAGGGATTTATGCACAAAAGGAAGATTTTTCTAGCTTCCGCTTCAAACTGTCATCGCTTCTGTGCATGCCCTTGGGCAAAAATCATTTAGAAAAAAGATCATTCATGTCTTTCAGATAAGTGTCAGAATGATTGATTTCTTCACAGATTGTTTTTAAGAGTAAAATTTAAGATACAGCCTTGAGATGAGCTTTGATTTCTAAGACGAAGGTCACTACATATATGCAGTGCATGATTATTGGTGTCAGCCTAAGGATTTTTACTTATTAGGACTCCCTCACGCACTGAAAAAATACCTGAAATGCTTCATGCAGAATAACTTCTGCTAGGGATGAATTATCTTTGCTTTCTAAATTCTATCTATTTGTATTTGGATAGTTTAAAGCATAAAGATCTCTTTAAAAAGAATATAGTAAGATAAAGGAAAAGGTTTGTTCAAGTTTATTGGAGGAAGTTCTGTTGTACTTTTTTCAGTTGAAGGTCTTTTTACTCTTTACTCTTTTCTCTTTTTACTCTGAGATCGCATCTAAATTTAATGTTCTCACCAAAATCAGTGGCAAATCTTCCTGTTCTTTTGATGAAACTACAGTTTCTCACAGAGAGGCTTGGGTGCATCGGGAAAGCAAGAACAAGCTTTGCAATCAGAATTGTTACATGGTAGTCTGACTTAAAATATTCCACAACTCGTCAAAGAAACTAGCAATTAGCTTTGAACTCTGAAAATTTTCATCCTTAAATGTAAAAGAGAAGTGTTCAATTTGTAATTATCTTTACGGGCTGTAAAAATAGACTCTAGATTAAGAAAAAATAGAATTCCTTTCCTTAAAAGCCATGAATTTAATTCAAGGAAAGGATGTTGCTATCAAAATGTTGGTAAATTTAAAACCTTAGTGTGAGTGTATTAGAAATAGTAATTGTGTTTCATTATTGTTAATTACACACAGCAGAATCATAGGAAGGGTTTTGCAGATGCAGAAGCTGCAGAGAGAAAGATTTTGAAACCAAGAGTAGGAGAGCTCTGTGGAGGGGAAGGTTGCATGTCAGCCCTGAATGAGTTGAGGGGTGAGAGAGTAAAACTCAGATGGTGATCAGATCTGAAATACAAGCTGAAGCGTTTGAAGAAGTCTGTGCTTCTTTCACTCGTGGTGGAGTAAAAGACTATTCAGGTAAGTGTACTGACCTTTCTTCATCTTGTAACCTATCATTCACCAAAAAGTTAGCTCAGCAAGACGTGCACAGATTCCTCAGGAAGATTTAGTTTCCTACTCATGAGACATTTTAAAACAGCAGGGATACTGAAAAATGAAACATATGAAAAATGCTTATGTGATTTAAGTGCATGAGGTCTATTAGAATCACAAGTTCATAGAATCACAGAATGCCTAAGGTTGGAAGGGACCTCTAGAGGTCATCTAGTCCAACCCCCCTGCACATGCAGGGCCACCTAGAGCACGTGGCACAGGGCAGCATCCAAACGGGTCTTGAAGATCTCCAGAGAAGGAGACTCCACAACCTCTCTGGACAACATGTTCCAGTAAAACATTTGAACATTTGAATGTTAGAACATTTGAATTCGAAAGACTGAAATCTCCTAGGCCCATTTTAACAATGGTTCCTAAAAATGATACAGGAATATAGTTGTAATAAATCCTACATCTGGAAAAGCCTGTCTTGGGTTCTCCTCATGCAAAATCTTTGAATGCAAAATTACAGTGATGACTGAGAGACCAAAATTGATTTCAGTGATGTTTTTTGGGCAAGACCTATAAAGATGTATCTGAAGGGGAGTAGATATAGTGAATATCCTGCTTATATTTAAAGATTCTGATTATGGCAGAAAATGTCTTTTATTTTTAAAATGGTAAGCACTTTTAGGGCACCTTATTGGTTAAAGGCTAGTTATTTTATCTTCACATAGTTTCATTCACAGCAATTGCACCACTGTCAGTAGAGAGGTAATATTTTTATGTTAAGAAAAGGCAATATCATAGCATAGCAAAATAGCTTTTTTTACCCTAAGTGTATTTCCAGACTGTACTGTTTTTTCAGCAAATTACTTTTAAGTAGTGATTATTTATTAAAATGAATACTTGAAAAAATCATCTGAAATACTGTTTTCTTTGCCATGTAACTAATTCGAAATTTTTGGCTGTAAACTATGCTTTGGGAGACAAAAGTACGTATTGTTTGTGAGTTTCATCACAAAATTCATGCCCGTGAAAGCTTAGCTGCCTGTTTTCTCTGCAGACTTATGTAAATTTCTGGGGACCTTGTGTGAATGGAAGGAGTCTGAATTTGTGTCCATGGTAATCTGCTCGATGTGTGGAGGAAGTTACAATGGCATTAACTCATGAAAAGAATCAGTTGTTTTCATTGAAAGCAGTCAAGACATGCTTTGCATTCAGATCACCAACTTGATCAGAGCTGGACATCTTTTCTTTTCTCTTCTCTCCTTTTTTTTTTTTTTTTAAGAGCTTCTCTTTGAAAGAGCTTAATGCTGGTCACCTGTTACAGTCAAAATATGTCATCTACCTCTAAAGGGTCATTAAAAAAAGGTGAAAGAATAGAAATAACAGATACATCTCTGAAATAAAAGGCAAAAAAATCCTGCAGTTGTTTACAACTTCTGCTTATGCAAGTAGCATAAACTTAAACATGAGCATGAAGCATGAAAATGGCATAACCATCAAGGCTTATTACCTGCCTGAAACTGAATGAATTTGTGCAACTTTTCCTTAAACCTGGAAATCTGGCAATACCAGTCCAGTCCTCACTGCCTTTCTGGGTGGAGTAGGAGTCCTGCTCAGGTGTGACCTTGGGACTCTGTTGTAGAGGGACTTCCTCAAACACGAGAATTTGGAATCTTTCCATACTATTGCCTTATATAAGTTGTGGTCTTATACAGACCTGACACAGAGAGAATCCAAGTCAGTTCTGCACTTCAACTGACTTTTCTTGCTGTTACAGATGCTCAAGTAAGAAAATACTTGAAACTATGATTACTTTTACCTTTACAAGAAGAAATTGTACCTAGTAGTCTCATTTGAAGTGTCCTCCTGCATTTAAATTAAATTAAAGGGAAGAATAACATTAAGCAACCTGTGTTTCTTTATATATTCAGTAGAGATTCAATTTGCTTGATTAATTAATACCTGTCTTGTCTTCATATCCATCGGCTAATGAAAGTAAAAGATCATTCTGCTCTGTATCTTAATATGATACTGTTATCCACAGTTTAATGGTAGACTACTATTAGGTATGGTTTACTTTTGTTGTGGAGGAAAATGACTTTTTATATAAAAATAATGTAACAAAATGAAAAGTTTGGCTATAATTCCTGTCATTCTTTTCTATAATATCTGTCTAGTGCTACTGTAAACATTTTATATCACTGTTGGCTAAATAAGTTTGCTCTATTGCTTCGTGAAGCCACATTTAGAGAGCATTCTAAGTACATTTCCTGGCCTTCCTTGAAAACGGCCTCATCCAACAGCTTTCCACTGGGAAGAGACAGGTTTTTCAATGCAGGGTTCTGAATTAACACAGCAAGAACAGCTGGTACTTGGCCCAATCACGTTTAGGAGCTGTAAGTTCCAGGAATTCTTTTTGTAAGAGCTGTGCCCTGTGCATGTTCATTGGTGGAGACATTTGGCTACTTAAGGTATAGTGGGAGACATGGTAACACCCCAAGGTACAGAGCGGGGAAAAAAGCAACTGCTGGATGATCTGACTGTAAGTAACTACAACCTGTCATTAAAACAGAGAAAGTGCAGTTAAGTAGGTGCTGTAATGGTGGCGTTTTTAGTGGGCTCTTAAATTGTCTTCCTCTTAAGAGAAAATCTTAAACACATGCTTAAATCTAAATAGGGGAATAGCCAGTCATATCCACTTTTCCAGACAGCTTTTTAAAATTAAGTTCTTTGCTTACTAGAAGGTAAGTAATGTGTGTCTGTTATAGAATGGTAATTAATATTTATATTAAAATAGTTTCAATAGTCTACGCTTCATCTAGGACAAATACTATTGCTGCTCCAAATACCATTCATGTTCACTATGTAAATACCAGGAATAGTCATATTGGGTCAGACCTGGATTCAGTATTGCCTGAAAGCAGCCAGGGCAGATGCTTTCAAAGAATGGTACAAAATCCCACAGCAGGTAAGAGAGGCAGCAATTATTTCTCATATATATTCTGATGTCAGATTTCCTTATAAATAGGTTGGGACAACTCCAAATATTCTTGATATATTTATACTATTTTCATCTTCAAGTTATTAAACTCAACAATTTCTGGAGGTTCCACAAATATAATAAAAAATATATCCTTTCACAGTTCTTATTGCTTTCATACTTCTCACAAATGCCCTGCAGTGTTTTTGTTCTTCTAGAGAAAGAGAGAACAGAAGTTCCCAGTATTAATCTCAGGAACATTGATTATTGTTCATAGTTGTTTTCTTTCTCAAAATAAGCATTCTTAACCATTTCCATGTTCCCTTATTTTATTTTTTTTTCCTCTATGCCTGTGGTCATGCTCGTCATTCACTCCAACATAATTCTGCAAAATTATTTCTGAGAAGGCAAGACCAATGCAGAACATAGTTTTCCAATACAGGACATCATAGTTTTTCAGATGAAACTCTGCTCTGTTATGTTAAGGAGTAATAATGTTCTTTCTTCGCTGTTTTTTATATATGTGAGGAAAAACTTCTTTCCTGTGAGGGTGACTGAGCCCTGGAACAGGCTGCCCAGGGAGGCTGTGGAGTCTCCTTCTCTGGAGATCTTCCAAACCC
>JAWLRI010000974.1:989315-999631 GCA_034781795.1 Crypturellus tataupa
TTCTTTGATTCTTTGATTTCTAAATTTAAGGTTTTAATTCAATAATAAATTTAAAAAAAAAAAAAAAAAAAAAAACTTCATTAAGCTGCCCAAAGGGATGCCTCCTAATCTCTTCTTAGCTTATACAATTAATTAAAAACCAAATAAATTAAAAGCAGTTAGTATTTTTTCTCAGTGTACATATTTTTCTATTACTTTTTCTTATGTATCCATCTCTATATGCAGAATATCATTTGCTGTTGTTACACATTTACATTTCTTGTTATAGCTCTCTGAACATCCTTGAAATTATAGTCCTGCCTAATCTTAACAGCAAACATTGGCACACTGAAACATTTCTGCAAATGTCATCCCTAATAAAAGAGGAAATATTGTTTATTTCTAGGACCTTTTAGCAAGCATTTTATTTCTTAAAAGCTGATGCCAGTGTATTATTTTGGCACCTGTTCTCCCTATTTAATGTTAAATTATATTGCAGTCATCACTATTTAATGGCTCAGCTGCTGTTGCTTTGTGACCTAGCTATAATGTGTGTTTTATAAGTATGACATATACTTATATATATATATATAAGCCTTTACCTATTTGTGTTCTACAGCTGCTTTGCAAAGATTTATGCCTGTGTTGCTTCTGTAAGGTTAATTTGTCTTGTTGGTCATTTTACTTGTGATAATCAAGATCCTACTGGTTTGTTAGCTTGTGCTGGTTGTTTGTGCTTGCTTTCCTTTATGAATTCAAAATGCCTTTGCTAAACTCTGATATAGACATACTACTATATTTATATTACTGGGCTTAGAGTTAACTTTTATATGGATTGAGGTGCTATCTATTAAGGATCTATTAAGTTTAAACTGTCCTCACTCATTCAAGAAAGTGAGATTTAGGACTCTGTTCATTTTATCTAGTTGGGCCTGCTCATTTAATTGGTAGTATTTTACATGAAAATAACACTGAGAGATCTTCTTCTAAGTCATCCCGTATTGACAGCACTCCGTTAGCAGTCCTGATGTGCAACATGGTCACAAAGCCAGGCCTCCTCCCCAGCACAATGATGCAAGTGCCTAAGTGGCTCCAGTACAAAGCATCCTATTACTTGGCCAAAGAATATTCACAGAAGACCTTCTCTATCCAGGCTATTGAAGTTATTCTCCATGCCATAAAACCTTTAAATCCATATTCATAGGAGAGGGAAGATGGGCAAATGTTTTGGAGCCTGCTAGTTAAGGCCTTTATCCATGGTTCTGGCGCTCTGCACCTTGACCTAGGGCAGGTGTCTGTTTGCAGGAGTACCTTTGAGAGCACAAAATGACCATTTGGGGCAAAAATCCCTTTGTAGAACTAAGTCTCCGTCACTTAAGTGCTAAAACTCTTAGTATTATGGAGAGTTAAGCTCCAAACTTGCAAAGACCTTAAGTGTGTAAGTTCCTGATGTGGAAATGACTTTGTCAGTCTAGATGCAATTTTACAAGTCACTTCAGGTGTGTTGAAATGTACTTATAAGGTACTTATAATGTACTTATAAGCCATAACTCACTCTACATTTTTAGTTTTTTTTTCCCTCTAACTCTCACTGAATTTAATTGACAAAACAATTTATTAATTAGCAATAAACTTCATCTAATCTGGATAGATGAGTTCTTCTAATTAACTGGAAATGAATTTAATAGATACATTAGATACATTGTATTCATTTTGTTCGTGCCACAGTGTTTGGCTGTGTTTAAAAAAAATTGCCTGTGATTCATAATAACATTCACAGGCTTCATGATTTTTTCTTGCAAAGCTTAAATTCCTTAGTTGTAGAAAGTTGCAGTCCATTTGTGGTTGGTTATTGAGTGTTGACAGCTGACTGCCGCAATGTATGAACTTTCGGTTGTATTGAACTAATCTGAACCTAGGAAGAGGATTACTGCAATGGGGTTTTCAGTTCAAACCATGTTATACACTTAGTATAGGATTGCAAGTAGCAAGAGGTCAGAGCCTCCATTTTGTGGTTCAGCGCACAAATTAAGGCTTTTCAGAGAGCGCCGCCGCCACCTGAGACCTGGCTTTTCACTGTGGCAGCAGCAGGCTGGGTTGTGCTGGGAAGTGGTTACTACAGTAAGGTAAAACTTCATGTCTGTAGTGATAGATTAAACCGTGTGTATATGATCTTATTGGGCTGTTATTTTCACATTTTGGGTCAAACCTCATGCAGCTAGGTTTGCGTGTGCTGGCAGAATTCAGCTGAGAGATTAGAGAAAGAATATGAATTAAAGTATTCAAAAAAGTGGTTTTCTCCCTGAAATCTCAAAGCTGTCCCTACTGCTGTTACCTGCAATGTGCATAAATTAAATATTTGGGGGATGGAGGGAAGGGGAGTATATATCTATACTGCATCTGTCTGTCTGCATTCCTGTGGATCTTATATAGCTTGCCAGGCAGATTAACCTCTCCTCTCCAAAAAGATTGATTACATGTGGGACAGACTATAGATCACACTAAATACCTGACAAACTCCTCTCCCCTCACTCCGAAATATTGTTAGCTATCTGAATTCAGAAGGGATCTGTGAAGTTCCAGTTCTGTGGGAAATAAAGGGCAGAACTGAACTGGCTCTCACCATTTTCCTTAATGGTACTACTCTCTTGTATGTATAAAAAATATGAGATATAATTTGGTCTAAAAATAATACCTAATAGTAAAATCAATATACATAAGAAACACTGATGTATGTGATAGAAGGAAGAGAAGGAATTAAAATAAAATAGACTTTAAAATGGCACTTTTTTGATGGGGTGATATCTCATATATTTCATTAAAGCATATGACTGGAAAAAAAAACTGAAGCATTAAGAACATTGCTTCGGGCTGTGTTGTAATTAGCTAAAACAAACAAGCAATCAATGAGCACTAACTGGTGGAAATGTGTGGAAACACAGTAATAGTGTGGTGTTCTACTTGCAAGAGAAGGGGGCGTTCAGCGCTGGGGGCTCCAAGTCCTCCCACCTCCACTAAGGACGAGAAAGTGACCATGATCAGTACAGTCCCCAGGGCACAGGTTGCATTGTACTGTGTTAGTACACACAGCACTTGAAAATGAAAGCATAAATGTGACTATTTTGAAAAACAACCACAAGAACTACTTCCTAGAAATCGCTATGTAGGTATGCAAAATGCTTGGCCTTGATATTTAGTGTCTTCCAAATACTGGCCTGCTGCATTTACAGCATGTTTGTGAATTTAATGGGGACTAATGTGGGTGGCATTGCTGCTGCAGACCACACATCCAAGCCTACGCCATGGGAGATCCCACATCTGCGCCGTGTTCAGGAGCTAGCCACATGGCAGGGCTGTAAGAGCAGCATAATGAGGATCTCAAATGAGGTGAGGCCAAGGAAAGTACTGTTCTCATTCCATGTAAGAGCCAGCTTAAATGGGAAAGGACTGATTATTCCATTCAATGAAAAAACATTCTGTTTTAGATCCAGGAAAAAACTCTCCTTGAGCACACCAAAATTTTCTTCTGATTCTATGTAACATGTACACCTTTTTCCAATCATTTCTATATTGGATTGTGCCTTAAAGACTAAATTGCAGCCTTATGCATAAGAGTGAAATATTTTGTAGTACCAGAATGTACTCAAAGCAAACAGTTATCATTTCATCCATTCAGCTGTGAGTTTCCCAAAGGCTTCTGTACTTTTAATTTCAGATTGAAAAGTGAGACTTAAGTAGAAGACCGACACCCAAGTCAAAAATTTCTTGAAGTAATTTTGAAGAAAATTACTGAAGTTTTTTTGCACAGTTGCTGTCTGACCTTGAAGATATCCCATTCTTGACCTGAAAGTCTTTCAGATACTTAAAATTCTGCTTTAGGGTTTGCTGTGAATTTTCAGTCTAGATAATATGGAGTGACTTAGAACCTATTTCATGCCTAAGACATGCTTCTAATTTAAAAAAACTGAGCATCTTTCAGGCACATTTTCAAGACTAAACCAGGTAAGAACATGTGCAAAAATACATATTTATAGTGTTAAATTACATGTTTCATCGGTATTAGCGGTGCTTTTCCATTGGTATAATCAGTATCACACTGCAGCCTGTCAATTCCAATGACATTGGGATGCTTAGTGGATAGGAACTGGGGAGGTTCAAATCTACAAAGCAAATGCTCCAGAACAGTACCCAAAATGCAGACATGCATTCTGCAAAAACAGATGAGAGAAGTACTCCCCATGTTCCTATTAAAACTGACGTGCAGAAATGTCTAAGTAATGCAGGAGAAAACCCCGGGAATTAAATGGGTGCTGTAGTAATAACTCAAAAAATCAGTCTTCTATCAAAAATTCAAGCAAATTGGGTATCTTTAGAGTATGCTTTCATGCATTGTATTTGGCAGGGTGGCATTGAGAGGGGGATGCTTTGGAACTTGTCTTGAAGTAAATATTCATACATGAATTTGAAGGTACTTGCAATTATTCTATTTTTTTAGCCTATGATTTTCAAATAGAACATTTGAAGATTAATTAATTCTTTTTGTTTGTTTGTTTTCTTTTGTTTTGTTTTTAGGAAATAACACATTTAGTTTCTGTGTTTACCCTTGTGTGCTTCTTCTAGTGTATCAGTGGTTTACATACTTTTTCCTGTTTTCTGTATTTTTTAGTAGTCATGTGATATTTCCTTTTCTTCTTCAGAAGATTTGTATGTATTTGGTTACAATAAGAGGAAGGGAAAGGTATGCATGAGTTTGATAACCTGCTGCTATTGAAAGAAATTCCAATATCTATATATATAAAAATTGAGTATATAAATACACACATGCCCAATTTATGTATATATATGTATATAATCATATACTTTTTCTGACAAATCTATATATGTGCATATTCGTGCATTTTTCACAAGGTTTCGGTTATATTGTTTACATTATGTACTGTGTTAAATAGCATATATTTTAGTAAAGATTCCTTTGGAATGACTTGCATAAAGTCTACTCATGAGTAATCTATAAGGACTATTCATGAGAGGTCTAGGTAGATATTACTAAAATTGTAGTGCTTTACTGATCTATAGATGTTGATGAGTGGGAAGGCATTAGAGAATGATATTGTGAAGGTTTTGGAGTCTGGTACAGGACAAAAAGTTTGTTTTCCTATCACTACAATTTTGAAGTTTGCTGAAAAGGAGATTGTAAATTTTTTTTTACCTGATTACCAAATACAAGAGGTAAAACACATATTTCATTCCTAATTATGTGTAAAATATAAGCCATAAATTTTCCAGAAATCAAAATAATAGAACTTTCCTTTCAGCCTTGCTAAAATACTTGTTTCTTCTAATAAAATCTCATTTGCCTCAATACATACATCAGATAATAATATAATATCTTTAGCAAGATTATAGTCTTCCTAAATCTCTTATTTGTCTTCAGATACCTAAAATCTATTTAATATTTTTAAGTTCAATTTGGTCATCCTGTGTTCCTGGGTTATCTAATTTTATAGATACCTAATTTTTGAGATATCTGTATATTTAGCCCAAAAGCTTGATAGGCACTTAATTTCAGTCATCCATGCATGTTGAGATTTTTTTTCTCAACTGTTTTGTAAAGACAAGTATCATTCTCTCATCTGAAAGCTCTTTTGCATCTAAGTTTCAGTGAGCAAGCGTCTGCATGCTTCATAAATTCACAGCCTTAAAACTTTACCTAGTCAATGCTGCAGCCAACCTCTAGTGGTTGTCCAAAAAGAGGAAGTCTAGAGGTCTATGAAACTGTTGTGCTTTGTGTTCAGGTGATGCCTAGGGCTACGGGATCACAGGTGTAATGACACACCTGACAATTCCTACTACTTGCCATTTTTCGTATGCAAATATACTAGAAAACTGTATTCCAGTCTGATTTATAAATCTTAGCTGATACTCTAGGGTTTATTCTTTTAATCCATTACATTTTCACTGTAAAGTTATAACAGGTTAAGCAACCAGAATGCCATACCCGCTGATGTTCAGGGGTATGTACTTTTAAATTAACCCAATCAATCTTTTAGGGAATCAGTAGTTTAGGGAAAGTCTCACTCTTGTTTTCTCGGTCTGTATCAGAATGAGCAACCTACACTGCAAGATTATAAATAGAACAGATCCTATAAATATCCTGGTATATATTGATGCCTAAAAAAGAAGTCTAGACTAAAGGACCTCTGTTTCATTTTTTTCTTTGATTTCTTGAAGACTGTTAGCATTCTCAGACCCATTCTGACAAAAAATTTTGATACATATTGACTTTCAAAAAATATATATATGAAAAGGGAAAGGTGGGCTATTAAATCACTTTGGTATTCTTAAGGATTTTACAGATCCCATTTTCAAAATAAATAAATCTGTAGAAGAGATATCCTATTCACACCAATACTTCTCATTGTTAAAAAGGAATTTACTGACACTTCTTATCAATGAGATTATCTAGATTGTTAGCAGGTTGTGGTCTGAATCTGAATCTTTTTGTTCCTCCATTAGTATAAATCATAGATTATTTGCATTAAGGAAATAAAGATGTGTGAAATATAGTTTCATCCATACTGTGATCTATGGTCCTATGATCTTCCTATAAGAGGAAGGAGCTAAACCAAAGACACAGACATTATGGGAAAAGCCTTGTACGTATTGTCAGATATAGTTTAGGCTAAGAGGAAGCTAAACTAGCTTTCAGTTCTCCTTTTGACCTCTTGGTTCTAGGAGCTGGTATCCACATTGGCAAAGCAGACAAGCATAAAGGCCTGGTAAAATTACAGCTGGCAGGTATGCATTGCACCCGCAGATTGCACCTGAGCTATAACCTGCCTGGCAACACGGCACGTGGAGTGCAGCATCCCAAAACGCGCCTTGTGTCTAAGGCACTGTCCTCAGAATACCCTTTTTATTACAGAGGGATCTCTGGTGGATACTGGAAGCTTGTTTCCTTAGCATCTGTCAGAAGATTTTCCCTGACAAAATTCAGAGACTTAGGATTCCATTTCCACTTCTTTGATTCATTTACTGTGGCACAGAGTGCCAACCAGGAGGCTCTCACTCAGACATTTTTTTTTTTTTTTGCATATAAATAAATACCCTTTAAGTACCTGAATGTTTTTTTCTTTCACAAAAGAATTATCATATCAGGAGGAAGAGAATCTAGTTATTTATATATTTTTAATGGGAAAAATTACCTACCATATCTGATTACTCCCGCTACTATGCTTTAACCAGAAAGCCCTCTTCATTTTCTTCCCGTGACTGAAGAGTGGAATATGAGAGAAGGTCAGCAATAAATAAGTCATTCCAGCTACCCCTTATGAACAGAAGAGTTTTTGTTGCCTTTTTTCATAACTTTATGGGCCTCTGGGGTTGAAATATGTGCTAATTGGACAGGATATAAAAGGAAACAGGTCTCAGCCACATACAGAAAACTCTGGCTTTGAAGGAGGTTAGGAAAAGGGGACAAAAACTATTTAATGATATCTTGCACATTTCCTTGACTTGCATATAAATATAACCATACAGTCAGTTAACACATGATCCTGCAACTGAACTGCCTTGTTCTATGAATAAATCAACAACCTGCGGAAACATGTTCACCAATGTCCTGAAAGCCTGGAAGCAAAAGAGAACATGAAGGACTTTTTTTTTCTTCGTAAAGCAGTTCCTCAACCAGTAGAATTAAAACTATTTTAGGCACTGGCTGAAGACAGTGTCACAAGGGTCAAGCTCTCTCTCAAGCTGATAAATAGTATTGCTATTGTAGATTCATCTGCCAAAATGCAAATTTGCAGTTTTTCTTCCTTTTTTGTGAAGACTTTCACATTATTACTTTTATAATTTAAATCAAATGTAAGGCATATAAATACACAATTTAAATGGATATCTACTGTCGTATACCAAGAGGGAAATGGATATCCCTTTGTTCACTTCAGAATGAAATAATTTCCTTCTGTATTGTCAATTGGTTAACATGGAGCATTTACGCAACAACACTTTATACAATGCATGACTGTGATATTACACTGGTAGTTCAGGAGAAGAATCACTGCACTGACTTGTGCCCATACACTAACACACAAATGCACAACTTTTCTTTTGCTAGCTATGATTTTCAATTGCTTCCCTCCCATAATGAGGTTTGCTTTCTCTCCTCCAGCCCTTTGGCCATGTATAGAATAGAAGGAGGCAACACCCAAACCACTGGCAATCACTGCACATGTGAGAATGCACAAGTCTGTGAGTGTCCTGTGAACAGACTGTGCAAACACAATAGGTGAATAGCAGAGTAAAGAAGGTGTATGAACTCCTAAAGTCTTTTGGCATTTATATAGGCTTTCCGTAAGATTTACTGGGTCTATACGTGTGTAATGCACCAAAAAAGTGAACCTTGCCCCTTTTTTTCTTGTTCATTGAAGCTATCACTCCTTGTCTATCAGACCTCCATGTGGAATTTAAAGAGTGGTGGGACGCTCTCACGCCCAAGCCCTGCTTAGTTAGCATATGAATGCTCAAGTGATTGTTTGAAGTAACAATTGGGAGGACAATGGATAAAGGAGGAAACTGGAGACAGCAGCTAACACCTGTGAATCAGAACTTAAACAACTTACTTTTGCATAATTAATTAAAGGGAGAGGAACAATGCACAGTGACTGAAAATATGGTCCACAGACAATGCTAGTACATGCAAATCCCTTTGCCGTTGCTTTCAGTTACATTAGTCACATAAAGGGTTTGATCTTACTGCAGAAATCTTAATTATGAATGAATGTTGTGTAAGTGTTGCAAAAGACTTTCTGGCATATAGTGGGAAGGGAAGAGAAAAACATTTGAAGAAAAAAGGAAATGGATACTATGGACACTGTTTCATGGAATCATATTTACTGCAAAATACGAGATGAATTGCGTGCTGTTTTCTCATGGAGACAATTCCATGTGTGCTGCAGTTATTTCTGAAGCAGGTTATATTGTACTGCCTTAGAATTTCTTACTGCTCCTTAAGATTATGACGGTAGATATAACAGTCTCAGAAAACCTGTATCTCTAGTTTACATATATTAAACAATGTCTTAACCATGATGAATTCAATGTTTAGCTTCCACTGAATCCAAAATATTCCCAAGTGGCTCCAGAAGAAACCCTATAGAAGAAACCGTTCTTCAAGTGGAATGTCTGGTTCTATTTGTATTAATTTTAAAAAAGAAAATATGGTTGTGATGAAAAATAGAAAGTAGCAAAGAAAATAGATATAATGTGAAAAGAAGACCTTGTGTACTTCTGTTTGCTTTATTTGTGACCTGAATGATGAGGTTAATCACATTCATCACTTATGAATTCTTGTAATTCAAAGTCGAAGACAAAGAAGGCGAGTGGTTATTTTGTTCTTTGGCAGGGAAGATCATTTACACTTATTTTTATTAGTCTCCCAATTTTAATATTGTAATTCATTAATATTTTGCAGATTTGGTGTACGGATACTATAGACAACAACGGAAATTGGTTGAAGAGATCGACTGGTCATACACAGGTAGGTTACTTTATCTTATTGAAGAACCTATTATTTTTGAATATTTTCATGTCCACTGTTAGAAGTTCCAGAGCCTGTTTTATATCTATATGCAACACTTTCCATATACCTAAACAAATGCTAATGTAGAAATACCACACAGGAAATAGATTCTGAAAAAACTGCAGGAACAAGTGTATTCCTCTGCATATTGCATAAGAGGAGAAACTACTTTCATTTCTTATATATATAATTTTGCAAAAGGCAAGTCCTCATCCATATGACCTTAATCATGAGATGTGATTTACTTGAGGAAGGCTGTCTATTGTTAGACACTTTCATCATATGAAGATTACTTCAGTCTTCAAGTATTACAAGTCTGAAAACAGATAGAAAGGCTGTGCACAGTATGTGGATAAGACATATCCATATACTGCATATGAACCTCTACACTTTGCTCTTAAGCATCCTTTTCACAGCAGGTCACACTTTAATTAACATAAAAATAAACCAAGTATTTTGGCACTGAGTCATTTGTATCAGTAAAAAAGATGTACCCTTAAATACCTGAACTTTACCTAATTACAGAATGGCCAAGGGAAATCATAGAATCATAGGATGCTTAAGATTGGAAGGGACCTCTAGAGGTCATCTAGTCCAACCCCTCTACACACGCAGGGTCACCTAGAGCACGTGGCACAGGACCGCATCCAAACGGGTCTTGAAGATCTCCAGGGAAAGAGACTCCACAACCTCTCTGGGCAGCCTGTTCCAGGGCTCTGTCACCCTCACTGTCAAGAAATTTTTCCTTAAGTTC
>JAWLRI010000974.1:999731-1043218 GCA_034781795.1 Crypturellus tataupa
CAGCTTCATATCATCAGCAAACTTGCTGAGGGAGCACTCTGTGCCTTCATCCAGGTCATTGATGAATAAATTGAACAAGACTTCCAAACCCCTCTCTGCTTTCCAGCAGGTCAAACATTAACCTGTACTGGTGCCTAGGGTTATTCCTCGCCACGTGCAGTACCCTGCACTTGTCCTTCTTGAACCTCATGAGGTTCCTCTCTGCTCAACTTTCCGTCCCGTCTAGGTCTCTCTGAATGGCAGCACAGCCCTTGGGAGTGTTGGTCATTGCTCCCAGTTTGGTGTCATCTGCAAACTCGCTGAGGGTGCACTCTGTGCCCTCTTCCAAGTCTCTGATGAACAAGTTGAAGAGCACTGGGCCCAGTTCTGACCCTTGCGGGACACCGCTGGCCACAGGCCTCCAACCAGACTCAGCCCCATTTATCACCATCCTCTGAGCTCTACCATTCAGCCAGTCCTCAGTCCACTTCACTGTCCACTTGCCCAGTCATTTATCTTTACGTGTTATGTATATTCCACCCAGAGTGAATTATGAATGTAGAAAGTGACTTCCTGGAGTTGTGCATAGGTACTGGCATTTTTAATAATTTAATTTGTTCTGTTTCAAAAGGCAGCAATTTATAGGAAGAAATTAAGTCTCACTGTCAGATTTCAACATTTTGTATATTTGTTCAAAATATGTTCCTGAAGTTAAAAAAAGCTAAACCATTCTTTTTCTTTCTCTCACTCTATTTCTCATTTTTGAGATAGTTATATTTGTGCAAGATAAAATTTCTAACAAGTTTTGGTCCTGGAGAGAATTGAAACAGGCAAGTCATAAACCCTTCAAAATAAGATTTATAATTAAATCTCCCACTTACACAAATTGTTCCACAAAATCCAAGCATAAGATCAGTCAACAAAATATTTCCTTTTCAAAATCAATCATTTTTTAATATTTCAGTTAGAGAAATGCAGGAATCAGCCTCTAGGATTACAGGTTTCGAGAGAGCTATTTTTGAGTTTTCTTTAAAGAATCAGTAAATGGATTTTGTGTAGGTTATCACAGAAGGATCAAGCTCTTCCCATGTAGAATGTGCACCTTCTGTGGAGATGCTGCAACAGGCTCAGGTCACATTTAGTGGGTATATCTTGTTGCTGGAGCTGTACCATCCAGGTAGAGAGGATTACACCCAGATGTGCTGGAGCCACCAAGCACAGCATCATGGCATTGGTTCTGCTGGCCAGAGGATCCAGATCTGTGGCTTCTCACAATGTGTGAAATGCCTTCAGCTGGTCATCCCACTTCTTGTTGCTTGCCCTCTACTGATAATGGCAAAGCCCTTCTCTCTTGTATTTGGTGCATGAGGTCTCAATGTGAGGAGAGCCTTGCTAGGCAGCACGATCCCTGTCACGGCAGCCCCTTGCCACTGATCCTCCTCCGTTCCCTGGCCCTGCACAGGGAGTCTCCTGGGCCACATCCGTAGAAGATGAGCGCCCTGAGGACTTATACTATGACCAGCCCTAACTCGGAAGGACATGGATTTTCAAAGCTTTTCCAGTGGTTATATATAAATCAAATACTTACTTTCTAGCTCTAACACCTGTATTTCACACCTTATGATACATAATGTTTTTCTTAAATACTGTGCATTTGGTTTTCAGCACAAAAAAGATTGCAGGACTGTTTCAAATTTCATGTAAAAAATATTCAATCTTCATGAATGTGAAGTTCAGTTTTAAGATAGATGTGTATTAGTGGCACAGAAGTCCAGGGGTTGAGCACAAAGATTGTCAATACCAGGTACTAGTATGTATAACTCCTATCCCTATCTGGGATTTATGGTTTTGAGATAAAAATTGACATGCACATTTTTGAGTAGATGGCCTGTACTTCTCAGTTCATGTTTCCTCAGACACAAATTATATTTTTCTGTCTTATATCCTGTTGACTGAAGGACTCAAAACATTCCCCTCTGTGTACCTATGAAATTTTATAAGTCAGTGTCGAGGCCATGCAGCAACAGAGTTTGACCATGAGTTAGAAAAAGCAACCTCTGTCTGAGTTTGAGCAGATTTCATTCTCTGCATCAAATAAAAAATGTCAAATACATTAGTCAGAGTGGATCAATACACTTCTGTACTAGAGTGGTGTTATGAGACTGAACTAAAACATAATTAGAGAAATAACTAGAATCATGAATTTTTGAAGGCAAAATTTCATAATAAATTTACATGCTATTATTTATATGACTTTTCATCAGAATCTATTCTTAGTTAAAAGTCTAATTAGATGTAAATGTTACCAGAAGCATTCCATAGTACTCCAAGTGTTCAACTTTCATCCATAGACAACTTTGTATTTTCAAGCATGAATGTGGGGGGGTTGTGCTGTGCTTGATTTGCATAAACAAATACAGATTTTCAGATGTGAAAAGTGCAAGTGCATGTCACAGGTCCCTCTAATTTTTCCAGGAGTAAGTGGTTCCTAAAGTTAGTTTCTTAGTAAAATGAATTTAGTCAAAGCACCTTCAATATGTTCTGTATTAGAATAATGATTAAAAAGATTTTGATTTGATTTTAAGTCAAATTCTAAAAACAAAACCAACAGTTTTTGTTGTAGAAAAAATAAATCTACTGAGAAAAAGTATCTCGTCAAATGAGTTGCTTAAGTGTTTGATGGACAAAGATCATTTAGACATTATTTATCCACAATACTAAGGCGTGCTATTTCAAACTATAAAATAGGCAATATGAATTTTATTATTATTATTTCTGTTATTTGTCTCTGTCATATAGATGGAAGATTATTTTTATTGATACTCTCTTTATCTGCATAGTTTTTTAACAAAATGAATCGCATGAAATGCAGTGAAATGTAAGGCTCTTTTTTTAACATGACTGCTTGGCATGTGTTTCTGTATCTGAAAGATCATATATAAAATATCAAATGATATCACAAAGAGGATTTTTTTTCTTGGTGAATCTTCTTTCTATCAAGGATGGCAATTATGCTTGGAATTTGGGTTATTTTGTCTTATACATCAAACAAGATACTTAGTTAAGGGGAAAACAGATCTGGATTACATTAAAGATAGAAATTCAACACAGTCTTCCAGAAATTACAAAAGCTGAATGCTTTCTAAAATTGAATTTGCAGTGTTCTTGGTCTCATCATTGAATTAACTTCAGCTTTTGCTGCCCCTTATTATGTGATGCATAATGTTACAATATGATGATATAATGCAATGTGAGGATACATAATTGCCTCACAAATGTTGGCAACTCTGACCCCAGGCAAAGGGTGATTTTAATGTAAACTGTTGAATCTCATAGTATCAAAAGAAAATTTTGGTGCTTCCTTGCAAAAGTGCCTCATATTTCCTGTTCTTCTGAATGGGAACATGAATCACAGAATCAGAATAATTTAGATTTGTAGGAACCATTGGAGATCATCTGGTTCATCTCGCTGCTCAAAGCACAACTAACTTGAAAATGGAAGCAGCTTTTTCAGGCCATATACAGCTGAGTTTTAAAAATCTCCAAAGAGGGGGATTCTGCAGCTGGGATGACATGTTTCACCTTCAATTTGAAGAGTTTTTCCCCTGTATACAATTTAAATTTTCCTCCCTGCAACCTGTGAAGTTCCCTCTTGCCCTTTCCCTGTGCACCTTTGAGAAGAGCCTCTCACTGTCTCTTCTGTAAATTCCCTTTACACAGCAGCAGACTTCAGGTAGCTTTCCCTCCAGCCACGTTCCTTGCCCTGCGGGCTGCACTCTTGCTAAGGTAGCCCAGTATGTTGCTGCCCTTCCTCGCTGCAAAGACACTCTGCTGAGCTGACACACATACAACTTGTGTTTTTGGACATTTGGATATTTTGGAATATTTCATTGTGACCCCTTCAGGTAATCTTGAAGAGCTGCTGTATATCAGTGGTAAAACTTGGCAGTATATTGATGCACTTCTGAACCAGTATATTCCATAATTTTTGTTTTGATTTTGGTTTGGTTTTGACAGGATGCAGAACACTAAGCATACAAGTGTTGTTGTCTCCTTCTATGCAAAGTTTATAACCCTAAATACGATGCTTCAGAACTGTGTAGCTGTGTCAAAAGGAGCATTGAAAAAAGCTAGATGCTGGAGTGCTGATATAAGAGAATTTAAGTTTTAGCAAAGCCAGTGGCAAGGAATTGCTTCCAAAATATGAAAATTCTTAGAGGGGATTTAACTCTCTCCAAAGAGAGTTTAAGGCTCTGGATCCCATCCCTTACAGGGCAAGGTTGAGTCTGGTGTTGGAGCCATTAGAGAGCCAGATCCCGACAGACTGGCTGTGTGGGAGAGCGCGCAGCTCCAGCAGGAGTTTGCAAGAGGTGGAAGCCAGAGCTGCTGGCTGAACTGACTGTGATTTAATAAACGGTTCTACCAGAACAAACTGAAATGTCTCCAAGACAGCCCTGGCCAAAAACTGATGAAAGCTTTTAGAATCATTGGCCAGATAAGACTGTGCTCTGGGGAGATGATGTATATCAAATTAAGCTTATATATTTTTCCTGCTAGCTAGCTATCACGACAGTATCAACATAGGTTTGTGAAAAGATCTTATTTTATCACCTCACATGAAATAAATCACTTTGTGATTTATAGTCCCAAAATATAATCATGAGTGACGGGTCGTGTCAATTGTGAATAACAAGTGAATAATCAGTTTTGAACAGTAAAGAAAAGCTTACACTCTTGGGTCTTATTTGTTCCTTCTATAAAAGATACAGCATAAGGAATCAAAATAACACGCATTGTTTTATTAACTCATATAAAAGTAACTCTGCAGAGGATGTCTGTTCAGTAGACCTTTTGCTTCAGAGGCTGTCAAACCACTTCTTGTATGATAGCTCATTATATGTGTTTACATCCCCCAGATCACTGATGGTTCCAGTCCTTTGTCAATACATTTACAGACTTATTAATTAAAAATGATTACATTATTGAGGATTTGGGAAGGCTGATGATTCAGCCACAGAAATTACAGTGTTATGCATCCACCCACACCAAAGAGACGAGATGTCCTCAAGCAGGGAGCTACACTCTGGCTTAGCTGGACATAGAGAAATCTTTTAAAATATCTCAGTGTGCTGAATCAACAACACATAGTAGGCTGTTCAAAAAAACCCCAAAACACAACAACAACAACAACAACAACAACAACAACAAAACAGAAATCTGTTTGGTATATTTATGATTAGGCCTCTGAATTCATATGTAATTGTCTGCCTTCCTTTTAAATCATAGCAGGCTTGATCTCTCACTATTCCTAGGCTGATATCAGGAAAGTTCAATTTATTTAGATTTGGTTCAGTCAACATTTTGGGGGTAATCTGTATGGAAAACTGAATATATGAAATAACTATAAAAAAGATGAATAGAGTTCAGTCGGAGCTCATAATCATGACCTTTCAAAGTTGGATGCCTGCACGAAGTAATGAAGAATGGCGTAGTGATGTTCATTTTAGGCTTATAACAGATAAAATCATCTACTTTTTTTATCATTTTACAATTCACAATAAGGATTTCAGTGCTCTGTTTGCTGAAATTACCCAAACAGATAACATCTATTCCATCTCACATTTTTCCCCTTCATAAAAAAAGGAACTTGTTAGGTCTTGTTCAGGAACAGTACATCATCTCATTCCAAACACTGAAGTGATTGGGAGGATCTGTTTATGAGATATAGAGAGTAAAAGCATTTTTTGTTTGTTTTTTTGAGGTTTTTTGGGGGGATAAAGTTTGGAATTCCTGTTTGATAGGCAAAGCTAAGACCCAAGGGTCAGAAAGAGGTAGAATCTAACCATTAAGTAAATGTGATTTAAAGTTAAAAGGTTTTCTTAGGACTACTGTGTTTGGGAATACACTAAAATAAAAAGCAAAAAGGAGACTGAAGGTGTCTCACAGTAGACTGCAGCTTCTACCTAAGCATTTTTGCCCTTCAAAAGGATCATAAAACTATCCTCATATATATGCCACTTTTTTCTTATTTATGACTACCTTCAATCTATGCTACAGTGGGAAGGATATGTACTTGAGGAATGCACAGATGATTACTTTGAGATCATCATCGTCACCATATTAAGTTGATTTATAGACCTGTGGATTTAGAGTCCAGAAAATAAGGTCTGACTCTACTGATGTTCAAAGAAGGTACCTTTTGCTCACTTGCTACAGCTATCTGTTTAGGATCCGTTTTTGAACATTTTTACTGAAATGGGTATTCTACTCTATTGATACTGCTGTTCTACTCTATTTATACTAGTCTGTCATTTTTTTCTACTGTAATAAAATACCATTCATTTCACCATGCCCAATTTGCATGTGTATAGACCATCTGAAGTAAGAGAAATAAGAGTTTTTTTTTATTTTTTTAAATATACTCACAAATTAAATACCCAATACTACAGACTGATGTAGACAATCATCAACTCATGCATTCCCATAAGATGCAGGAAATCTTTCTAACAGCTCACTTACACTGGAAAATGATCATTTTATATGACCATGCCTTTCCATTGGATACCTTGCAATAGCATTGACTGAAGCCATTCGTAACTGTGCAACACAGTAATTCAATACAAAACCCTTCCATGGGTCAATAAGGATTAAAGCAACTCGATGCAGGACCAACTCTAGAGAGAGGCAACTGTGCTTGAGTAGGAGGATGAGAAAAGAAAAATGGAAAGTAAGAGGAGAGATCCTGAGGAAGAGGAGCCTGTGGGAGTGTGGTCTTCTCCTTTAGCAGCAGAAGCTCCCAGAAGGAACACAGAGGTATAGGTACCCGGAGAACCAGAGAACCAGAACTATTGCCAGCAGGGTGAGGATGTGTGCTTGGTATCTTCAGTGTGCTGAACGTGCAGCATTAAGCAGAAAGAAGGGTGGATGGCAGCTGAGTGGGATGGAGTGTGTTTTGGTAATAGATACTGAACAAGATTTTTATGAACTTCAAAGTTTATGAACTTGGAAGGAATATAGATTTGTTTTCCAAAGTTGATCTATTTGAAACATTTCACTCTGAGACATAATAACTCAATTTTTAAATTTTGAGTGCTAAGTTTCTACACATTACTGTAAAGGAGTTTTAAAAAAATCCATTTCAGTTATACAACTATGTATTTTGGAATTTAATTTTCAAATCTTATAATGTGATTTTTTTTCCACAAAAGAGCTTCATCAGCAGTTTTGTTTTGAATGAATCAGTGTTTTGCTGAAAGAAATAAAAGAAAAAGTCACTCATAAATTCTGATCTTTATAAAACTATTCTGTAGAAATGACACTTTCATTTCAACCACTTTGTCCTGTTATATATGAACAATGTCACCTTCTTGTTTTAGAGGCAAAAGTAGCTACTCCTTCAACTGTCCTTTCAGAACCAGCACAGCTGGGAGTCAGGACTGGACTCTGTGCTCCCTTAGGAGGCATTTGCTGCTTCGTTTCTTTCTACCTGCTCCCTGTTACATAGGCTGTGTGGTTATCAGCAATAACCAGTTGGGTTTGGGAAATGGTACTAATTCACAACAAAACAAGATAAATTAGCAAGAGCATAAGTAATTTTTATTTATACTTAGAATACTTTCCGTCAGGAGTCTCTGAGGGATGATGTGGGCTGTTTATTTATATATAGTCAGTTTATATGCAGTATCATAACTTGTACTGGCACTTTAGCACTTCTAAGAAACCTGAATTATTCAGGAGAATTATACGGCTTATTTATAATAGAAAGATCTATTCTGAGCAGTTTTTCTGAAGAAGGCTGTGCCTTGTCTACCAGGGTGACAAGCTTTCCATTCGGCACTGAAGAAGCAGTGGGGCATGAGTAAAAACTGTGTATAGTATGTGTTTACAAACGACATCTCTGTAGCCTTATAGTTGTACTTGAATTTCACAGCTTCACTTCCCTTTGCCCCGTTTTACCATTTGATTTGTATGAGACCACCCTTCCTCATTCAAAGTGATCCTTTCATATACAGTCAAGATGAAAGCTATTAAAACCTGAAACTATTTTTCTGCTGCAGAGTCTGGTGATCCCTGGCTGTGGCTGTATGCACAGCACGGATTTACCAGCCAGGCTGTTCACTCCATCATTTGCAGAATTTCAGTTCTCAGCCAGTAATCTCGTCTAGCTGTGAAAGGTGCATAAAGTCCTTTTGGCTAAAAAGCCAGGTCAGGGCATCTAGCTGCAAGGCAATTAGGCTGGTTCCTGCTACGCTTTAGCAGTCCTGTTTGCAACAATCTCCGTATCCTTCCTGGGGGAGGCCTCTTTCCTGCTCCCTTGCAGGAGCTTTCTTTATGAGAAATTAAACTATGGCTTGATCTGATATTGCTTGGCACTAATCCTATTTTAGGAGCCACAGAAACAATTGACTCTCTTATTCCATCCTTTATTATAGATCCTGCATGTCAAAGCTAACCTCTTTTCCCTCTGAATATGATGTTTTTCTGTCAGTGCCTTCTCTGTCAGTGATCTTTATCTGATGAAAACTGTGTTAACCAGAGATATTTTTTAAAAGGCAAGTAAGAAAATGCAGATATTAAAAATGGAAGAGCAAAGAGAGATGTATTAAAAGCTGTAAAAGAATTATTGACATGTAAGGACTTGGACATTTTTCAAACTTCAGATCTTTCTTAGCTATGACAGGAATCAGTTCAAGGTATGGGCAGATGGTCATAGACTAACAACATTTTTAATTTTTTTTTTTCTAAGCTGATGTTAAAAAACAAGCATACAAAGAATAAATCACCTTGATTTACCTTGCTTGGTTATTTGGGAAGCCAAATCGAAAAAAGAGAACTTTGTTGCCAGAGTATTTTGGAACATAAAGTCAGCAGTTCATAAATCCTTTACTACTGGTTCAGAATATAGTGGATTTTCTGTCTGTCTTTACGTGTTGTGATCAGTTTGTGTATATACAGTTCTCTTTTTTCCAGATTTTTTTTCTGCCTGTTTTCATGACAGCAAATACTTATGCCTGGAGTGCTGTTTGTGAAAAGTTATAAGCACATATATATATATATATACATTTTAAAATTCCAAAGCATATATATGAGACCTAATTTTATGGACAGGTCTGTAATATGTGTGAAATGTGTGATAGTGCCTTGAAGTTCCAAGTAATGTCATCACTAAATAGGAACATTAACTCATTACTTTTTTAATCTGTATTTTAGCTACTTTCAGAATATCAAAAACAGATTAAAGGAGAAATGCACAAAGCAGAACAGATGTAATACATACATAAAATGTAATACATTTTATTTGGGGAAAGAGTACATACTTAAGTAATGCAAGGGAACATTTTATTCAACTATAAATACATGCTTTTAATGGAACAACAGTATCTTACTATCACTGTTCTTTAACAACATATTTGGAACACCAAGGAGAGAACTGTACACCTGTCATTCCTAATGTGACCATGCCATGTGTATCTGTTCAAATAAATAATAATATGCATTTTCTTCAGCATAAAAGTAACACATGATAATCTGCTGCAGTCTTAATGATTTATCTGAAGTTCCCTTTGAAATTCTTTATATTATCTAGACAGGCTGTAGAAAATGTGCTAAAAACAACTTTTCATGATGACTCCCCATATCTTCTCACATCATCTCTTTCTCTAGATCAATCTTCTTACCCTTTCCATTTGACAGTTTTTGTCAGATTGTTTTATTATCTCATATTGATGCTTTTTTTTGCATTATAAAATTCTTTTTTTTTCCCAGATGAAATGATTGCAGCCTTCCTCTCTCTGATATTCATTAATGAAATAATTGCCAATTATTATGGTGTGAAATAATTGCTAATTCATTACTTTTTCTCCTGTGTTTCCAGGAGAAACTCTTTCTCCTCCCAAGAAACTAATGGAGAAAGTGTCAGCTGAGTGTTTCCTTGACTATCTTGAACTCAGTCTCTCCCTGCTGCTTTTCCCTAAATGTCATGGTCACTCTCCAGTCTGGTTACCGGGGTGTTTTCTCCTGAAATGCTTGCAAGAGTTCACAAAAGGCAACAAATCAACTGCACATTTATTGGGTTATGTTAACATGGAAGCCATTTACCTGCTGTATCACAGTTAAATAGAACATTAAGAAAGGTACATATATTTGGGCACATTTTATATGAAGTTGACCCCAGTTTGGATGCCACCCGAAAGATAGCCATCAATTCAGAATAGTCTCTTTCCTTGTTCCTCCCTTCGTGATACATACATAAATCTACTGGTGAACAAGTCAACTCAATAGATCAATCAATAAATACCAATGGCAAAGAACACTGAGATGCATTTCTTTGCTGCCTTCCTTAAGAAGGTTTGAGTCTCTTTCCTGTTTCCTCATAATTGATTATTCAATCTGTAACATTATCTTTAATAAAAAAGTTTTTATATGATACAGTTTCATTGTGTGGAAGTCAATACAAATTAAGTGCATCTTACATCCAGTGATAAAAAAGCCTCAGGATTCTAGGTAGTTGTCTGCACATCTGTTTGCAGCTGAAACATCAAGGTCCTTTGAAAAATGCCAATAGGTTTTAAAATTTGAAAATCTCATGTAAATGAGTTGCACAATTTTTCCTTCAATATTTCATTTATTTCATAAACAGAATTCAAACCTAAACATGAATAAATGCCTCTGTCGCAAATATTAAGCTAGCAGTTAAGTTGTGTTCCAGTCATTTGTTTCAAGGTAAGTTGATCATGTTTGCTTAAATGAAAGCTAGGGAGATGGAAATACCTTGTGGCAGATCCAATGCTCATAACAGAGAAGAGCTTTGAACTTTTTGGTCCGTTTCTTTGACTATGTTTCACAGAAACAAAATATTGTTCACCCCACTGCATAACTAAGCCCTTGTGAAGAAAATTGCTAGGATTTTTCACTACAGGCACCTTAAGTACCTGTCCTTGAATAGTTCCAGTTTTTCTTATTAGAACTAGAAGTGGTCTCCCCAAGTCCAGTATTAGGCTATTACAGGCAAGCATGTCTTCTATCTCCTGCATAAAATTTATTGAACTTTGTTTCAAAAATAGAGTTTTTGCTTCACAGCTTCACTGGAAGGCTATATCAGAGATCTCTGATAATCTCTTGGCATCTCACTAATCTCTTGCCATTTAAACCTTATCCTGATCTCCAGATGAGTTTGGTTTGTGGATTGTTGAGGTCACCTTGTTTCTTTGATGAAATAGGTTTGTTTATCTTCCAATGAGTGAATATTTCTTTTTTCATCTAATGTTTATTTTTTAAATTGAAAAACAGCCAACATGTTTTGGTCTGTTCTTATCCTATTTTGATGATTTTACTTATTTTTTTTCTGCTCATCTACATTTCAGCTCAAATTCCTTTAACTTTAACATGGTTGACCAGAATCTTGTTTATATGGTGTGGGTAAATTATGTTTTGCTCTAATGCACTGAATTTATGAGTAATATGAGGAAATTTCAAAATACTCTGTATTCTACAAAAAATATTTCTTATGTCCAAAGTTTATTTCCTGATCAAGCAGTCATAATGATTACAGCAGTCAATTATTACAATTCTATCATGCACAATTAAATCTCATTTTTGTGGATATCAATATAAACAGTATTTTAATTATACCATTAAATTACTAAATTTTACAACCGCAACTAATTACTTTTTTTCAAAGGCCCAAAATTTTTAACAGTCTAAACCAAAACCAGTTGGAACTAATGGAAAGTTATCCCTTTGCTTAGTTGAACTACTTTAAGGCTAAGTCAATTTATGTCTCATTAGCAAGTAGAATGTTAATAAACAAAATTAAATATATGTTTTAACAATCACAGAATAGGTAGTAGAAATGTGTAATGAACATTTATTCAGCTTGCAATGTACAAGAATAATGAAATGGTTGGAAAAATTGAAATACCAAAACTTGGAAATTTCGGCAATTAGGGGAGGAGTCACTCCAGGTTACTCATTTAGCAGTTAGCTGTCCTTGTGCAGGCCTTTCTTTATCTGACATTAAAAGAAGAATTACCAGCATATTAACTTGATTCTGCAAAGCTGATCATCAGTGAAAATTGATGTTGACAGTTAATTGTTCTGAGATTTCATATTTAATATTTCACTAAGGTGAACTACAACTTACATTTTGAAAAGCTATTGTCATAATATCAATCAAAAATCAATGACAATGTCATAATATCAGATCTAAATTAATCCACACAAGTAACTTTTTCTGCATGACCAAGAAAGGTAGAGATTTTTACATAGTTTAGTTATGTGGAATTATAGAGTAATTCAATAGAACCTACCAAGACATAAGCTACAAAACTTCTTCCTGGATGAAGAAATTTTCAATATCTAATATCTTAGGTAACAGGTAGAGAGGGAATTTTCAGATTCATGGAGAACAAACTGGAAGTTCCAAGCAAGCACCAAGCAAGAATGTTAGAGAAGAGAATCAAAATTCAGAATGAGCTTGATGAATAGCGGAAATGGTTTGACTTTGTCAATACAATTGTAATAATGAGTATAAAATACTCCAGCTGGGTAAGAAAACCAAGCAATGGATGCAACATGGGGGCTGTCTGATTATTTGTCTTTATGGCAGTTAGTTATAATTAAATCTGAATTAATGATATGCTGCTGTTGCAAGAAGACAATCCCATTCTGAGGGTGAATTAACAGGAGTGTTGTTTGTAAAATATGGGAGGCAATTATTCTGCTCTACTTGTCACTAGGAAGGTCTCATTTACTTTTCTATTCATCCTTGGGCTGCATGCTAAAAGACAGAGGATAATGATTTGAGAGAGGATCCACAGAAGCAGCAGGTAGGAATCTAAGAAAGTCTGAACTCCTTGGAAAAACTGAAGGAACGGAGTTTGTTTACAAAGGAGAGTTATGATAATAGCCTTCAATTTTTTGAAAGATGTTATAAAGGGGACAGTGATAATTGTTCTTCATTCCACTGAAGTTAAAATGACAAATCAGCCTAATTTGCAAAAGAGAAGATTTAGGTGCAATAATAGGGAATGTTAACAACAAGAATATCTAAACTCGGGACCAGTTTACCTAAGAAGGCTTGGAATTGCTTTCACCGAAGGTTTTGAAAGATAAACTAACTTGACCATGTTAGGAAGGAAAAAGTCCAGCTGACTTTTCAGTCTTGTACATCTGTGATGCCCCTGAAAAAACTGTTTCAAATAGTATCTAGTATCTGTGCTCTGTAGAACATCTCTTCCTAAAGTTGCACAAGCTTTTAGTTGTTTACTATTTTGTTAGTCATCAACCGTTTAGGTAGATACTGATTTTCTAGGATAGGTTATATCTGAAGTCTGAAGTTTAAGATTCTGAGAGGAAGGGCTGTAAGGAGTGTTCCAGACAGATTCATAAAGAGACCCAGGAAAAAATGCATACATTTTTGAAAAATGTTGCCACTCTTTTTTCCTGAAAACCCAAATACATCCTTATTTTGGAGCTCTAACCTGAAAAAATGAGGTGTCTTTTATTTTGTCAACTCACCCCTGCCTAGGGCATCTGCTTTCAAGGCATGCTCTTGACACTAGGTTTTAGATCCCATACTCTGTTCGGGTCATTTTGCAGAGTTTGAAACTCTAAATTTGCCTAACATGGGGGTTAAAAAGCTTTTTGCTCTTCTTTGGACACTTTTTGCAGACAATTTGAGATTAAATTGATTTCATTTTCTGCCTCTTGGACTATTGCAAGACTGCAGTAATGCTAGCTCATTACCTCTGTCTGAGGCAAAAACTTTCTACAGTAGAGACCTGACAGCTGTGAGCGCTTTCTTTCTCATGCTACTGAGAACTACCAACCAGCTGCATTTTCAGTAATTGGAACCTACTGACTTTTCTGTCAGAGCAGCCCTAGGGTCTTATGTTCTGAATTTGTATTGCTTTTAGCTTCCCCTGTATTTATGGGCAGTGTGGACTGACACTGCCTGCCATTTCCTCATGCCCTGGCTGCCTTGCATTGCCAGACAGCCAGGCTATATCACCTGCTCAGCCATCTAACGAGCACTAGTGGACTCTTTGTATTTGTCTGAGCACCTGTGATTTATATTAAAGTGAAGTATGATAAATGAGCTTTGCAAGCCTGCAGCCTCAGAACATCTCCACAACTTCCTTCAAGCTATGATGCTGGGCACTGATGCTAGCCTACTCATGCTTGGTGAATCAGTTTTCTTCATGCTCTTCCTGCTGTCTGTCTAGCTGGTTAGTTCCTCGTAGCATTCCAAGAGGTGATTGCAGCGTGGTCGGTGATGAATCTGTGTCCCTGAGTATGTAACATTAAGTTTTTTTGCTTGTTATAAATATATTGCATAGTGGAGCCAGAATATATATCCAAAGATTGAATAGTTACAAACAAAATGAATTCAGCAACTGCAGATGTAGAAAAAAAAGTTATAATCATTTTTTTCAAAAAAGTCAGGTTTGCACCTGCATATCCTTATCACTCTTTTGTATATGTTCTTTGAAAACACAAACCACCTTCTGCTTGCTGAGCAGCCCACAGTGATCACATAACTGTGTGTTTTGTGCATGCTTTTATAATAAACTGGCACGTTATAGCAGGTTCTCTTAACTCATGATATAATAATGCTGCAATTTCAGACCTGTTTCTGGCAAGGTGGCCCCTTGAGCACTGCCAGGAGCTGAGGGCACTGCAATTTATTTACAGGCTTATTCACTTACCTAATTTAAAGACAGAGATGCAGTCAGGAAAAAAACATCTTTGTCAATTCCCAAACATCTTTCCTCTTCCCTCTGACATCTTTCTGTAACCCATAAAGTGGCTGTCCTTGTCAGAAATCACTGGCTTTTGTTTGGAAACAAAACATATAAATGCTGGTATGTATGAGGAACAGGGATGACTGTAAGGAATTAGGTCCATCATAAGATCATCAGGCCCATCAAGCTTAAATATCACTTTTTATATATATATAATTTAGAAAGGAAGCATCCACTGCTATTATTTAGTTGAACTGGAATAAAAAATACAATCAAAATATTTTCCCATCAAAAAGTCCATTTGAAAGATTTTCAATTTTCTTTTTACATATCGGTGTGCTCCATCTTACACACCAAACTCCAAAGTCACAGACTCATACATGAACTTACTGTATCCTACAACTTCTTTCTTTTGGGTGATGCAATTTTACTGCAAATTAACACAGATAACTAGAATTGAGGATCCAGATGCAGCTTCCATGTCTCTCAAATTATAGTATGTCTGAAAAAGAGCAAAAAGCAGTCTTAGAAGCAGATACCAGTCCCTGGGATCTCCCCTCTCTCTTTCCTCTCCTTTGAATGCACTAGGTGAAAGTTAGGGTCCTTTGTGTTGCCTTGTGACCTGAAGTCTCTTGCTATCCAGGAACCACAGCAGCCCATCTTTTTTCAGAAATTTTGATTTACTGGTTAGGTCTTTGTGTAGTTTCTGTGTAAATACATTTAAATTTTTCATAAAACTGTTTCAACTAAGTTTTTTTTTACATTCCACAGTTCATGTAACAGGCAGTGCAAGGAGCTATTCATAAAATATTAATATGGTCGTTGCACAGTGCATATTGTTTATACCATCATAGATGCAGTTTACATTTTAGATCAATGGAGCAATTTTAAAAAAATATCTCTTAAGCAGCAGTTGGAGTATGATTACAGTTGTCCACAGTAGTTAAATCATACAGCAAATGAGGAAATATGTGTCAGGATCCATTATTCTAATGGGCCCTTGTAGGATATTTAAACAATGCAAGTAGATGCCAGGTTTGGAAAGCAATGACCCTCCTCGAAACAATACCCCCAGCAGAGAGGAGGGACCAGAGTGCTGTTGACTTGTGCATGGCTGTCAAGTTAATGCTTTGCAGGAATCCACAGCACTAATCGCCTTTCTCGAGTGCAAGTTCTTCCTTCCTTTGGCTCCCTCACAAGGTATCCCTTAAGCACTCATTAGGCCAACAGAGCTGAAAATTTGTAAATTTGTTTTCATTGTCAGCTACCACCATTTCAATCCTGGCCAGATACAAAAAATACAACACAATAAAAAATACAATCACTTTTTCCAGCATTTTTTTTTTTTTTGTGAAAATAATTCTGTTTTTAAAACACATCAAAATAAAGTAAGATCTTGTATATTTATACTCTATCAAATACCCACTGTGTACTACGATGGGAACTATAAAACAGTATAAGGCTGGGGATGGAAATTCTGCCCTAAATGACCATTTAACTAGAACATCTGGAGAAATACAACTGCCAAATTTTTAGCAATCATCAACATTAATAAGGGAACCATTAGAGTATGTGTAGCTGCAATATTTATTTTATGCAACAATTTGTCCTAATATCAAATTAAAATCTGTAATAAATTAAACGCAAGATTATGTCTTATATCTCTAAATGGGCTCTATTTGTTATAGAACAGGGACTTATCATATCTAATCTGAAGGGATGAGTTTATGCAGAAACACAGCTGCAGTCAAGTCAAATGACACTGGAATGCAGGGTGGGCAAGGAGTAAAGCTCCCTTATTTCTTCCGCTGGCCACAGAAAGTCTCTGTCTGCAAACTTGGGGTTGTTGGAACAATGACCGAATGCTCTGATGAAATGCGTTTTAATTAAATACCACTTAACTAAGAAGTGAGACACTCAGCTCAGTAATTCTACTCAGGAGACAATTGTCAACAAATTCCTTTCTGAAGGAAAGCTGAGTGGTAATGTCATGAATGCCTCACAACATCCCCAATATTTCACTTTGGTGGGATGGCAGTAATATTCCAGGATTACTAAAAGTGTTCTTCAGGCTTCTCTTACTGAGATTCCTGATGTGGCCATGGAATAGAGTTTTCCAGCCTCTGGAGCAGCCTGCGCAACCCATCTTCAGATTTTTTTGGATCCACAGTTGAGGCCAGGAAGACCATACAGAAGATTTTTAATGCTCCATAAGCTCTACACCCTGATGCAGCATAAGCAACTCTGGTGAAAAGGTTTGACTTTCTCTGACTTGGTCTGTCAAGACCATACTATTCTTTCTTATCCTCAGGACAGAGAAGAAAGATGATGTTACTTTCTAGTCCACTTGTTTTTATCCTGTTCCTATTAAGAGAAGTAAGACTCTCAGACAGCAGACAGATCATTAGTAAACTAGAGAAGTAAAGAAATGCAAGTATCTGGGCAAGCTGAAATGATAGGTATAAGCGCAGCCTTATTGCTTAATGGCAATAAGCTGCATGGCTGGTCTACACAGAGAAAGCTCATTTTCGGCTCATCTCTTGTTATTCACAGGCTTAGGCTATGAACTAACAGTATTTTATTTGAAGCCCAGAACATCTATTTTGCAGGAACAATTGCTTGGAATCTCCACAGATGGAATCTTCTAGATTTGATGGTTTCCTGCAAGGGAATAGGCTGAAATAGAAACGTGAAATTCTGGGTTTAATTACAATATAAAGGTGATGAAGAGGAAGATTGTTCCTGCCTACAACTAACAGAAAATTTTAGTAATAGTAATTTTTAAAAAAAGAGTTCACAAATTTGCAATAAGTTCGCTCCCCATTCTTTCAGCAACTTTCATTTACATAGAGCTTTTGCCTTGCTATTTCACCTCTGAACTCCCCCTTTTTCTTTCTAATATTCCAAACTTTAGAACTGATGCAGAAGAATCTTCTAATTCACTTACAGGTTTTTTTAACCGGCTTCTTTGGATTCAAATCTCTGTGTAAATGTCTTGCAGGTCACTCACGAATGAGACTAATCCTTTCATATCTTAAAAGTCATACTGAGACATATAGATTCAGTACTCAGGCTGCAGAATAAGCTTCAATATGTCCATGCTTATCTGAGCATCTCCCACCCAACCGTTTACCTTCCTACCTTCCTTTTAATCATTGCAATCTTTTGCTAAATTTTCCATCCATTACAATCAAGAACTACATTAGTCATCCACACCTAATCTGGTTAGGGTGAAGTCATAGATAGGTCCTCAAAGAATGGAAACACTGGAAGAATGACACTGTGACACATATCCTGTGGTGTACAATGCATATGGGCTAGGACAAGAGATATTCTAGAAAGGAAATAGAAATAATGCTCTAAAATAGTAGGTGGTTGGGTTAGAATTTGTGTAACCTAGGTGAGATTTCCTTCACTCATTAGCCTGAAATTTGAGTTCCTATGTGTTTTGATACAGACTTCAGTCAACAGTCATGTAATTGCATCAGAAATCTCATGATGCTTGTGTTGCGATTTGGAGACAAATGCCATGTAACAAAAATTAGCATTTGCAACTATTTGAGTAGCAAACATAAAACCATTAGTAACTTTTCATATTAATATACTGATAGAAATTAAATGTTTTAATGTTTAAAATGTTTTAATTGCTTTAATAATAATGAACATCTTTTAATTTGCTTCAGAAATATGATCCATTTATATGAACAGTTTAGTTGTATATGAAGTGTCTTATAGGCACATACACATTCTGTGACCTGAATATCTGTCTACCAGTGTGGATTTGCTTGTGGGACTAGGACCTAAACCAAATGAAAAAAAAAAAAAAGACTTGAGAAATACTGCAAAAGAATTAGACTATGAGTTAGGTCTTGTTGGCCTGCGGAAGCTACATAATTTAAGGTGCAAATCTGAAATGTGATAGATGCTTTGCAATAACTTGCTGTGTGGACTTTGAAAATGCACAAAGATTTAACGTATCTCACTATGAAAGCACAGATGACTAAGGGCCAAATCATACACGGAATAAAGGTCATGCCTGAAATTGACAATTAAAGGTCAGGCACCTAAGCAGTCGAAGAGGCAAGGAAGGCTTATTTGCTTCAGAACAAGATTCACTGATATGCAGGGCGATGTCTGTGTCACCCTGTCTGTTTTGGTCCCTTCCCTTTCCTGCTGAATACTTTACCTGCTGGGCTCATCCTCCCAAGTGCTTGTCGTCTTCTGGACCAGTGACCCTCGACCATTTAGCCTCGACATGTCAAAGCAGTATTGGCAGGGTGGGTGAAGAGGGTTCATGTCCCTTCCATCTTAAATAGTCTGTAGCCTAGTACTTCAGGCCTTTTCATGGGAAGTGGATAGGATTTTTTATTTTTTGGATGAGGAAGGAGATTGATGCACGGTTGATGCTTCAGTTCTGCTGCCTGATGCTGTCCACAGCCCATGTTCTTGAATAGAAACATGCAGCTGCAGGGCTTGGTTTCATTGAAGTGCTGCTGGCCTCATATTTCAGTGTCACTTGGAGCACACCAGCAAGAAAGTTGCCTTGGGAAACTGAGGAAAGGCCTCATAATAGTTTGTGAATTCAAAATAGGCTTTGATGGCAATCACCAGTTTAGTCAAACAGTGCCTCAGGGCACAGACTGCGGTAGAAATTAACTGTTTAGGAAACTTTTGGTATAAATCTGAAAATCTAGAAATTCTAACATGATTTGGTCTTAATGTGGGTTGGCACACTATACATGTGTCTACTTTTGGGGGCATTTGAGTCGGAGAGAGTCTGTTCAATAGCTGATAGTACATGAAATTCCGTATTTCATCATTTTAGCCTGTCCAATTCCTAGCAGTCTGCTCAGAAGAGAAGACTTTTGACAGAAAATTCCTGACCAATTTGATTTTTTACTCTAATGTAAATAGTAATTCATCAATTATAAGTCTACTATTCAAGATAACATAAACTTTTAAGATTATTTAAGTTGTTTTTTTTTATTTATTTTTTATTTTTATTTTTTTTTTTTTTTTGTAACCAATACTTTCCACCGAGGGAGAAGGAGATAAAACTTGACAGAATGAAACTTAATTTTCATCTCCTTAAATTGAAGTCCTCCACAAATCTGAACTGATGGAATTCTTGGATATGAAAGACACCTATGTGCATCTCCCTTTATCACTCTTTATTCACCTTGTATGAATGGTAGCCTAAGCTAGCACTGTGGCAGAAAGAAAGTTCTCCTTTGCACTGGGTGGGGAGATGCCTGATGGTTAGATGATGTTAATGCATGAGGAATGCAATGTTTTTCCCTTGCTTATGCCATAACACGTTCCTATTTAAAATAATAATAATAATAAAAAAAAACAGAAACATACCTTTAATATGTCCAACTCTGATATAACCTTTCCTCCTCAAATGGTTTAGTGAAAAGAATTAAAGAAAATATTTAATAGAATGATTAAAAGTACCCTACGTTTGATCCTTAGGTAATGATGTGAAGGAGAAAATAACATCCTTCTCTGAGCCTCTTCTATTTTTATATTTGAAAATAAAGGAAAAAAATCCTCACAAAGGAAATAAAAGAAAAAAATGATGACATAAATCTTCATTGAAATAGTTTTTCCTGTCTATCAGCTAGAGATGGAAAGAAAAATAAAATTGTCGAACCATTAAAGATTTCTGTGAATTCAAAGGAGTACTGATAAGGAAACTGGATTCCTCACTGTGGACCTTTGTCTCAGAAGGAATAGAGTAGGCTGTATTTTCTATTTCTTTCTCTATACCAACTGTGCAGTGACTTTACTCATGGTTTCAGAAAATATGATGCAAACAGCAGGGCTTCTAAGAGCTGCAAGGCTTCTCAGGGCACATTGTAACGCCACAAGACTCACGGAGGGACAAGAACTTGCTGGTTGCCTGAGGTGGGTGTAAGACCAGAGTGGACCAGAGATGCATGGGCACAGCTGCGCGGAGGCACAGAAGTCGCGCCTCTGCAGCAGCTAATGATGCTTCCGTCCACAACAAGCAGAGTTTCTACCACAAGATGAAGTAGAAAAGCTGTGAGGATAAATGCTATTAAGGCACTGTGAGTTCAAAAGGGTTATCGTCAGTTTGGGGACTAGGGCAGGGAGGAAAGAGTTTTTGCTATTGCGGTTGAAGTTCTTGACTAGGATCCATTTTATGAAGTAGAAGCAGCTTTTTTGGATAAAAAAATATATATTTATACCATAGGGAAATGTGTAGTTTATCACACATACAACTCAGGGTAAGAAATCTATATAGCACAGTACAAGACTATAAAGCAAATTCCTATTTACCATGTCTTATATCCTCACCCTTATGCAAAAGTAATATTTCTTAAAATTCCTGTTGAAACACAGTAACAAAGTCTGTGAATAGATGCTAGAAGAGCTTGTTTTCATATGTTGGTGTGTTGTTCTGGTGAAATATAGGAGCTTCCTTTTATTAAAAAAAAAAAGGAGGTTTATTACTGTCTAGTGCTTGCTTTTCAGGATCTTAACATTATTTTTCAGAGTTGAGATAAATGTCTTCTTGATATTCAAGGGTAAATGTCAACATTTTTATGGTTTTTTGTGGAATTTTTGCATCCAAGGTTCCACTAGTATTATTATTTTATGCATGCATAGCATATCTGATCCAAAGTCCACTGAACCTACCTATCATTTACTTATATACTTAAGAGGCTTCAAATCAGAACCTTTTACTGTGGCTGTTATTAGAAATACTGCTCTTGTAGATAGGCCAGAACTAATAGGAATTATTTTCAAATGTTGTAACAACGTAACACTGCACATATTTGGTAACAGGAAAAAAGTGCCTTTGTGCTATATCAGAGTACTTTTTCATGCTATTAAAGAAACTGCTCATTAAAATTTTATATTCTGAGAGGGAGGGGAAGACAGAAAAAAGGGAGGGAAGCCACACCAAAACATGAGACAAAGAGAGAGAATTTTCGCAGTGGAAACAAACGATGTTAAATTTGTTAACCTGTTGAGAAGGAAATGGCACATCTCTTTAAATACATGTTTGCATTTTGTTTCAGAATAGAATTTCTGGTTCTACCAGCCAAAATCATTTCTAAAATACATTGGAGTCTCCCTTGTAGTAATGAGGAATGAAAAATCAAGTCTGTCCTAGTGCAATTCATTAGACTTAAATGGGGAACTGCACTATGGTTAAAATAAAGTCCCTTGCCATTCAAGATCGGTTCTTAGTGCTCATTTTCTGGGATGTCTATCTATCACTTCTAACTAACTATCACTTATTAGATAGATACTGGATGCTGCACTTGAAGTTGTTAACTGCTTCCTCTTTCTTTGCTCTAGTTGGTGGTCCTTTAAAGAGCATTTTTTATGATGCATTTAAAATTGATGCAGTTGATGCTAGACATTTTTTTTCATAATCAGACATTGCACTACGAATAGGCTGTAACTTGTATGACATGAAGAAAAGGGAGAAGAGAGCTCCAGTCATCCCCCTTTTCAATAATAGAAGAACATATATATCCTTTTCTTCTGTATGCAGTAAGGGAGTAAGTTTTGGGTCTACTTCCAGGAGAAGAGTTGAACTGTGATGGGGCTGTTTTGCACTGGAAAGACTTTTCACTTGTATCTTGCCAATAGCAGGCTTTAGGGGAACAAAACGGCCATCCCACTTTCTACATCCTCCTTAGTAGAAGTATGCCCAACACTTCAAGAACAGACAGGGAAACCCTTCCTTGTGGGAGAAGAAAAAGACTTTGGGCAATGCCGTGGAATCTAGTTGACCTCTACTTCTAAGATAATCGGCATAAAAAAAAGTAATATCTAAAAAATAAATAAATAAAAAGCATCTATCAGATATATGAAAAGAAGTCATAGGCTGTGTTCTTTAACCTGACCAAAAGCCATCACTTATTTTTTAAACTGAATCAGTTCTACATATAACAGTTCTGTTTTCAGCTCTGATCTTTTGTGACTTTAAAATGATCTTTGTCACGCAATAATATTGTATTCAGCTTCATGTTCTGAAGTATTACTATAGGTAAAGGAAACTTTGTGGCAACTTGACCTTCTGGGAGCAAGGTTTAGATATAATCAAGGCTTCCTACAAATTTTCCATATGGTCAAAAAAGAAAGAAAAATAACTAGAAACAGAAGACAGAATGTGTTTTGGGGGGTTTTTGTTTACTTGTTTGGTTTTTTCCTAGGCATTTTCTCAATTAAAAAAAATCTCTTTTTTTTTTGCTTAAAATTTACCTGAAAAATATAACTTAGATCTATGTCATTTATCAAAACTATGATTCAAAGCTATCAGAACTATGTTAATTATCACAAATACTTGGCACATTTTCACTATATATAGGTGTATAACTCTCTGGCAGTATTTATATGCAAACATAGGAGCAATGGGATGAGAATAGGGGAGAAGAAGTATCTTAAAAGGTTGAGGGATTTTCTACTGTAATCTTTCTCTTAATCTAAACATCTGTGGAGCATCAGTGGTTATCTCCTGTATCTCTCTGGCATAGAAGCATTTGGTTATGTATTTTCAAGTTACCCAGCAATAGCCAAATTTATAGAGGAATAAAAGAAGGAGAAGAGGAACAGCTAACTGTTGCTATATTGAAAGAAAGCTGTCCATTGGCATTTATCCTCCTACACGTTTTGCTCAGTAATTCACTTAGTCTGACTATGAATCATTTTCATATTGATTTCCAGGATAAAAAATCATCAGACAGGCACGTTATTTGTGATACTTATTACAGTTTTCCTTTTTATCTCAACAACTCATGATGTCTTTTTCTGTGAGGATGAAATGAAAAAGAAAATATTTTCTCACATGGTTGGATGGGGATATTTTATTGAGCAGTGTCTCAGGCAGAGGAAGCACAAAGTTTAGGTTTAGAAAATAAGACACACACACACAAAAGGAAAAATCCAGAATGCTTTATTTCATAAAAATGTATGATAAAACTGGAGGACGGAACTTCTTCTCTGTAGCTGAAGGAGCTGACTCTATCCTGACAACTCTCATTATCCCTATAAGTCTTCTTTTTTCAATCTGAAAACTTTGTAAAAACCTTAATGAGAGGCCTGTGAGAATCACTGAGGTTTTGATCAGATGGCCAAATTGGGGACTAGAGGGGGAGGACAAGAAACCCCAAATTGCTTCTAATGCACATTAAGGTGAAATTGAAATTTTGTTTTTCTTAGTAATATGCAAAACAAGCCGTAGATTTCTAAAGACTAAATTGTTTCCCATTAGAACTACTATAATATGAACTATAAATAGAAACACAGGACTAATACCTCTCTTTTGATCCAACTTTTCATTCACTCAGTTCAAAACATGATTTGAAATTACTGTTCTAACTTGGAGATGAAAACCTGCATTGTACATCCTTCCACAGTAAGCTGAAGCCATTAGCCATTACGATATGAGGCATACTGAGATGTGTTGATCTCTGCCTACCCAGGTGATCCAGTTTGTATGCATAATCTAAATAGTCAATCAGAAATGAAGTTTGGTGTTCAGGACAGACTTTGATTGGGCATCTAAACTTATACTTTGTCCTAGTTTAAGTGTCCAAATTATTTTCATGGTTTTATTCCTGTTATCTTGGGGTAAAATGAGTTTGCTCAGGTGAAGAAAAAAAAGAAGAAAAACTAAAAAGTAGGAAAAAAGTAAATCACCTTTGAAATCATTTATACCTTTCAAAGTCAATAAGGTTTTTGCTAAGGCAGATACAATTCAAGTAATCCACATAGACGGGACATCCTACATTACCCATACACATTCAAAATCTCTTTACTCATAGAATCATAGAATTATTATGATTGGAAAAAAAACTTCAAGATCTTAGAGTCCAGCTGTAAGCTCTTCACCACCATACCTGCTAAACCATGTCCCTGGTTTCTTGAACACTGCCAGGAATAGTGATTCTACCGCTTCCCTGGGCAGACTGTTCCAATGCTTGACTATTTCCATGTGGAGGTTTTTCCTAATATTTAACCTAAAATGCCCCTGGTGCAACTTGAGGCCATTTCCTCTTGTCCTATTTTTGGTAATTGTTTTGGAGAAGAGATCGAGTCCTGTCTCACTACAACCTCCTTTCAGGGAGTTGTAGAGAGTGGTAAGGTCTCCTCTGAGTTTCCTCTTCTCCAGACTAAATAATCCCAGCAGCCTCAGATACTCCTTATAAATCATGTGCTCCAGAATCACATCATGGAAAAACAAAAAGATAATGAAAAATGGAGTAAGAACAAGTAGAGGAAAAAATCAATCTCTCTTTTCTCTCTCTATAACATAAACCAGAGAATTTTCATCAGTTTAATTTGTGAAATGTAAGTGAGGTAGGAGCAGTAGAAAGCATCAATCAGACTTACAATTATTTCTGTACTACCCCTCATTTTACTCAAGCTATATTGCCAGTTCCGGATGCCAGTGTACCTGGCAATGGATAAGACTTGAGTTTTGAACTAAAACTGTTTGTACTAGTATTGCTTTTAGCCTTTCAATATGTCTACAGCTTATGTCTACAAAGTATGGCTTCTTCCCCTAGACATATGTTTAAAGCATTTCTTTTTCTGAAACTGTCCTTATCTTTAAGGCTTCTTATAATTCTTCAGGGCACACATGCAAAGTCTACCTTCATTCACAAGAAACATGATCCTAATGAGACCTATGAATGCAAACTGCCATCAAAACAACAGTTAACAAAAGGTAGTGCTTCCAAGGAAAGCTTGTCTCCTCACTTTCTTGACATCATTATTAGTCCCACAAAGCCAAAGTTTTATTATTAACATTCTGTTAATAATAATAATAATAACATTCTTCAGAAACTATATCTGTGTTCAGTAAGAAGAAGAGATGAGTAGTATTTGTTTCATGCATTCAGAATCAGATTCCTTTGGCTGGAGGTTTATGTTTTACGTCCGTTGTATATATATCCTCCACTGATTTAAAAGGACATCTTTCATTTTAAGTAAGTAGATACCATACCATCATCACTGGTGCATGGTAATAAGCAGCTGTACTCACAGAGTGATTTAAAGCCCCATGGACAAATGCACTGTAGTATTTCAGTACTGAGAAACATCTCTCCTGGCAAGCTGCAAGGCGGACCACAGTCCAGGCTGCCTCACAGCTCTCTCTCTCAACTTTCTTAGGTTACTGACACTCAGAATTGCTTGACAGATGCATTTCTTTCAAATTCTTTCAAATTCCTTCTAACAAAGGGCAGGAGTTTCTGTCAGCAGATAGGAGCTGAGTATGGAGTGAGGATGGGCCTCATTGCGGAGCTGAGATCAGTGTAGCTAAGGATGAGGCACAGAGCTGCGTATGAATAATTTCTAGAAAAAAAAAAAAAAAAAAAAGTAGAAAAAGGTTTGTTGGATATGCTGTCCTGGGCAAGAAGAGGGTTACAGGATAAGCAGTCTTCCATGTATCCCATAATCGACTGTATTCAAACACATTTTCATTCACTGTGAATTGTCAGTTCCTTCTGTGGAGCTGACAGCTTTGACAAACATTGCTTTCCCTGCACATGGTTCAAGTCGTGTCATGCACATTTTTATTCTTCCCAGATTTTCTTTTGAACAAAGCACAGTTTGGGGGAATTTGTTTTCAAAGCTCAGTTCTAACAGTATTTTTCAAAATTCCATTATAACACCTACAGTAAAACAATCCAATCTTGTTAAAAATGCTTGGCTTTCTGCAAGTCATGTAAACTACAGCAGTTTCACCACCTGCTGCCTACAGTGGGTGCATTTACAATAACACCTTAGAACAAAAGTGGAGTTCTGGAGCAAAGCTCCTGCCTACTCCCCGCTTACCAGGGGTTTGGTTCAGAAGTTGTCTCAAAGTGTGACTTGTCTTTGTCGCAAGTTGTGACAAGGGATGACTTGGATCCATCTCAGCTGAAATTAAGCAGGAAATGCGCACCTAGTGCATTTCAGCTGCTAGTGGACATTCAGCCTGTGGGACAACACAGAGCTAGTCTAGGAGATAAAAATCTTGTGAAATACTATGGGCAGGTCCACAGCCCCTGCCCCTCTGTTTCACTCTATAAATCCTTTTCTATTGGTTTCTATTGGTTTTGCTAAATAGACACAGCCAATATCTGCTCCATTACTTGAAGGATTTATGCAAACAAAATGTATTTTACTTTTCAAATATATTTTGAACCACCATGATGGAGCTCCAGTTCCTTCTGGAATTATCTGTATTCCTATTCTAGACAGAGGCCTGTTTATGTTTAATTATGAAAGACTCTGGGCCTTTCATAATGATGCAACTTCTCAGTAGTTACATAACTGGTTATGCTCTTGACCTAGAGAATGAACATGGAATTTTGGTCCTCATTAGTGTGCTCAGTATCATCTTCCTACAGTGTCTTCTACTTAGAGAAATTTTTGCATCACATTTGCCAAAAAGAGCTTCCATATTGCCAGAGTTACTCCTGCTCAGATGCTAAGATCATTTGTGTATAATGCTGGAATTGTAGGCAATAATATTTTCCTTCACTTATTTAGTTTTTCAGTTACACGAACTGCTGGATCACAGAGAAGAAAACTGATTAAAATTGTTAAATATGTATTCAAATTAAATAATAAACACTGATCTGGTGGGAGGAGGTATTTAATTTGTCGTTAACAGTGGGACAGTGGGATATCTTCTTTCTTATCTTTTGCAACTGTGAAAGTACTTTTATTTTTGTATGATTTTGTTTAACATTCATAGAACTACTTTTTGTCAATCAGAGAATAGCAGAAACCGGTTTTGCATCTTCTTCGTATATTACATACACAGATCAACCTCTTGCCATGTCTACTGACATGTAATTACATGAACATCACTGTTCTAAAAGTTTCTTTGGGGCAGAAGAATTTGCAGATGCCATAAGATTTCAGTAAATGGCAAACTAAAAAGCTCTTTATGAAAAGGGAACTTTTTATATACCATAAGTTGCTTGAATAATTTGTCATTGTTACTACACAGAAAAAAATGTAGAATATTATCTTTTTTTTTTTTTTCTTTAGCAAACCCACCTTATAGGATTGAGGCCATACAGGGAGCAGGGAGACAGGAAATAATGTTCTTCATCAGTTTATGACTCCTCTGCTTTATTTGTGGCAATATTAACAATTCTTCTCATCCAGAATGATAAAAACAAACTTCCACAACTAGGCAACAGGCATTGTTGTTGCCTACAGCCTACAACTGGCATCCTGAGTATCTCCACATACCTCGACTCAGAATGCTGTGATGGATTATAGCATTTGACACAATACTGTCCTCTGGGATGTGTGAAGATTATTATTGCTATCATTAGCTTTGCACTAGGGATTTTTTGTATTATGTGCTGAGGCACAGATATTAATAAGACTACTGAGTCAAAGAATTTGCATGCTATGTAATAAAACGTGTAATACAAAATATGAAGCTAGGAAAAATGGAAGCAGATTATCATTTCTTTCAGTGTGTTTGTTTAAATGAACATGATAGTGAATAGTGGAGTATTTAAAAGGAAAGTACAAAAGTTTATATTCACCAAAATAAACATGGAAGAAAGTGCAAAAAAGGTGCAGCAGTGAGAGAGAGAGAAACAAGTAGGACTGTTGGTCAATTACAGTGTCACTGATGGAGAGAGCAGAATAAGGGAGATGCATGTTGGAAAAAGATTCATGGTGATATCCTAAGGGAGAGATTGCAGATGGACAGAAGGAGTGGAGAGGTCAATGGAAGGAGAGAGGAGATTCCTCCTCCCTGGGGAAAGCTGCAGGAACCTCTGGAAATCATGGGCTGTGACAAAAGGAGAGAAAGAGGCACCACACGGAGAGGGGAACTCAGGCTGACTTCTGAGGGGTGGCCATGGGCAGCCAGCCAGGCCAAAAATGCCTTCCGAAATGACAGGGAGGGGCCTCAAGAATTTGCTGCAGCTTAGAAAAACACTGAGTTGGCTGAAACCAAACATGCAAACAAGGGCCAGTCGGAAAGGACATGAGGGGCAAGCTGAGAATTGTGTACAAATCTTGTTACTTCTGTTCTGCCTGACCCTGTCTGAAAGCTCTCTTGTATAAAAAGTTAAGTATTCTAGCTCATATTCAAATACATTTGCTTTTATTTGGTTTAAAAGACATTCATAATTTGCTATATGAGATCTTAGCAGATTAAGCTCCAAGTTTTGGTTGACTTGGTCTCAAAATCTATCCAGGGAAGCTTTTGAGAGAGAAAGGGGAATATTATTAGCTGCTCTTTTCTTATGACAAATACAGGAGAAAACAGAATCTTACATTATTCACCCAGGTGATAAACTATAATTCATAGTTTATGTCCAAGAAAAGCATTACTTGAGGAGGAGCTGGGAAGTTTATACAGTGTGATATTCCTAAGGGTAGCAGTACAGTCATAATCCACAGCTGCAGGAAACTCAGATTCATAATATTGCAACTAAAATTCATTTTGCTTCCCTTGGATGTTATGCCTAGACTTTCTTCTGCTTGCATTCGAAAGGTGTAAAAGAGTTTACCTGCCATCTGACCTGCGGTACTTCTGATTTGGCAAGGTGATATTGGTAACTCGCTTTACTCAATACTTCTTAAATAATTTAGCTCAGCTTTGTTTCTAGGTAGCTAACTATCCAGATGAGCATCTTGTATTACTGCCTATTGTCATGGTTACAGTATTGGCTGCATCTGGTCTCCTTTTCTGAGTTTTCTTTGTGCAATATGAGGCCTGTCGTTGCCTGGGGTACAACACAGCAAATCTGCTGCTGACAGACTGGCATGTACTATAGCAGCCTATAAATGAGCACTGCCTCTTTTGAGCCTATCTAATAGCCTTCAAATGTGTACCTTGGATGCATTAATATTAGCTCTTAACTGCTTGATACCTAAAGCATTTTATATTTTTGTATGTCTGTACAGTCAAACTTTGATTGTAATTAGCCTCTTGAAGTGTTAAAAGAATCACCAGGAAAAGGAATTTATTTTTATATGGGTGTATGTAAATAAACAAAAATGTAATATTATATATACTACTATATTATACAAATATATAATCAAAATTTCTCAGAACAGCTCTGAACCCATTGCACTGATACCTTGAGTACCTGAGCATTTTGCATGGAAAATTTTGGTGTAATTCAAAGACCTGCAGCTTGTATCCATTTTGTCTGTGTATAAAATTCTCTGTAGTGAAATGCTGTGATGATCCCTTCTGCCTCGGTAAATAAATGTGCCCTATTAAAGTGCAAAGCTTCCCATTTGCCCTTGTCTGATTGTAGAGAAAGGTCTGAAGAGCTCAAGCGCAGAGTCCTCTATGGGCAAAGCCAGGCCATATATCCGCACATTCTAGCCATTGCATTGCTAACTTTTTCCCTTTTGAAATCACTTTTCCTTCTTTCATTTGCATAAATATATTTTAAAGATCTTGCTGCTTTTGTTTATTTAAAGATCTTATTGGTGGATTGACTTTCATGGACAGAAGCAAGGTTGGAAACATTCTGATGATAAATTACTGTCCAGAAAGGAAGACTTTGCAGCAACTACCAAACAGTTTTGAGTTATAGTTTGTTTGATCTGAAAACATATTTCATTCCTATTTTTTATTGTTGCATAGTATGTGTACCTTTTTCTATTTTCTTCTTTCTCTGGGAATTCATGATCTTAAATACTTCACTTTCAAAATGGTCAAAAGGTGACCTGATGATGAAAGTCAGGGTGCAAGTTTTGTGTGCTGAGTTATTACGCTGCTCTTAAGGCCTAAGAAGGAAGCGTTCTGATCACATATCATGAACTGTATCTTAACATTCAAATATATATATTCCTACATTTAATTTTATATTTTATATATATATATATATATATAAAGCTTAAAGGAGTTTATAAGAACCAGTTTAGGTTTTAAATGTCCCATTCGATGCATGTAACTGTTTATTCAAAATATTTTCATTTCTAGGAACTTTGAACCAAAAGAACTGGGGAAAGAAATATTCATCCTGCAATGGTGCCAGACAATCTCCTATTAATATAGATGAAGATCTTACTCAAGTAAATGTGAATCTGAAGAAACTTAAATTCCATGGATGGGAGAAAGAAACTTTGGAAGATACATTCATTCACAATACTGGCAAAACAGGTAAGGATTCAGATTTCATGTGCAGATTTGATTGAGTCAGAAAACTGATATAGGACAGGTAAGCCAAGGACTTTAATGTTTTTTCATTTTCCAGAGATAGGTGCTTTTATTATCCAATGGTCTAATCTATCGTAGAAATGTATTTTAGGAAGAGTTGAATTATGGGTAAAAATGCCTATAAATTATGAATTGCCTATATTAATATGCTTATTTTAAATTTTTACAAAAGAAGCTTCTGGTGGTATTTGCATTGCCAAATGAATCTTTTTACAGCCACTTTGCTGTGTAGATCTAGAATAGTACCATGAATTGCTTGTTTGGAAGCACTTCCTCTTGTTCCAGGAATAGACATGGAGTAAGAAATCTCTTAACGATCATTGCCAAGCTTCTACTAGTTACTGTAGGAGCAATTGACTAGACATTTTTTTTTGTTTTAGTGTCATTGTTCCTGGTTTCTGTACTTCACACCATCAAGTATTTCCTATACAGCGCTCAGAAAATTGTTTATGTCCCTCTTGTCCTTCTAGCTGAGATAAATAGTTCATTTCTCATTAAATGAGAACTCTGAGGAAACACTCTTTAAAGACTTAAAAGTGATCAGAGCTTTTCTTCCCCATTAGCAATTCAGATATTATAAAAGGAACTGCTAAGCCTTTCAGTTAAATTTATCTTCAAGGTCTTGAGAGGAGGAATGAAAGGAAACTGCAATCCACTTACACTGATTTAGCAAGAGGTCAAACAATTCACAATTCACAGAGGTGGAAAAGCCAAATGTGGAGTTTAAGTCCTTCCCACTCTTCTAATTCCCTACAGTAGAAAAATGCTCAGTCTTTTAACAGTTTGCATACTACTACTACAGCCTGGTGAAGACTTGTCATCACTTATTTCCATGCCAAAATATTCTACAGCTAGGACTCTCAGAGACAGGACAGCCTGCCTTGTAACTGAATAAAATTTTTGTTTGTAGTGTTGTATCTAGATATGTATCTAGAACTAAAAGTAATGGCAGATGTCTCTATTCCTTACAACCGCATATGCTATCAGGAAACATTGTATCTTAGGGATTTCTTTTCTTAGAGGAACATTTTCATGGCTAAGTCATTTTTTATGAGCTTAGGTTTGGTGTGATTCTGTGGCTAGTTTCAGATGGCAGGGATTCGTAAAAATACTTCACTGGGTAGTTATTTTATGAGTTGCAACATGAATAAAAATGAACTATATTAACGCAATATTAACACACTTTTTACTTGATTTAAAGAATCAACTTTCCATGAAATTGCTTATGGACTGTAGAAAAAGAACCTTAAAATATTTACCTGATTTTTACCTTATTTTATTAACATCATAGGTGCCTTGGCTGGCCTTTATCCTGACCGTCCTTTTCTCTCTGTCTCTTCTTTTTCTTCAGTGGAAGTTAACCTGACAAATGATTACTATGTAAGTGGAGGTGGCTTAGACACCATATTTAAAGCAAGCAAGATCACATTTCACTGGGGAAAATGCAACATATCATCAGATGGGTCGGAACATAGTTTGGAAGGACGAAAATTTCCTCTTGAGGTAAAGTACAAAATAGATTTTAAGGAAGGGACTATCTGCTGATAGTCACAATGTTTATTTAATAATTTTATCACATATTTAAATTTCTGTATATAATCATCACTTAAAAATAATATTTTAATGATATATGATTTGAATACAAAAATGTAAGGCACAATGAAGATGTTTAACTGCATTTTCACACATGCATTCTAAGAGTGCATTGCAGGTTGCTCCAGCTAATCTGATAAAGGCCAAACTCTCAATAACAGTTAAACTCCTTAGAGCCCATCTTATTGTACAGTAACAGATTATTTGAAGAGCAGAGGCGATTTCTCAGAGCTGCGGCATTGTAGGGAGTCAGCAGGAGTGCGGAGCCGCTGCGCTGCATGGAGACAAAGCCCTCGCCAAGCTTGGACCCAGAAGCTAGAGGAAAAGCCAGGAGCCAGTGCATGAGAGAAGCTCGGGGATCCTGGCACTGCTAGGGATGCTCCAGTTGGTTGCCTCTCCCACAGACATAGGATGCTCCCTCCCAGCTTGCAGAGGGGATGCAGAGGAGCAGAGGAGCAGCTGTTGATGAGTTGCGTGCCATGGGGGCGCTCTGACTGTAGACTCTGAACCCTCCAAGAGGCCGCGTGCTCATTTTTAGACCAAAAAGTGCAGCTGTGGCACCCAGCCATGCTGCTCCTCACTCTTAGCAGTGTTGGTGTTGGAGCCAAGCAGTGTGGCTGTGGTCAGCTCCAAGGAGAGCTGTGGCCAGCACGCTGGCTTTCCCTGCCTCTGAGCCATTGTAAAATTTCCACTCACACTCCTGCCAAGGCATCAAACAGAAGATGCTCCTCCATTGCTGTCTCATGGAGAGACAGCAGGAGTAGCAAACTCTTGCCTTGTATCCGTGAACTTGCATGAGAAGGGAATTGCCAGCTGCAACAGAGGCACCTATGCTGTTGCCAATGTCCAGGACTGCACTTAAATGAGGTCCTAGAATACTTGGCAATTTTTTATTACCAATACTTCTCTGAATTTACTCTGAGACAGGTTCCATAGGGAAATTCTGCCTTATTCTGATTTATGAGATGATTTCCCCTGACTTAGAGACTAACCTCTAAATCAGATGTCCAGTATAAGGTAGTTATCTAGACGTACTGTGTGGCTGATGGCAAATGACATGCTCCTTGAAAGGATAGTTCCTGCAAACTTAATGGTCTTATAAAACCAATAGTCCATAGGTAAGTAAAAACTGATTAATTCCATTCTGAGTCTTTGGATAATGCATGTGAGATATACAACAAATCCATGTACTCATAGTAAACATTGCTTGAAGATTTTTCTTGGATTAGGAGTGTAAGTAACTGTATTGATTTTTTTAAATATATCTTTTGTATTTGTAATATTTAAATATATTTTATTTGCAGATGCAAATCTACTGCTATGATGCAGATCAGTTTACAAATTTTGAAGAGGCAATCAAAGGAAATGGAAAGTTAAGAGCTTTATCAGTTTTGTTTGAGGTAAACAAAATATTTCTTTGTGACATTAAATAAGCTTTGAAATGCAGCAGATATTCAAACTGAATTTACCTTGTTCCAATGTATGATCAGTGAGTCAAAAAATAGCAAGTTTTCCTAATTTATTTTCACAAAAAAAAAATCAAACATGCTTGTTTTGCTCTATCTCATCTATAGTTTTCATGGTAAAATATGACCTATTTTTTCATGAAGCCTGTTTTGAAAAAAAAAAATACAATTTCTTTTTAACAGATTGGGCCAGAAGACAATCCGGATTATAATCCAATAATTAATGGAGTAGATAGTGTTAGTCGTTTCGGTAAGTTTATCCCAATAATTTAATGATTATTGATTAAACTAAAATAATATCAGCATAATTATGTAAACCATCTCGAAGGGGTTGTTGTATGCAGATTGCTAAAGCTTGCTAAAGATTGCTAAAGAATATATTTTATTAGAAATAATATTTAATTTATTTATTTAATTTAAATATAAATATAAAGTAAATAAATAAATATAACTATAAATGAATAAATATAACTATATAAATGTATAAATGAATAAATATAACTATCACAAGGAATTTGCAACACTCTAAATGCTGATTTATTTTGTGATGTTTCTTAGTAATACATTTCTGAATTTTGTATACTGCAAGAAGGCAAATAACACCATTGGGCCAATCAAAGATGAACCCTACAAGTGTTAGCTATCTGAATATTAGTACTCTGTATACGTTGTGAAGATTCATTTTTTTTAGTAACTCCATGTATAAATCTGAACTAGTCCATTTTTATTATATTTGCACTAGCAATATTGAAACTAAATATTGACGCTTTGGTATTTTAAGATTCCTCATGGTTTTGCATAAGAGTACAGAGATTATCACAGAATCACATAATCACAGAATGATTAAGGTTGGAAAGGCTCTCTAGAGATCATCTAGTCCAAACCCCCTGTTCAAATAGGGACACCTATAGCACGTGGCATAGGGTGGCATCCAGGTAGATTTTGAAGATAGCCAGAGAGACTCCATAACCTCTCTGGTCAGCCTGTTCCAGAGCTCTGTCACTCTCACAGTAGAGAAGTTCTTCCTCACATGGAGATGGAACTGCCTGTGTTTCAGCTGGTACACATTACCCCTTGTTCTGTCTCTGGCCACCACAGAAAAGAGCTGACCTCATATTCTTTGCATTCTCCCCTCAAATATTTACACATATTGATCAGATCCCCTCTCAATCTTCTCTTTGCTAGGCTAAATAGACCCAGCTCCCTTAGTCTTTTCTTTTACAATAGATGCTACAGTCCCTCAATCATTTTCATCACTCTGTGATGGACCCTCTCCATAATTTCCATGTCCCTCTGGTACTGGGAAGCCCAGATCTGCACACAGTTCTCCAAGTGCAGCCTCACCAGAGCTGACTGGAGGGGGAGGATCATCTCCATCGACCTACTGGCAATGCTCCTCCTGATTCAGGCCAGCGTCCCATTGGCCTTCTTGGCCATGAGGGCACATTGCTGATTCCTGGTTAACCTGTTGTCAACCAGGACTCCCAAATCCCTCTCCGCTTTCCAGTAGGTCAACCTCTAATCTGTACTGGTGTGTCGAGTTATTCCTCCCCAGGTACAGGACCCTACACTTGTCTTTGTTGAACCTCATGAGGTTCCTCTCTGCCCAACTCTCCAGCCTGTCCAGGTCCCTCTGAACGGCAGCACAGCCCTCAGGAGTGTCAGCCACTCCTCTCAGTTTGGTGTCATCTGCAAACTTGCTGAGGGTGCACTCTGTGCCCTCCTCCAAGTCATTGAGGAACAAGTTGAAGAGCACTGGGCCCAGTACTGACCCCTGCGGGACACCACTGGCCACAGGCCTCCAACCAGACTCGACCCCATTTATCACCACCCTCTGGGCTCTGCCATCCAGCCAGTCCTCAATCCACCTCACTGCCCACTCATCCAGTCCACAGGATGTTATGGGAGACTGTGTCAAAAACCTTGCTGAAGTCAAGGTAGACACATCCACAGCTCCTCCATCGTCCATCCAGCCAATCATCCCATTGTAGAAGGCTATCTGGACTTATTTCTATCTAAGTTTCGTGGTGTCTTCAAAGAAAAATATGAATGTGCACTGTCTTCAGCAGGGATATTTTTTGCATCATGGCCATAATCCTAAATAAAAGACTTACTTTGTCTCAGTTTTCCTATACTTAAGAATATTTGTGTTTTGTAAAATCCTTTAAGATTGATGACTTTAGAGTACTAAGGCTATTAATGTCATTATCTTAAGAGTTTTTGAAGGAATGATGCTAAACTTGTCCAGGAAAAAAAAAGAAAAAAAAAAAAGATCAATTAAGGACTAACTTCTCTAATTTATAGGGGAGCTGGGCATGTAGGCATGTAAAGCAGGATTCACTATCTTTGAGGGTCGTCTTACATGAAACACAAAGAAGAAAGAGTATTTCATCAAGGCAGATGCTGTCCTACAGCCCTGGGTATAAAACTTTAGACACCAAGACTCAAAATATAGCTCGTACACGGCACTTCAGCACTGAGCAAAATATGATTTTCTTGAGTAAAATGTAAATTAGCTCTGAAAATTCAGGTCATGAATAAATCAAGTTGTTCATTCTCAAGAAACATGTATAGCACATGATCTGTCCTTGTCTGCTATATATGTGATCTATCCTTGTCAGTCATATCTTCTGTTTTGCATATTTGAATTAGAGTTCTCAACCTTGAGAGAAGAACTGTTGTGTTCCTTCTAGTTAAACTGTCTTCTCATAATTCTTTGTGGATATTTGGTTTTAGACTCTAGATTGTCAATCAAATTAAATGGCATTTTAAATCCAAAGGTACAAAGTTCATAGCAGGTTTTTCAGTATAAATGAGAACTCTCATATCCCTAATTCTCCGTCTAAAGTGGGTTAGCTATTCGTTTTGGCTAAAGGAGGAATGCAGTAGCTAGACACGTAACAATAATAGCTAAAATCTGAAGGTGACTAACATGCAAATAGCAGAAATAGGAGTGCTTTGCTCAACACTGCTATACGTTTCCCTTTCATTATATCTGGCAAAGAGAGGGGGGAAGAGCTAGCTCTTAAAACTTTACTCAGTGCTACGACGGTCTCACTACAGAAAAGAAAAAGTAAATTATTTATAATAAATTGTTGATGTTCTCACTAAATTTGGAAGGAATTATGAAGGCAAGAACAGGTCAAAACTCCCACCAAGGGTTTCAAGAAGAAATATAGCTGGAAAACCACAAGTTGACAGTATTACAGTATTAATATTCATTTATTCCAAGATGTAAATAATAAATACTATTTTGGAAGCATCTGTCAATGAAACATATTCTTAATAATCTCCCTGAAATTAAAAATACAATCATAAGAATATGAAGTTGGCATTTTCTGGGTAGATACTTTGCTCCTCAGGCACAGTCTCATCTGACCAGGTACCAGGAAAAAAATGACATTATTTTCCCAGGACAATAAAGAGAAATGTCACACTCCCCCAGGGGAGGTCTTTTCCTCCTTTCTTGCTTTGTCTAAAGCTATTACAACTTTTCACTGTATTATCACCATTTTAAAACTGCCTGATCCACAGTAGTGATACTTTTATAAACAGGAGTGATACAACTCAGTTCTAATATGATATTTCCCCAGGCAGTGAGTTTCTGCAGAGGTTAAGATCCTGTGAGAATGCCAGAGCTTGACCAAATTTAGGAAGAGTTTGAAAGCTTCTCATGAAACCATGTGCAAGGATTTAAATATTTCTTTTTTTTCTTTGAAGTTCTTTGGTGAGATGAAGATTTGGCATCTCAGACCTGTGCTAGTACAATTACCAGTGAGGGAGTCATGGGGAAACAGTGACTTGCTTACATTATTACTGACGTAACTTATTAGATTTTCCCAACTACTCAAAATTGTATTGAACAATATTTACTAAAACTGTGAACAATATTTACTCAAAACAGACAGAAAAAGCTGAGTAATTTTCTTGTACACCAATCTTCCTGGAAGCTAAATTTTGAATAGATAGAAAATTAGCCTGTTTCCATAACAGAAACTTGTTTAGAGAATTGGAGTTCTATTTATTCAGTGTTTCTGTGTTTCTGCAATGTTTTAATTGTATGGCTGTTAAGGTCTTTTTTTTTTTTTTCAGGAAAGCAGGCTGCCTTAGAGCCATTTATTTTGCTGAACCTTTTACCAAACACAACAGACAAGTATTACACATATAATGGATCTTTATCAGCTCCTCCCTGCTCTGAAACAGTTGAATGGATTGTGTTTAAAGATACCATCACTATTTCTGAAGACCAGGTGATATATTTAATGTGTTAAATCCACAATTGTTCTTAACTCCAGAGAAAAACATATACATATTTTTATGTATGTTAAAAGCTTTTAGTGTTCATTACCAGACCAACAACCTGACATTTCTCTTATCTAGATTTTTTTTTTTATGAAGCTGTTAAATCTAGCTATGTCTATATCATCTACCTCTGTACCGATACTTAGTGAAATGAATTATTTTTTGCCTTGTTGAGTTTAGAACTAGATTCTGAATCATTCCTTTCCTTCCAGGACTTCCTAACTTCCATGTACTTCTTAACTCTACAGGCTATTTCAGCTTTTGGCCTATATTAAGAAGAGCATAAGACACCCTTTCTGTATTCCCCAGGCTAACTGGTGGTGAAAGGGTCAGGAATCACTCCAGCTGCAAAGGAGAAAGAGGGAGTAGAGGTGGAGTAATGATTCACTGCTGGTACAGACCAAAAAAGGCTCAGTACTGCCTGAGAGAAATCAACTGGGAGAGTTTACACAACAGCTCCTCTCCTGGGTTTTGCCTGTTACTGGAATGTAGTTAATTTGCTACGACTTCTGACATTTCTTTTTTTCTCACTTTCTTTAGCTATCTGTATTCTGTGAAGTCCTTACAATGCAGCAGTCTGGCTATGTTATGCTGATGGACTATCTGCAAAACAACTTCAGAGAACAGCAATATGAGTTCTTTGGGCAAGTGTTTTCCTCTTACACTGGACAAGAAGAAATTCATGAAGCAGGTATTTATTGAACAGATATTCTTCTCTTCACAGGTGGAAAGACAATTTAAATACAAAATTCATTCTACTATCAGGATATGCATTTTAAATTGTGCAGAAAGTAGCACACTCTATTATTAGTAGTAAATCTATCACTTCAGAGGGAAAAAAAACAGCACTCATAAACATCAGATTAAATGAAGTGGAAAATTAAATGCTTGTCTTGACCAAACATTCAATAAAGATCACATCAGTTCAAGCTTTCTTGCACTGCCCTTTTCATGAGTTTCAGATCTAAACAAAGATGCTATTTCAGGGACTACAAGAGAATTTCATTTTCCAAACCCATCTTGTTCTCAACTGTGTAATGTGCATGTTTCTCCAATAGAAACTAGAGTGAGATCACATCTTCAAGGTTATAGATAGGTGCAGAGAATCCTGGAAGCCAAAATCTGTTCTCTATTTTACTCTAAAACCTAAAACAGTGGAGGTTATGTGACCAAAACAGTATGTTATGTAATGGAAAAAACAGATCTAGAACTAAATATGAAAGTAAATTATTTTTATACTCAAAAGCAATGACCCTCTAGCAGTAAATACTCAGGCTGAACTGCTACTAAGATGGGAATGGATTCTTAAACACAGTTGTACTGAACTACAATTAATTTGATATGTACAAATGACTAAAACGTGTGGCATAAATGTTCTCGAGAATGAAAACAAGCATGTTTTTATTTTAGTTTGTCTTGGTCGGGTGGATGTTGTTTCCCTTCCAGCTGGAAGGATTCTGTGCATGGAACCAAGTGAGACGTCCGTCATTCAGAAGTGCCGCAGGGACGCCTGCACACTTGTGTGGTGCTTCTTTGCTTCACAGCACAGTGCGGGACGGCGGCACTGCTTCAGTCCTATAGCTGGCCACAGGCGTTTCTATTTTGACCTCAGTTTCTCATGAACTCTTCAGATATGTGCCTGTGAACCATAATTTTTCAGATTGGTCTTTGGACTTTTTATATAACATGGAGAAGGAATACAGAATTAAGCTGCAACAGTTAAGCATGTTATGACAAATAAACTGCTATTTCAAAACATAGCTCCCACAGACATAGCTGATACGAGAAGAGAGTCCTTGACAAAATCTCTCTGTTTAATGAAGGCCTCTGGGTTGCATTAGTGCACCTCTCCTAATATCCATGCCATAGGAAAGAAATAAATCTTCTCAGTCCTTGGTAAAGCAGTCAGTCTGTGGTGAAGAAATGTCATGGGCAAAGGGCTTTGAGGACAGAGACCGTGACCTCTGCTGCCCTTGTAATCCCCTTGCCTCATCAAATGTTGCTTTCCCCTTGGCCTTGACCCCTTCAGCTCGGGAGCTGCAATAGGAAGAAGCCACTTCCAGCTGTGCCATCCTAACCTGGTTTTGTATGGAGATGGACAAGATAATCCTGTGTATGAAGGGGCCCTGCCCCCTTGCTGTCATGCCATGTGATCCCTTCCTATCCTTCCTGAAGGAGCTTCCCGTGTGCTGTCCCACAGCAGAGTGCAAGTTAAACTGTGCAGGAAGGTGCTTCCAAACAGGCCCATTTCTGCACTGCAACAGTTTCTGCACGTCTGCTCTGTTTTCTGTAAATTGGATATCCATAGAGATAAGGAAGGAATGTCGCAGCCTATAGACGTGAGGATCCCTACCTGCGTTTGGTTATACCGTTAAAAATTGGTGGTACCTTCAGCTTCATGTAATTATTAAATGTGTTGTATACAGCAAACCAAATGCCTCTGTGTGTGCAATTAACATTTTATACTTAGCATATCAAGAGCACAGAATTTTTCTTTTACTATAGTTTCCAGTTTCAAGGTAGACAATAAGCTTTTTCACAGTTGACTGATAGACTTGTATAACAGAACAAAAGGGCTTCAATCTACTGAGTTTAAGAAAAAGTGCTGTGCGCTCACATCACCCTGGCAACAAACACATGTAGCACTTACTCTGAACTAGGCATTTAAAGTAAACAAACGCAGGTTAAAAACTCTTTTTTTTTTTTTTTTTTTTTTTTTTTGTTTATAGGCAAGGGGAAACAGAAGAAGATCACTAAAATTTGAAGTCTCCTTGTTTATATATATTTCACATGTATGTTAATAATTATATGCGCTATGTATATGCAACCTCATGTATGCATACATATATGAATGTATGCACACATGGATATATAGACACAAAATACAATTACTGGATTTGTTTAATGTACAGCATTAGAAGAGCATTTATGTTTTGATTTAACATTAGCATTTTAATGGAAGGTAAATAAAAGCCATAGGAATTATTAAACTTAAATATCAAGATGTAAAAACTGTAGTGTGGATAAGTCTCTAAGAGCAAATGAATACATTTATATGTTTCTTATTTGATTTAACTAAGAAATAGTAAACAGAAAATAAAAAATGAAATTCCTTTGGACAACACAGGAGAAATGGCAACAGCGGGGCTTGAGGCTCTAGTACCTTATTGAAAAATTATTTTTATGTTGTGAAACTTGAGAAATGTAAGTTTTGTTAGAAAGGCTAAAATCTCTCTATTCAAATAACAAGTTTCAGCAATATATTTTCACACAGCGATAAACTCAACACTTTTGGTATATAATAGCTTCTTTAGCAAGAACATGGGAGATATTTTATTTTCCAAGCCTGCATACTTGGAGATATGTGTAATTTTCCTATGTTATATGCATATGTGTGCATATGTATGTAAGAATTAGATTAAAATAACTACTCCTGACAAAGGATCCTTGATGATTCAATTATAAAAAGCTTTCTGAAATTTTAACACTTTATTTCCACTACGCTCAGCTTGCATGAAAATCCATTTATAGCCAGAAATCATTTATTCCTATAAACTTGAGAACCATATACTGGGTTCATTATATAACATTTTATTCTCTGTGCTCTTACATGAATGTCCTGTGGATAAGTGTAGAAATACGACTTTTGTTAATCTTCCTGGATTTAGTGAAGATATATACAAAATGTGTTTAATCAAGCTGAAAACTGACGATACATGTTGATATAAATTCCACTTACTTTACCCGACAAAATAGAACTAGGTAAAATACAGCATTTATTTTTCAGTAAATTGTTACACATCAACAGGAGTAAGGACTCAAGAGCTGAAGATATTTGCTCTGATTTAGGATACTTTGTGGTTACTTGTCTGCCTTGCCCCTGCAGCTTGATCATGGAGGTGAAATACCCAGCGTTCCCTCTAAACTATGTCTTGATTTATTCAAAATATCTATCAAGCTCAGAGAAACTTAAATCCAGGTGTAATTTTATTGCTTTACTTATTGTTATTATTCATTTTAGTAACAAAATAGTTATCTTTTCTGCTAAAAGGGTAAACAGTTTTCCAGCAGCAAAACCTTTTCTTTTGTAATGCTCATTTGGCAGGAAAAAAAAAACAAAAAAAAACAGGCACTAAAATGTTTTTTTGGAGAAACAGTTCCACAAAACTAACCCTTTACATCCCTTTAATCTCCTAAACATCTAATTCGTATATTCGTTATCAAACGATTTACAGTGTATATGACCTCATACTAAGCCCAAGGTGTGTTGAGAAAGGACTTTCTGCTTGTTTTCCAAGCAGTAAGGAATGGAAGTTTAAACCTTAATTGCCAAAATTACTTCTACTACAGATTAGTTCACTGCACAGGGCTACTACATAGCCCTGTGAGCAGCTTTAGCTGACCTTGCTCAACTCAGACAGGGTTTCTGTAGGTATATCCTTATTCTGGCGGCTCATGTCACAATATCATTCATGCCAGAAGGTGAACTTTACTTAACCTTACAAATACACAACAGATTTAAAGTTAGAACATCTCAACCTTGTGAAGCTGTCATTGTAACAGTCATCAGGGATCCAGGCAATTTAAACATTTAGCTTAAATCTTTTGCAATCCTCATTGAACACATCAAATTATCTAATTAGCAGAAGTAAACGTCATCTAGGATAGCTCTCATACATTTCTGTATGCATTTTCTGCCTTATTTCAACTTACCAAGTTTCCTCATCACTAGATCTTTAAAAAAAGCCTTGTTCCCTTGTGTTCATTTGATGCCTGCATAAGGAATGCTGAAGAGAGAAGGAGCAGCCCAGGCAAAATGATGAGGAGACACTGATGAGGAGGGAAAGGACAACAGTTTGGGAAGGAAATAATATGCAGAGAAATACCATATTGTTGGTCCCAGTTGTGGTGATCACAAAGAATAAGATGATGTTCCAAAAGGAGAAGAAAATGGAGATAACTTTTCTTTTATGCTTGGGAAAAAATAGTTGGAAGATCCAGATGGGAAAGGAGACAAAGTGAAAGAGTGAAAAATTATAGTGGAGACAACAGCCTAAGTATAGTCAGAGATTTCAGAAAAAAATCACTCACATGCAAAAATGAGAGAGGGAGGAAGGCAGAGAATGGCAGCAGAGAGTTTAGAATCATAGAATCACAGAATGCCTAAGGTTGGAAGGGACCTCTAGAGGTCATCTAGTCCAACCCCCCTGCACA
>JAWLRI010000974.1:1043318-1055222 GCA_034781795.1 Crypturellus tataupa
TAAAATAAAATAAAATAAAATAAAATAAAATAAAATAAAATAAAATAAAATAAAATAAAATAAAATAAAATGAATAAAATCAGATCTTAAGTCTTCCCTACTGTGGCTCAGGGCGAGAAGGGAATTATCTTTGCTGAGCTGATGATTTCCTTGTGCCCTCTGGTGGAAATGTGCTGGGGTAACAAGGTGAAATAAGCTAATGGTATGTACTCATGAGTCTGTCCTTTTTAATTCATTCTTTCTTTATATCTCTATTAACATGATTTAATGTAATAGATAAAATAATAGATATATCAGAATAACAGACTATCAGATATATCAAAATAACAGAAAATATCAGATACATAGATCAATACATTGAAACTTTGCAATCTGGCATAGCTTTAGAATTCAAACTAAATTACAGAGAGTAACGGTGCCTCCACTATTGCATTCCCCCCTCTCTCTCTCTCACACACACACACACTCAGAATTATCACGGCTCATCTTTCATTGACTACATTAAACTAGAGCATCGTGGAACTTCCCAGCTGCACACAGGACTACAAAAATTTGATCTTTCAAAATCTTTAGTTTTGAGTGCCCTCTGGTGTTCAGGTGGGAAATTGCAAAGTTAGTTGAAAGCATCTCCCCTTGCTTTTAGAACTGTAGTATAGCCCACCAAAAGCGTTGTCAGGGGACTGCTTTTTTTAAGACAGCTCCTAAGAATCTATAACTCTGCCTTTCTACTTATCTAGGTAATCTATTTTGCTTGCTTTTTTCTAGGCACTAGGAATTTATTTTAAACAGATTTTTAGACTTCAAAAATATATCTCTACATTTACTCCAAATCTGGAATAGTTACATGTGTAAAATAGCCAAATGTATCAATTTTATGGTCATTTTAACATATAAGATTTAAATAAATTGTAAACTACATAAAATCTAATTAATTATTTTAAGTTTAATGCATGGAATAAAGCAGTAGAAATGATGGAATAAATAAGTTATATGCTTTTTGAATGATATCAATATCATTCATTTTAGAGAAATTTTCCGAAGAGTAGGGCAGGGGCTGATATCCAATCTGAGGGCTTCAGCCAAAGCACTACAACTATGCAGTTTTAAATAGATGATAAGTCAGTTTCATAACTGTAAATACCATGGATCTCTGATTGTAAGATATGAGAACAAATCTAGTCACTGAGGTTTCAAATTGGAAAAAAAAATACTGAAAAATTTGACAGTCATCTCCATTTTTCATCTCTCTGTCTGAACCTAGCAGAAGGAATGATGAGGACAAGGAAGGAAAACAGTATCTCGGGTCAAACCTGAGCCAGTCCTGACGTAGGGTACTTCAGCTGTTTGATATATTGTTTTATTCTTCCACATAAAACAATTTATCAGTCATTTTCAGTGATCTTTGCCTGAATAATTTGCATTTCCTGCTAGTATAATTTATTCATACAGCTGTATCTACCTTTGACCTTGGGTATTATCTTTAATTCCCACATGCAGGTACATGGGTAATTTAAAAAACAAGTGACAGAGCCTCAATAAATTTACAGCATACTGGTAGTCAGCACACTTGTACGTCCGGAAGTGAATCCAAATGCTCAGCCTACCTGAATAACATGCTCCCTTGCCTTGTACCTCCTCTGTCCCACTCTTCTGAGTCAACTTCTTGGCAGTTGTCACTGCTTGCATGAGTTTGCCAAACAAAAATATAAGGAAAAGGATGTTCTGGTTGGGTGATGGTGTGAAAGGGTAAGGGATTTGAGTTGGACAGTTTTGCTACCTTGCACACTGCAGTCATGTAGATGATGCCTGGAGGTTTAATAGCGTGGGATCACTAGCATAGCATGAAAACATAGGATGATATATATATATAATGAAAGAAGAAAAATAGAATGAATATATATATAGATATAGATATATACATACCTATGAACCTTCATATTTCATTTCCTTGGGACTGATTATAAATCTTTCTCAAAATACATAATTAAAAAAGAGCAGTGGGAGAGGAGTTTCTGTCCTCAGATAATTTGCTTTTGAGATTTAAAATCCTGTCTATTTATCTCAATTGCTACAATGGTGCAACCAGCATCTCAAGTTTTAGAGTAAAGCCAAAAACTGGGCACAAGAAATACCTACACTGTCTTTGGCAGGAGGTGTATCAGCATTTTGTTAGTTTCATGAATATCACGTCCCTTCTTTTTTTTTTTTCCTTTAGTTTGCAGTTCAGAACCTGAAAATGTCCAATCTGATCCAAAGAATTATACTAGTCTTCTTGTTACATGGGAAAGACCTCGAGTTGTGTATGATACCACGATTGAGAGATTTGCTGTCTTTTATCAACAATTGGATGGAGACGAACAGACCAAGCACGAGTTTCTGACAGATGGGTATCAGGACTTGGTAACTGTAAACTCTTCATGTTTCGTACAAAATAGTGATTGCAAAGCCAACATAGTTAATTATTTTAAAGCCCTAAACCAATAGCTGGGACAGATTCAATGGAAATTTATTTTTCTAGTGCAGCCCAAAAAGATTATACTTCATTCTTTGGCTGTGCAGCTACAAAGACAATTAAAAAGAAAAAAATATATACATATATATATATATATATATATATATAGAAAGCCTGTATTTGTCCATATGAGAGAAGGCATTCTCAAATTGCTGTTCTTGCTTGTAAAGTTGTAATATCCCCCAAAAAACTGAGCATGTCAAGCTCACTTTTCCTTAGTCATATAACCCCTAGTCAGTTAATAGTGATCTGTACTTCAGTGTTCACTAGTGTGTGAGCACTGAGTGGTCTACACCAGCAAATGAGGAAAGAATTAGAAACTGCATGGAACTGCTATAAATATTAAGTTGGTGATTTTAGTTTCACAATGTTTGCTTAGGTGATCCCCTTTACTTTCTTTAGAGAGGCGTAAGCTTATTGGAGATAATATTACTTAAACTAATATTCAGTATTAAATAATTATGCAGTTGTTTGGTGCCTTCCATTATTTAAATAAATCAATTTCTTTTTTTAAGTTGCCTGACAAATGTTTCTGACAATAAAATGTAAAAAGCATGTGGAATACTAGTAGAAAGAGTTTTTTGGTTTGTGTTAAAAATACATTATAAAAATTGAACTTCCATAAATTCGATGAATATTGACAAATATATGATTAAACAATGTTTTTCTTTTAGGGGGCCATTCTAAATAACCTACTGCCCAATACAAGTTATGTTCTTCAAATAGTTGCTGTTTGTTCTAATGGTCTATATGGAAAACACAGTGACCAAGTCATTGTTGATATGCCCTTAGAAGACACAGGTAAGTGTTGTTTTGAGCTTAGGGCTCACTTTTAGGGCTGAAAAAAAATCTATATTCAGGAAAGTATTCTCTCTGCAAACCAGTTAAATTGCATGTCTATCAAACTACGCTAAAATGAAATTTCAAAATCATTGCAGTTAACCTTGAGCTTGTCCTTTGCTACTGATATTTTATCATGATGTAATTCTCCATTCCTTGTAAACATTACCTGTGAGAGACTGCATGGTAATTTTTTAACTCTATAAATATTCTGAAAAACACCCACCTGATTTCAAATCTCACAAGTAAATCTTTTAGTAATATAATATAGGGAAATAAAAGCATGGTTGGTATTATTTCTCTATGGTTAAACATCCTTTTGATGTCCAAAATGAATCCACATAGCTAAAGTTTTAAGGAAACAAGGAGTAAAACCAAATATATAACTTACAAATCTGTATCAATTGATTTTGAAATTTGATTACTTTGATTACTTGGAGTTTGATTTCAAAGTACTTGAGGTATGGAATTCCCTTGCTTCTTAATGTTGCCTTGCAAAAAATAAAAAGGCCTAACAATCAAATCTTACTGATTTCAAAGCCAGATTTACCTCTTCAGCCTGCTGGTAAATACAGAATAATTTGAAGCCATAACATGAAGCTTGATCTTGTTTTTAATAATTCCTTGAAAACTGTAGATTTAAACAAGGTTCCTATCAAAGATATGGAGAGCTGTCTTTTGAATTCAGGAATCAGTTGTAGGAGCAAATCAAAATTTGATCATGCAACAAACTACTTTTTTGTTTGAGGACTTGGAGTTTATGTTGTTCATTTGTGAGTTGTGTAATTTTACATTTAGCTAAGTCTATGCAGATATGGCAAAGTTCTTAGAGGTATTGTGATATTCTTGGGAAAACAGGTTAGTTTTTCATTTCAAGGGAACCACATTTTTTCACAGCGATTTTTTCTTGGTAATCTCTGCCACATTAATTCTGAACTAATGATGGTAATGGTCTTAAAATAACATGACAGTGTCTGACTGAAAGAAGCGAGGGAAAAGATTCAGGGTGTACCACCTACAAACTTTCAAGAAACATTTAAATTGTCTTTCAAATACAATATATTAGGAGGATAGTTTGGAGTCTTCTTGTGCTATTATCTACCAGAATTTTCATATTTTTCTTCATTTTCGTGATAAGATCTGCCTGTTTCATTTTTCTGTTTATCCTTTACCTACTTCTCTCATATTCTTCCACTTCCTTCTCTGAATTTGTTCACTTGTGTTTGAAAAAAAATGTCTGAGAAGAGATTTCATCTATATTCCCCCATATCCATTTCTACACTGGGTCGCAAATGTACAGCTTAGCATTTTTTTATTAAACAATAGTCAATTTAATAGTGAAGGTGCTTCCAAAACTCAGAAGACGGGCATTGCAAAAACTGCTGGTCTGCACAGGTAGGTTTGCATAGGACACTGCTTCTCTGCTGTGGGTGTATCCCTCCATCAGAGATGAGGGAGACCCAGTGGGAAGCTCCTCCTGGAGCTCCCGGGGTGCATGGTCACCAAGGCAGCACAATGGGGAGGACCACCCGGTGCCCCAGTGGGCGTGCTGCTGGTCACCAACCTAGGGAGAGGCTTCTGCTGGTGGCATCAGCAAGCCCCGTACAGGCACAGCCCCTGGCAGATGCCTCCCTGGTGTATTCTGCTCCAGTCAGCAGCAGTTTTGCATTAATCTCGGTAGAGGGATTAGCGAATGACCGTCTGTGGAATGTGTTCTGCAGAAGTCATCGTGCCTTCCAGTATGTCTGCTCTGAGCTTTACATACAAACCCAATAAGAGAAGTTTTGATGGAATAAACATGCAATGCTCAGGTGTTCTGAGAAAAAGTCTTACATTCTTCTGCCTTTTTATGCAAGCACATCACTAATTTTACTTTGAAAGAGAAATAAGAAGATAAAGCCTAGGAGATATGATAATGTAAACATGCAATATGAATAAGATAGCATAATTATGAAAATGTTACTTTTTGCATTTCCTTTCATTTGAGCATTTAAGTGTCTCCTTAATGTTGCATTAGAGGAAATGAATTTATATGAGTAATATTAATTTTTCTTCTTTTTAAATAAAGCAGTATAAAGAAAAGAGTAAAATACTTTGCATATTCAAACTGCTTAGACAGCTATCTTTTCAATTTTGAAGCAGTTCTGACATTTTGTAATTGTTTCAGGTTAGCCTAACACATTTCCTTTGGTCTTTCAAGAGATGTAAAATTGAAGATACTTATTTCAGGTGAAATGAGTAGTTTTGATGGACACCAAAAGAAAACTGCCTTTTGGTTTCAGGGTTATATTAAGAATTTTTTTTTTTTTTTTTTTTTTGTTTAGAGAAACAAAGAGAAAGATGTTTGTAACTAAAAATGAAATGAATGTCTCAGTTTTGAGTATGCCAGAAAATCTCTCTTTTTGCTGTGCTTCCTTTTTTAAACTGACACAAAGTTATTAGTTGTACTTTGTGTTGTTTTAACTTGATTCGTCCACAGTGGTGGAAGAAAGTGCTGGATAAGGAAAGGTCAGATAAAAACCTCTCTCATGTAACTGGGATAATTACTATGAATGTACATCGCTCTATAAATAAATTTTATAAATGATGTCTCACTGTTGGATATAATTTTAAAAGAAAAAATAAACCTCCATTCATTTCTAATATTAATTAATGTTTTATTTACATACTTATAATTACTAATTATTTACATCTGAATTAACTTTATTGGAAATATTAAACAACAAATACGGGAATGTAAATGTCTAATGAGAAAGATTTGTTCAGAGTAACTTGCTGGTTACAACTGTAACTTCAAACTGGTTTTGTGATCTGCTTTATAGATCTTGAGGCAAAAGGGGATTTCTTGGAACTCCTGCTTGTGAATTTATGAAAGAAAAGTTATCTTCACCATGAAGACATGAGATAAAATTGACTCATATAAAGCATAAAATAAATGTTCATATTCAAGAATTACTCTGAGTAAAACAGTTTAATTAAGATCAAATTCACTACAGTCATCTCCAGATCAATTAATCTACTTAAGAACTTAAATGGGGCATAATCACGCAGAAGCAATAGAAAAACCCCTTTATGTGAAGAATTCTGGCCTTGGAAAGGCTATATTTGACAGGAGGGAAGTTTGTGTATGCTATGCAACCCAAAATTGATTTTCAGAAAACTTAACTTCTAGTATTGGTTTAGCCTTTTGATTTATCAAAATGCTCAAGAGAAAGCATTTCTCCACTTCGTCTGTCATTCTGTAAAGGGTTAGTGAGGACTGGGCAGGCTCCAGGTGATCCACAGATCTCTTGCTCTCAGGAATACTTCAGAAGTAGAAGGATCTGTTTTGGGCCATGCACTCTGCGAACTTCTGTCTCCACTATTGATTTCTAAAATCAGTTTAATCTTTTTTTTTTTTTTTAATCTAAACTTCTCAGAGCAGTAGCATGTAGTAAGCCTGTGCATGGTTATGGTACTAGTTTTCCAGTAGTGACAGTGACCAGCTGCCCTCCATGACTTAGCTACCCAGCTTCTACTGAAAGTGAAGGGAACTATATGCATAATGTTGTAGTCAGCTTGAAGAAAAGTCCATCCACTATTTACTAATTTGTCATTTGTTATTAGAGCCATTTTTGAATATTTATCAAAATGCATGCTTTTTACTCTTTAGATAAAGTTTGTATAGTGTTGAAAGTTTTGTAGTAGTTTCTGGTGCAGTTAATACCAGCGTTACTTACAAGCTTGTACTGACACAGGAAATGAAAATAAATAAATATCTCTCCTCTCATTCTTTGGTATGGAGATTGTGGTTGTAATTGATTCAAAAAAACCCAGGCTGGGATATTGCTTTCAAATGCTGTCTCCTTCCTGGGAGCTCATGCTGTCAGCAATGCTTTGTGAGGATCTAACTATGCAAATTTATTGTAACTTGTCTTTGTGGGTGATTTTTGTCCTAAAGAAAACACTAAGATATCTTAAATGTTTCATTTAGGGTATACTTTTTGTAATTTTGTGCTTATGAATGTAGATATCTGAAATTTAATTTAAATGGAAGAAAGAGGATTTTTGGTGTCTTTTGTTTTATCACATAAGATAGTACAGAATTGAAAACATTTTGTGGCATGAAAATTACTATGCAATTTCAAATTAGATTGTTTTGAGTACTTTTTTCCCTAGATTTGTATTGAGCTTAAATGTAGGGAAATAGTCGTCTTTTTTTGGTCTGTGTTCTATCATTTCTTCATCTATCATTGAAATGCACTATTATATGAAAAAAGTTCTTTAAAACTAACTAATCATTTAATTATTTTATTTATAAATGTAAGCTATAGATTAATCAGTGTGTCATTCCATAAAAAAATAAAAAGAGTCTGCTTATTGACCTACATCAATGGGTTGTTTTTTGCGGGGAGGCGGAAGGTTTTCTTTGTTGGGGAATATTACCACGTTGCTAATATGCTATTAAAACAACAATTCAGGAGCAAAACTAATAGAACTTCTATAAGTATTGTGTCTAATAGTTCTGACAAATACTTTTATGACCAGCTAAATTTTAAAAGGCTTTGTAAAATGCCTGAACGTATAGTGTGGTTGATATGTATGTTTTATATATATACATGCATGCATGCACACACACACATATATATATGTATTAGTTTATATATATATATTTTTAATACCTCTCCATGGCAACAGCAGGAGGAACTGGAGTTTCCTGTTTGTGAATTTAAAAAACACATACTATATTGGATATCTTAATAGAGTCACCACTTTTTATTTTTCTGATTGTCTGATTAAACCTTTGCTCAAGAATAATAATCCCAAAATGAATAGTTAGCACTTCTCTGTTAAAAATATTCTTCAGTCTGTTGAGTGCCTAATACACATTATGAGTCTACTGTAGAAAAACTTTTCAAATTAATGTCTGCAATGTTTGATGAATATCATTGAGAAGCCAGGGAATATCATTATCTCCTCCTCCCCTTCCTCACCCTCCCCCAACCCTGGAGCCTCCTAGGCTTCCAAGAGGCAAAGGTAAGATAAATTTTCTCTATATTGTTCATGAGATAATGTCAAGTGGTTAATTCAGTACTTGGTAGTGTATAGAAGTTGATTATAAAAGAACAATTTATAAAACTTTTGTGTAGGATTTTTTGGTTGATACTTTCTTTTTTACATTCTAGAATCTACAGATAAAATAATCTGAACTTGATAGTGATTTAATCTAATTGTGTGGTGCATATAATGCGTGTCTCTGTTTTGCAACATTGATCTGGACAGTGGAGAATGCAAATTAAGTCATAGATGTCCTGACTTTGCAGAGATGAGAAATATAAAGATGATATCTTTATACTAGTATTTTGAGAAAATTTCATTTGGGAATGATGAAGAAAAAGCAAACATTGAACTCTATGTTACTATAATTTCAATTACTTCTCAGACTATAAGATTCACATTTGAAGACAAATCAGTCTTCTGGCTATACACTACTATTGATGTATAAACACTGAAGTAGAGTATCACTTAGGGCAGTCTGAGGAAGATTCAAACGTAGAATGGATGCTTCTATGGTAAAGGAGCAGTAGAATAAGTTAATGCTATGCAGGTGGTATTAGATTTCATTGCTTAAATCACACACATTAGATCACTTGAGGCCCATGCCAGTTCCTACCAGAGATTTGAAGGTTTATTGAAACCTACTTTGAAGCCTGTCTTGCTGAGCACCATCAGAAGCAGAATACTGGATATGGCCAAAAATACACTGAGGACAAAGGTGAGAGACTGCCTCTAAATTGTAGAGATAAGAGAATATTTTAATTTTAATTTGATTGTGTAGAAGAATATTTTAAAACTTGTGGATAAAATGTACATGAACAGCTGACCTTTTCTCTCCTGTCATTTCTACATTAAACGCCACTTGCTTGTAGAAAACATTCTCCTAAGCTTAGTTCCTTTGGCCGTAATGTGGTTCCTCAGTGCAGGTTCAATAGGAGCTGCAGTAGTAAAATGAGGCCAGTCAGAAATTTTGTTGCTTAACCTGGTGTCTTTGGGTACAAATGCCTGGGCAAGCACAGGTACCTCCACAGATAGTCCTCAGTGCAGGGGGTTGGCCACTTCTTCAAACAGAATTCTCCAAAACATCTTTGTCTGAGCGTCAATAGATGTATTAACTAATCATTTAAATCTTTTCAGAATTAATAATTTTGTGAATTTTAAATGTTGGATGATATTGTGTGTCTGTATATATATATACATGTTTATTTTATAGAGGCTGGCCTCATTCCTGAACTGAAGGAAACTGAAGAATACGAGGTATGACATTGTTTTCTTTTTAAAAGGAAATTTAAAAATAATATCTCTATTTAAAATAAATGGAGCTACTATTGTATGAAAATTTACCATGCATTGCTATGTACCTACACAAGTATGCATATGTACCCTGCTTGTCCAGGCATACCTCTTTAAAGAACTCTAGATCACCTATATAGTTCTTTAGAACTGGAGATGTATACGGAAGTTAAAAATATGCCTAAGTATTTCTTTTTTTTGAAAATGGGATATCAGGATGCTGGACTAAATCTTAACTTAGTGCAATCAGTGACAAAATTTTTCATTTAGGAGAATCGGGTGATTTTTTTAGAGCTATTTGGAAAGATGTTTTCTTGGCATTGGTTATAACAAGTAAATCTTAGCACTGTGGTAAACTAATGTAAGGAAGGAAGGTACTTTTGAGAAAGAGTGGTATTTGTGGGTGCCTTTCACACTACTATTGACTGGCTTTAACAGCTGTCATTTCAAACCAGAAAATTACAAAATTCAAGTGTCAGTCACCCTTACTTCTTGAACCCAAGTCAAAATTTAAATTTTATTACAGTATATCTCTTTTCCACACCATTTTGGACTTTGCCATTTCTACTGCAGGTTTGATAGATACTTTTGGTGACAAGCTTTCTGACATCCATGCAAAGAGAGAAGAGTTATTATCACAATTAATTTCCTAACAGTCTCAAATACTGATTTTCTAACCTGTCTGGTTCCTTCAGTAAGATCTGTGTTTGTATTAAGTGATCACTCAAACTATTATTGTATAGATCCAAACTGTATCCACAGTATTCTCATGGGTAGCAATTCCTTCATGGCTAGAGAGTCTCTACTTAATAATCTATTTACTCCTTCTTTTATTTGTGAAAGATGTCTACCTGCTAATATACCTATTTCTACATATGTATGTAAGATACATATCTAGATTATTAAATTGCCTCTGACAGGACAGTACCCTAAACTCAGTTAATATCAATTGAATTTTGCTTGAATTAAGATAATTTAAAGGTGCAGATATTGCCCTTAAAAGAATTGTCAAAAACAGGGGCCAGTCCAATGAAAGTTCTGGGCACACACAGACTAGATGTGGCTATCTGACTTTCTCTCCAAGACTGTTAGTTTTACATTAGTTTCTGTGCTATGCCTTGCTCATCTCAATTACAAGAGTTACTATTTTGAATTTAGTAATTTCAACTGCTGCTGTCTATTAGGACTTCATGTGCCTGTCAAATCAGGTCCCTTTAGAAACTCTATCTTGTGAAACTCCTTTTTTTTTTTTTTTTTTTTTGTATTTGAGATGAAAGGGAGGGAGAGGGTGGATTTGAACTTGGGCCTTGTCTTGAAAGTCCACCTAACTCCCGACTCTATCTAGACATATAAATTCTTTGGGATCTGCTTTCCGAAATCAAAACCCTAACATACCCCTTTCACAAAGGATCATTAATCATGTTCAGCAAACTAAGGGCTATAACTGAGACTAGGTGATATTGTTTGCCACACCTGTGAAATTATTGCAACCATACCTCCCTTCCTGTCTAGGGAACTAGGAAGATTCATCAGTTTTAAAGCAAGAAAATTAAAACATATTTAAAAAATCTGTTATTGTCACAGCTTAATCAATATCAGAATATTCATGCAAAACTGAGATATTCTGATAGCAAAATTATTTTTCATTGAGCTGTGCCACACCTGATTACATTTTATTATTGGAAGATAAACCAGAGCTTTCTGAATATAGCATACAAATACTTTCAGTGTTTTTTATCTCCCAAACGGAGTAATAGTAAAACAATACTTTAGAAGTTATTGTGACAGGGTTTTTTTATGGCATTGCATTTAAATATTGTTTTGAAGAAAGAAACATACATATTTACAGAATACATATTCTTGAATGCTTGAGGTAATCATTTTGCTTTAAGAGCAACAATCTTTTCAAAGGTTTTCAGCAAGACTTTCTACCCAGTCTCCCATAACATCCTCATAGGAAAGCTTAGGCAGTATGGACTGGATGAGTGGAGAGTGAGGTGGATTGAGGACTGGCTGGATGGCAGAGCCCAGAGGGTGGTGATAAATGGGGTCGAGTCTGGCTGGAGGCCTGTGGCCAGTGGTGTCCCGCAAGCATCAGTACTCGGCCCAGTACTGTTCAACTTGTTCCTCAATGACTTGGAGGAAGGCACAGAGTGCACCCTCAGCAAGTTTGCAGATGACACCAAACTGGGAGGAGTGGCTGACACTCCCAAGGGCTGTGC
>JAWLRI010000974.1:1055322-1084524 GCA_034781795.1 Crypturellus tataupa
TAGTCTGGAGAAGAGAAGGCTGAGAGGAGATTTGATCAACATGTTCAAGTACCTGAGGGGTGATTGTAGGGAGGATGAAGCCAGGCTCTTCTCCGTGGTGGCTGGTGACAGGATGAGGGGTACCGGGTATAAGTTGAAACACAGGAAGTTCCACCTCCATATGAGGAAGAACTTCTTTCCTGTGAGGTTAACAGAGCCCTGGCACAGGCTGCCCAGAGAGGCTGTGGAGTCTTCTTCTCTGGAGATCTTCCAAACCCACCTGGATGCCACTCTGTGCCCCGTGCTCTGGGTGTCCCTGCTGGAGCAGGGGGGTTGGCCTAGATGATCTGTAGAGGTCCCTTCCAACCTTAACCATTCTGTGATTCTGTGTTAATTTCTGTGATTTTATTTTTTGTATGGTTTTGTTTTATGGATCCACAAAAAAATGTATTGCAGTGTTTTGCTTTGGTTTGTGTATATTATCTATAAGCAACTTTCTTTGACTATGATATATTTTCAAAGGATGAAGCTGATGAAAAAGAAACAGAGGTGGATGAAGAAACTGCAGTGATTCCTAGCACTGACAGTACAATAAACCAAATAAGGAAGAAGGATTTCCAGATGACTACATCCAGCTACAGTCAAGAGAAAATCACCACAAAATCTAATGATGCTAAAACAAATAGATACTTAACAAAAGAATTGCATGGTAAAGATGATGTTTTCAAGGCAGTTTATTATCCAACTTCTCCACCTGTTAGTGAAATTTCTGAAGAAGAGGAAGATCCTTTTCAGGAATCCCAAACAATTACTGGAACCCCTCCTCAGCTCACTGACTCCACCAAAGGTATTGAAGAAGAATACATATACCTTTCTTCAGGCACTGAGCCAACAAGAATAATCACAACTGGCCATAGCGACCAAGATTTCTTATTGTCTACTTTTATACCTGATAAAGAATCTGATGACTTTTGGAGTTCCTTTCTTACCACGTCTTCATCACAGTTGGTTACAGAGGAGACCTCCCAAGAAGACGTTCTTCCTTCAGGAAGCTCAGATATAACCACGCATGATGTTCTTTCACAGGGCTCTGTTAAGTACGTTTCAGAAGGTGTAGCATCCTCAAGCTCTGACAAGCCTCCAAAGCACACATATTCCACTGATGGAAATTTATTGTTTCATAATGCTACAGATGTGACAGCTCAGTCTCCTGATACATCGGATAGTAAGCAATTGTCTCAGACCAGCTATACTGATGCTTATGTTGAGGGATTAAAGCCAGCAACAATATCCTATTCCAGCGGCTCGCTGGTTTCGCAGGACACTTCAGATACGGATTTAGAATTGCCACATTACTCTACCTTTGCTTTCTCCTCTGCTGAGTTATCACCTCATTCTCTCTCTTCAAGCTCTGGAGAATATGATTCTGCTTCTGCTGCCAGTGAGGTACTCTCTCAGACAACTCAACCAGTTTATAATGGTGAGATACCTCTTCAACCTTCCTCCAGTAGTGAAGTGTTTCCTCTAGTCACCCCTTTATTGTTTGACTCTCAGATGCTCGACACTACCCCTGCTACATCAGGTAGTGATGTGACCTTGCATGCTACACCTATATTTCCCAGTGTTGATGTGTCATTTGAACCCACCCTGTCTTCCTATGATGATGTACCTTTGCTTGCATTTTCCTCTGCTTCCTCGAGTAGTAAAATGTTTCACCGTCTGTATACGATTTCTCAAATGTTTCCACAAAGTGCTACTCCAGCTGTTACAAGTGATAAGGTGTCCCTGCATGCTTCTTTGACATTGGCAGAGAGTGATACATTAATACAACCAAGCCTTGCTCAATATGCTGATGTGGTGACACATCAGACTACTTATGTTGCTTCAGAGACATCGATATTTGATCATAATAGAACTCATATATTTTCTCAAGTTGAACCATCCAGCAGTGATTTACATATGCATGCACTGTCTACAATGTCTGAACTTCCTTATGCTTTATCTAGTAATGTGGGATCCCTGCAAAGCTTTACTGTTTCTTATGACTCTGCAGAAATTGTGCATGATTCTATTGACGTATTTCGTCAAGATCCTTTATTTAGCAGCCATAGCGATGTACTGCTACATAAACCTTCTTCTGTAATGTCACAAGCTGATACTTTGCTGCAGCCTACGCACTCTCTATCTAGTGATATGGATTGGTCTGAAGCATACTCTGGTAGTGAGTCCCTTTTGCCTGATACAGATACTTTGACCATACTTAACGTGTCTTCATCCGATTTTGTAGATGAAATTACGTATGAATCATCTGGCTTTAGTGATGGTAATAAGGATCTCCATAAAAGTGATATTATATATGGCGATGAAAGAGAACTGCAGATTTCCTCTTCTTTAAGTGAAATGGCTTCCAGTGCTGAAAGTAAAGTGACACCTGAAGTTTCTACATATGTTTCTAGTAATGATAGAATTAAGCAGAATATGTCTCTGCAAGAAAGCCCACTTCCTGTTTCTAGCACAAAGGGAATCCTTCCAGTCTCTCTTGCTTTCCCCACTACTAAGATATTTGATCCTGATGTTAGTAAACTTACAGAAAATCACCTTTCCGTTCAGCTTTTGCATGTTACATCTCCAGCCTTTGATGACACTTTGCTTAAACCTGTGCTTAGTGCGACCTCAGATCAAACTCTCTCTGCCCCTGCTTATAGTGAAATTTTACCGTCAACTCAGCCGTACCTTTTTGAGACCTCAGCTACATTAAGTAATGAAGCATTACTTCAATCCTCCTTTCAGTCTTCTGGTGATGACACTCTACTTAACACAGCTGCAGTTGTATCTAGTGATCCAGTATGGGTTGAAAGCTCCAGGGTTTATAGTTCTACATTTGACCAAATACTACATCAAATGACACCAGGTTCTGCTGCAGAAGAAACAATGTTGCATTCTACATCTCCTACTCCTACTGTTGCTGACATGTTGTCAAACACTTTTAGTAAGCCCACAGCATCACTTCAAGGTGTATTTGTGTCTTATGCAAGTGAGGAATATGTTTCATCCAGTTTGTTTAACAGTGAAGATGTTCAACAGGCTATGCCTTCATTATATGGTAGTGATGTTTCCTTCCAGTTGACCAGTTTAGAAAATACAAATGCCATTCCCCCACATGCAGCAAGTGCTCTAACAACTCCTTTCCTAACAGCTGATAATGTAGCTGCTGCTCCAGAAAGCCATACCTCCTCAAGTGTTTTTGAAAGAAGTGAGGCTACCAGTTTTCCTTCGATTTCTGCAGTTGTTTTTGAACCCGTTCATATGTCAACAGTTGTTTCTGATTCTGATGTGCCCATTCATCACACACTTCCTTTACCAAATGCACATGTTTCTGTTATGGCTGTTTCTCCTAAAAGTGAGATCCCTATAACTCTGAGTAGGTTGCTGGTTCCTTCCAGAGAATCCTCTGGGTTGTCTCCCAGTATCGTGTCCAGTACTGATTTGTGGCCTTCTGTAGTTGAGGATGACTACGATGAGTATGATGATGGCTTCCCTGTAAGTAATTGTATTGCATGCACTTCCCATAGAGAATCTCAGGACACTTTAGTAGAGGAACAAAACACAAATGTAAATAGTAACAAGGATCAGAATAACCTAATTATAAGTTCACATTCTGAAAAACCTGAAGAAGAAGAGAAAATTTCAACTGCTACATCAGACAGTAAAATAAACCATGGCATGGACAGACATAATTACACATCAGTACCAACTTTGACAGCAAGTATGATACCTAAGAAGAGCAACAACAAAACAGATTTGGAGAACCACATTCAAACTCTTAGCAAAATCCCATTGCAAAATACATCAGACCCTAAATCTTGGGCTGTTTTTACAAGTGATGAAGAAAGTGGTTCTGGCCAAGGTACCTCAGATAGCCTTAATGATAATGAGACTTCAACAGATTTCAGTTTTCCTGACCTTAATGAGAGAGACTCTGAAGGGGCAGCTGAAGCAGGTAACCCAGAATTAACTCCTGGATCATCACAGTCATCAACCTCATCTGTAACTAGCGATCATTCATCAGTATTCAACATCTCTGAGGCAGGTTAGTTATGGATAAGTCTAATGCATACCATGGAAAGTCGTGAGGGGATATTTTTATGCCATAGAGAATGAGAAACTTTTCTACATATATTATAAAGAAAGGACAACAAAACAAAGCCAGTGGGTGTGATTAAGGGAAAATACTGGGGACCTAGGGGTGCATTTTGAGCTGGCTATCTTATAGATGCTACTTCTGTCTACTCAAAATAGCAATTGAAACACTCTTTAGTAATTAGGTTAACATTTTTCCTTTGGGATTTATACTATCAGAGGTCGATGGGTGGTACAGCATTTAAAACAGATTTTGTTTCACTGTTGTCTCATTTTATTTTTTAAGGTTTGAGAGGGCCACAGCCTCCGTGCTGATCTTTCAGAAAAAAAAAAAAAAAATGCCTCTAATATTCTGTATTTTTTAATTATGACAGCAAAGCATAATTTGCATATTATGCTTTATTTTGTATTCTTCAAGTTGTATTGAGCAAGGAAAAAAGATGTTTCAGTTTGATTCTGATCCATCTTATAAAATCTTTCATTTTCATTCTTAGTGGTTTTACCACATTTTCATATTTCAGTAGATTCTGAAAATTATCTGCTTATTTTCAAAATATTAGAGCCAGATCCTTTTGCACTACCTGTATGTTATTATTTTCCTCCCTGATTAGTCCTCTTAAACTTAGTGAAACTATTTGTGAACAATGATTCCAAAGATGAATACAGAATGCAAAATTGCACCTCATATGGATAAGAATATAATCAATCTAAAGGATTTCTTTTGCATTTAAAATATATTATGAAAAAAAAAAGAACTATTCAGGTACATATTTGAGCTGTCTCTTACAAGAATATTGAAAATCCAGGAAAAAAGTCAGAAACAGTATCTACAGTAATGAAAAAAAAAAAAGAAAAAATTGTATTTCATAAAATAAATTGAATATGGGAATTTCATTAAATATTCAAGGTATCTGTAGAGGGCAGTATTATCCAACAAATTCCACGTAAGGAAATGACTCCATGAAGTATGTGATATTTCAAGCCCAGTCCTATAAATACACAGTTAAATCACACAAGGTCATATTGCATGTAAAAAGATATTAATATGACAGGGTGATAGACTGGCACTCTGTGTGGCTGGAGCTAATGGAATGAAATAAAATACAAAACATACTGAAATTAACAGGAGTCCTACCAACTGAATCTATAAGTGAATTAATCTAGTAGGTAAGTAGCTATCAAGTTGTATAAAACATATAAGATTTTTTTTTAAGTTCAGCAAAAATAACATGAATATTTCAAAACTTACATTAAGTTTACTTTAAATAGATGGATGTTATCATAAGAGATAACTTACATAAAAAGAGATAGCTTATATAAAAAGTGTCATTTTCAGTTAGCAATGAACTTGAAATGTTGCTGGTAGTAATTGAAAAGGATTATGATGACTGAAGTAGTCATTATAGTAGAAAAAACAGCCTGAAAATTTGTGTTCCAGATGTTTTGAATGACACTATACAACATAACTTTATGTAACTTATTTTTTTCCGATAACTGATACCAAATATTGTCTTTTAATACTGAAAATTAAATGTGAACATGTCTAATGTGAAGTCCCTTACAAATCAAATCATCTTTGCTTTAATTAAAAAGCAATTAAAAAGAACAAACGCTATCAGCAAAGAACTACCGTATACATCAAAGTGAATTCATCAGAAGCTATGTTATCTAATATTTATTATTTAATTACTTATTTACTATTTAATATTTCAGAAGAAAATGAATTTGTAATTTAAATTGTGAGTTAAAATTGTAAATTCTAACTTTTCCAACTCTTCATATGCAAGTAGCCGAGGGAATCTAAACATGGTTATTACAAAGAAATCCACTATACACGTGTCTCTATTTCCAGCAGCCATGGTTGGAGTAATGGCCAAGTAGGCAAGAAGCTGCATGTTAAAGATCTGGCTGCTTTTTACTCCCAGTAGAAAGAAGTCTAATAGAATTTTGTTACGCAATTTGAAGGAATCCTGTCATCACACAGATATAACTAAGTTTTATCCTGTGAATTAGTTCAGAGTAGGATATGAATGCTTCAAAGGGATCATATTCTGATTTATCATACAGATATGTGGTTTCCACTGAAATCACTAGGAAATACTGATTTTAAAATGCTCACTAGAAACTTGGGGACGGATTTTCAGAAGCAGCTTCTAATGCTGGCTACCACTTCGTGCCTTCAATCCACCTAAACCTAAGCACCTAAACTCAATAAAGTGTAAGTATATAACTGCTTTTTTTTTTTTTTTTTTTTTTTTTTTTTTTGACATCTTAGACACTTGCTTTGTTGTCCTTTTTTCAGATCCAACTACATTGCTGTTCTCTGTTTTGTCTGAAAGCTTTTTATCCATGTATGAGTTAGAATTGGTTCCGTGAAGGCCCAGTGGGGTGCAGCCTACTTTTGAACACCAAACTTCTGCTTCCTTACAGGATTTTTATTCAGTTATGACTCAACACAGTTGCAGAAATCATTTAATTATATTTTTTAAATCCTCAGGTTAAATTACAGGAGTATGAGACTGATGGTATCTATGCTATTAAAAAGCCACAAATCACAACAAAATGCACAGATTGGGGAAAAAAAATGGTCATTTTGTATCAAAATGTTTTAATATGTTTACTTTTAGAGGAATGACCAAAATTAAGATTCTAGGACTATTATCTTCTATAATGCGGTCTCTTATTTTAATGAGATTATAAATTATTTTGTGTTAATCATAATACGGATATCCAAGTCCAAATATTTCTGTCATCCAGTGTTACAAGGCTGACAAAAATATGAATTATAGATAGTATAATTTGATTTATAGTAAGGAAGGATTTGATTTAGAAGGAAGAATTTGATTTATAGTAAAGGAGAAAATTAAATTCTGGCTCCAGCATAGTCATGAGAAGGAGTACTGTAGTTGAATTCAAAGGAAACAGGATTTCTCCATGTATCAATATGGAAAATTACAGAATGGACAATGTACTAAAATATAGAAGCCCTAACTATATTACACAGATTGCTTAGTGAATTTATATTGTAGTAAAAATGTCCTGTTACATTGTTAGTCAAAGACAAATGGTTTACATTATATGAGTGGCAGTTTAATATCAAATGTTCTTTACACTTTCCAATATTATCTATTCAGATCCCTTAATGCCATTAACTTTCAGCTAATAGACTGATGAAAATAAAAAGCTTTCTTCTCCTAATTATAACAACAATCTGTTGCTCTTACAAGGAGAAGTCTCCACTGCTGGAAGGCTGATTCACATAAGCTTGAACACTTTGCTTTACTCTCTGTCTGCTTTTTTTTCTGTAAGCTGGTTTGCAAATGTATACATTTTCTGCAGCGCGTAGTGAGAGAGGTAAGTGTCATTAAGTAGGATAAGACACCTTGCTTGTGCTATGCATGTGACAGAATTTAAACATGGACTGTTTCAATTTTCTCTGACTGCAGAGGCAAGTAATAGTAGCCATGAGTCTCGTATTGGTCTAGCTGAGAGTCTGGAATCAGAGAAGAAGACAGTTGTACCACTTGTGGTCGTGTCAGCCCTGACTTTTATCTGTCTAGTGATTCTTGTGGGTATTCTCATATACTGGAGGTAAGTAATTTGTTTGTTTTTATTTTTGTTTCACTTGTAAAGAGCTGTGAACTTAAAAAAGTAATTGACGTTATTGAACTGAGCAGGCTCAATAATCTAGTCAACAGACTGGATCCTGTCTTTTACAGTGTCTTTGTGTTTCCTGCATGTGATACAGTGGCATAAAGCAATGAAAGCAATGATTTCTTTCCAAAGTGCTTGACTACAACTCTCCTTTTTGGTTGCAAAAGATAAACCATTGCAAATAATTCAATAATGTTGGGAGATTTTAATGAATACATTGTTCATGATTATTAATGCTTAGAAAAAAAAATGAATTCAGGAAGCAGTGGGGAAAGAGGTGGATGGAAAAATAAATAGCATGGATTCCTTTCTATATTTCCAAATTGAAAAAAAAAAAAGTTTTTACTGATTTAAGACAAGAATTGTGGTCTTCAACAACAATAAGCAATTCATAAAGAGCTGTAGGTGTATGCTGTAGTTCATACTGTATGTGAGCTAGGAATATAATAGTGTATAATTGTTTAAGACGACTTATTATGTAGTCCTTACCATATTATGTGACTAGAAGGTTGTTCCTAGCATGGAATTCTTACCACCTCAGAATCAAAATTTTTTCCTCAATTATTCAAACCATTCAGCAGGTAATTAAGGGTTAACATGAAACGTGGGTTCATGTCCCTTACCCCATAAGGGAAACTAAATGTATATGTGCACATGATACATGAACATATATATGTATGTATACATACATACATATGTATACATACTAAATATATATGTGCATATGTGCAACGTGAGTTTCATGTGCACATATATATTTGCTTTCCCTTATGGGTATGTTTCTCCATGGCTTGCTAAGTTGTTAAGAAGATAAGAGAGAAGTTAAAGAGAAGTGATAGGAAACCCTATAGGGATCAGGGCTGTCCTTACTGACTTTTCTCCTTGTCTCCAGACATTGTTTTTTTCTGTCAGTCCAGCAAGCTACATCCCACAGTGGGACAGAATACAACAGAATACATCCCTCCCTCTATAGACCCTGAGCATGAACAGCCTTCTTCCCAGGCCATTTGGCATGATTAAAGATGCATTTGGACAATCAATTTTCAGAAGGATTCTTTCTTCTTCTTCTTCTTAAAAAAAGTAGCTAATTATAAGAAGAATTGAAAAAAAAAAGTCATTTCTTAATTTATTTCTAATTGGGTAATTAGATTCTTCTCACAGTATTAACCGGTTAACCACTTTCATATTTGGGACCTTCTCTCTTCTTCTGCATTATGCAGCATGAGCATTCATCTTCCAAAGAGGTTCATCCTTGAAGCTAAATAGTATTTTAAATCCCTTCAACATGACAAAGAACACCATCCATTTTAAGATCCAGATTGTATAGTGCAGTTTTAGTAATCCTACATGTTACAAGCTTGTTTTTGTCAAATAACATTGTGCTCATTTTGTATTCTTTCTCTGGGAATGAACAATTCAGTAACATAGGTCTTTCAAAATAAAACAAAAATCCTGTTAGCAATAATATCTTCTTGAAGTTGATTTTAATCTTTCCTGTATTTCTTATGTACTACAAAATAAAATATGGAGCTCTTTTTTTGTTAATCCTCCACAAAATTTTCTTGGGTATTATGATAACATCAGTAACATATTTCTTATTTCAGAGGAATGAAATATAAATAGCATGTATTGTACGTAAGACTTTGTGGCCTTGTTTCAAAATGTGTGGAAAATATGAACATTAACTTCAGGGGTTTTTTTTCTTTCTCTTTTCTCTTTTGCATTCCATAAGGTTCATAAAAAGTTAAGGTTTGGAAGAGGCATCATATATTCCTTTGGCAACAATATTTATAAAAACTGCATTACTCTATGCTAGTTGTGTAAGGGAATAGTACTTGGTTTTTTCACCATTAGCTCCCAATTTGAATATTAAAAAGGCATGTTCTTTTTTTAAAAGGTTTATAAAAGCAAATAACTAGCATGAGCTACAGTTTTGTTTTTTGAAGGTTAAAAAAAGCAAAATTATTTTGTTCTTCACTGAAATCACTTGTAGCTGAAGAATAATTCTGTACCATCTGTTGTTTGGGTTTGTGTGTTTTTTACATGAAATTGTTAATCAGCACTTGAGGAAATTCCCCGATCTCTTCACTATCTCATTAAACACAAGTCCAATCTTTCTGTGATAAAATACTCATTTATTTGGTAAGGATAAAAGAATTTAATGGTGATATTGTCTAAAGAATGTCTAATTTCAGGTAGTAAAATAAAATACACAGTTTTGAACTATTCTACTTCCGTGCATCAAGTCTTCTGTAATTCAAGCAATTCCAGAAATGTCATTTTCTTTTCATTTCTCTAGCCTGCTTAAGATTATAGTGGAATAAACAAGAAGATTCTTTTGCCTATTTAATGGCCTTGTGTTCTGGATAGATTTTTTTCTACAGCTTTAGAGAGAATTTTCTATTCAAACTTAGAGTCTTTCCATCTTTCTGTATATCTGTCTACTTGACTGTGTCCTTGTAACACAGATGAATCAGGAATATTTGAATATCCTTGCTCCATTCTTTTAATTTCTTGATGGCATTGTCCTTCCAATTTTGCTGAATTAACCTTATCTGTTAAGATGTTTGAACTTGAAAGTATCTCTGTTCTGACATGTACTGGAAATTGCTTAAATGTATCTGTTCTGTTTTGAAATAGTTCAAAGAGTTGATGAATGAGACTGAATCTGAAGGCATGATTTGTAGGGGACATCAGGTTATTTGTGCAAGTTAGTTTCCATAACAGTTATCTTAAGTGGGGAAGGGAAAATAGTAAAATAATAGATGTCAGCAGGAGTTGAACCATCCAAGATTTTTGTGTATATTTGAATCTCAGTAAGACATTAATTCTTGTAACATTGTGAACAGCAAACTGCTAATACAGTTCAGTTAAATTTCTCTCTATAGGCACTGAATATCTTCTACTTGTTGCAGAAGCTGTATGACAGCAGTGCTTCAGAAATTACTAAGCCCAGGGCAGACAACACCCTGAGCAGCCATTTGCAACTTTAACTGTCTCCTATCATCCTACGTCTCTGAAACAGAGCTATTAGAGAATGTCCATTTTCTCCTCCGTGATTTAAGCTTGTACTTTGAGTCCTGTGTTAGTGTTACAGAGTGAGAGCAAGGAGGCTTTTGTAACAATATTTATACTTAGACCTGCAAAGACATACAAAAAAATGAATTTAAACTTACAAAGATCACATTTATACGTCCAAGAAAGACAAAAATGCTCAATTATGTAACATCCGATTATAAATAAATGAGTTAATTAAACTTAAACATTAAAATTCCAGTCAACAATTTGAAATCATTTAAAAATAAATTCTAGTAAGTATTTGGAAATACCTATTGTATAAGTACAATAGTTTTGTCCCAAACAACTCAGGTTTAAGTGTTCATTCAGATCTAGTATCCCTCCTGTTAAACTGATGAGCTGTTGCTGCATGGCTTCCTGTATAGATATGGAGTGTAATTAATTCAGTACTTTAGGACTGTCTTGTATATAGAGTATGTATTTGAAGAAGTGCAGTGTCTAAATTATGAATTACAGTTTTAGACTGGTTATCTAAATGCTGTGATATAAGGTGTAAATTAAATAATTGGGTTAACATTGAGTGATGGGACCTTTGTCTGCAAGTTTGAAACAGTCATCACTTTTTCATTAACGATGAGTGATAATTAACAGGAGACAAGATTATTAACATTAGATTTAGTCATGAAGGCTTTCACTGATGATGCAGAAGCAGATGGAGCACCTATTTATGAGACTTATTATAGGTTAAATCAACTGCTATGAATTTGTCTCCCAAATGTGTTAAGGGTGTAATTTATTTTCAGCCACAATTAACTTGTTAAAGATTAAAGAGGCTCAATGAGGGGTAGCGAATGCACAGCATATTGCGAGGACATTTTAAGCAAGGCTTAAGATGTGAGAAACCATTACACTAATTAAATTATTTTTAGCTTAAACTTTTTCATGCATAGAGACAACTCTGTAATGTTATTGCATGAACTTTATGTACGACCATGGTTCAAAAGCATTATGTTCTCCAGTGGAGGATTTTTTGTGTGTGTTAGTGTTGGTTGGTAGGTTTAGTTTATTGCTGTTATTTTAATAAATATACTAGATTTGAATTCACAGTGCCCAGTGCACTGGGGATCAAACTTTCCAAAAGTGATTAGTGATTTGAAGTATCTGATATTTGTCTGTCTTTCATAACCACTTTTAGCATCCTCATGAGGCTGCCTCTTGAGTATTATACAGCATTGAGAGAGCCACTCCAACCACAGTAGCCATTCAAAGTGCTCATTCTGGGGGTGCTAGTCTTAGGACTTCTAAATTTAGAAGGATATTCCCTCACACATCATGGATGTGATCTCTTTCCACATTCAAAATATCAGTTTCTAAATGAATTAAAATACGTAATGGATAGTCCTATTCCAAATGCTTCATGGAAAATCAAAAGCTCCTCCATGACTATCATAAATATGCTTTTAGAGGATTCTAGCTGGACAACAAATATGGTTTTCATGTGAACTACTGTAACTGTTCAGCTTACCTGGATTTTATTGCTTATGTAACTGTCCACTTCCTCTTGCATTTTAAGAGAATCTGCACTGTACACAAAGGCAGAAATATCCCACTAGGAGTATCTCTGAGTTTTCCTGAGTCTTGGTTAATATAAGCTTACCAAAATCTTTGTAATTTACAGTAAATAATGACAATTTCCACATAAACCTTTATTCTCCACCTGTTTCCTAAACTAGCCTCCATATTTCTCTTTGTTTATAGCAACCATATGGGGGATTTTATCTATACAATGCTACTCATTCACAGGAACACTATGGAAGAAGAATTTGCAATAACACTGATTATATAAAATACCAATAATCATACAATAGCTTAAGCCAACAGCTTTCAAGGAACTGAATCTTGTAAATATCAAATGAGATTAATATTTTCCTGATGCATAAATTTCTTTTTAATTTTAACCAGTTGTGAATATTTGAAATAGATTAAGTGAGCCAGAGTAAAGATTGCTATTAGCATGTCTAATCATCTGAAGATTTTTTAATTAAGCAGGCTTGGCAATGCTTATAGCAGCAGTTGGTTATTTAGTCTCTTGAATAGCTTGGACTCTTAGCATCTTAACAGATGCTATTCTTATTATCTTCACATCTGGATTACAACATGAGTACAAATAGCATTGTGGGTTAAGGTTGATTTCATTTGTATTCTTACTTATACATTTCTGCAACAGAGTTAGCACCTCCTGAAGTCATAAATTCCCCTGTTTCTGTCTAGCAGCTTCTGGAAGTCTTCCTTGGTTAAAGTGTCCCTCAACGTTGTGACTTCGTTATGAAAAAATCATTTATTCACAATCATGGTAGTTCCACAGCCTCCCTTTTTCTGTTGCAGGGTATGTTGTCATCTACGTTTAAGTGTCTGCGGTAGAATATATTGATGCATTACCATAACTTATCTCATATGTTGGCACCACCTTCAGGCTAGCATAGTCACGTGAAAAGATATAGCAATTTTGTGTTCAAATTTGGATAAGCAAAAGCAGCAATGGAGTTTTGTTATCCTGGAGATTGTTATGCAGCATCTGCAGTAGCTCCTGGTGTAGAGAATCTTTCTCAGCTTCTGCTATACCTGATGTGTGCTCTATCTTCTGCCTCTGATATAGGTAAAGATGCATAAACTATATATCATGCTGAGCTAATGTGGTATCTTCAGATTGTATACATAATTTGTTGTGGTATTGTGGGACTAATTATATTATAGCAGCTGTGTTTGACATTCCATGAGATTTGGTTCTCAAAGACATGATTTTCTATCTTCACTTAATAACAGAATTCCAAGAGATCTCAGATGATGTTTTATGTTTGCAATATTTATTTGTGTTTCTTACCCTTTAGGAAATGTTTCCAGACAGCTCATTTTTACTTAGAAGACAATACATCACCTCGAGTTATTTCTGTTCCTCCAGCTCCAATCTTCCCAGTCTCAGGTATTTCTTGTCAACTGTTTTGTGGATTGGTGGTAGTTATTGAAAAATGTTCTTTGCATGTGCCAGTATGAGTTCTTCACACACTGTAACCTCTGTAAACCAGATATTTTTGCCCTCTTACAAATAAATAATTCCTAATAAAGACAGGAATGCCAGGTGGAGGCAGAGACTAGCACTACTAATGTTCTCTTCTGTAGGAACCCAGGAGAGAGATATCTTTCCTTACAGAGTTGTTTTAGACATATGGTGCAGCGTCTAGCCAGTATCATCTACATTTGAGCTACGCTGAACAGTTTTAATTCAGTGTCTCATAGTGGAGTATTGTGCCAGTAACATGTTCTGCTGTTTTTCTATATCATTGAATATGTAACCTCTGTATAAAATGTTTCCTTTTGTTTTTACCAGCAGCACCAACACATGCTTCATCTTTCTGCATTTCATTGGATATTGTAATGTTTGTTTTTTTTAACTTGCTGATGTATTTTGCTAGTATATATTGCTATTAGTAAAATTCTCTGTGAATCTCAGATACAATATGATATACAAATGCAAAATATTAGCGCCTCCTGTTTCCCCTATAGTCATTTGGAGAAACTTTCTTTTCCTCTTCGAAGCATATCCAAGTAACACTCTGCAGCATTCTCCAGCTCTTTCAAACCAAGTGAAATGAAAAGCACATTAAATAGGCTAATTCTGCAAGTGACCCTGAACCACTTTTTCACACATGAGAAAAGAATATCTTGTTGCATAAGTAACACTGTTTCAAATAGTGCAATTACATGGGGAAATGAGTGCCCTCAGAACAACTAAAGGAAGAAAATCAGCATGCAGATATGTGTAGATATCTAGTAAAGACATTAAATTAAATAAACTGCAAATTTCAAGTTTCTGTTATAACTAAATTGTAGACATCTTTAAATGTGGCTTGCACTGATTGCTGCTGTTAGAGACGCATAACCTTTTTCTAAATTCCTAATAGCCAGGGACATAGCTTGATGCTCCAATAATATGTGATTTTGTGTGAATGTCAAGTACAATTCCTTAAATGAAATTTCTGTTCTTAGTCTTTATCAGTATTGCAATTCAGCTATATTGCAGTACAACTGTATAATTTCCTTGCAATTTATTCTGACCAACTCACCTCAGGTAGGCAGTGTTTTCCATTCATTGAGAAAGAATTATACTTACTGCTATTCTGAGTGCTTAAAATATGTGTTCTGCTGCTGGTGGTTTTACTTCTAAAAAGCTGATAATTGTTAATTTAGAAGTGTTTTTAAATGACTGAAATGCACATAAAATATTTTATGGAAAAACTCCAAGTGCCAAGGAATGCTTTGTTTCATTTTGTATGCAGCAGATGTCAAGTGAGCAGTTTTCATGTATGCTATCACATAACGTTTCAGCAGTGCAGTCTTACAACAATTGCGACTAACCATGATATAATATTGGAAGACCATGCTGTAACTGTTAAGTTTGATATTTTATTACAGCTATGACTCCAAACACATTCCACAGATCTCATGATTATATATTCATTTTTCCTTCCATTGAGTTCTACTGGCAGAAGCAGAAGATGCATGGTTCTGCAGAGAAAATGTACTTCATACTGTAATTTGAAGAGGCATTTACTAGAAATAATGAATTACTGAGTAATGTTAGGAGCTCATATCAACCTTCAGTAAGCATCAAATGATACCTTCCATCCAGAAGTAGAATATATTTCTGGAGCCAGAAGTGACTAAATGGGAAATTAGTGCTTGCCAGAAAATACAGTAATAATAACATCAAACTTTATTGTCCATGCTCATCAGGTCATCATTTTTGGTTTTGTATTGGCATATCATAGCATAAACACTTTATCTCAGGTCCCTTCTCCAAAGTGTGAGCATAGTGTTACACTTTTGTTCAGCTTCCCTTAGGCTTGACTGAATAAATTCACTATTAGTATTCAGGTCTATTCCTGTAAGTGGAAGACCAGATGGATCTCAATACAAATCAACAAATTCTTGGTAACTGAGAGCTAAAAATATTTTATGGCCTAAATACTGAACATCTGTTGATACAAATAACAGGTCCCCATAAAATGTTTTTAATGTTTCTGTCTCATATGAAACAGTAAAATGAAATTGCAAATTGTGAAATAAAAAGGTTTTAAATCCATGAAACACTTAAAAAAATCTTTGTTCTTCAGAGCCAAAACTAGTTAAAATAATATGGTCTATAACAAATAATTAACAGAACAGATGACTATGTTTACATAACATATTTACAGAAAAGAAAAGATTAAAAGTCCCAAAGGTTTTTGACATGATCCCTAATGAATATTCTATACAAAAGTGTTTTTTCATGTTTATATAAAGTAAAAAGGATATTTCATGAAATGTAAACATCTGACTGAAAGTTCAGACTCAATATCAGAACACACAGGGCATATTTATAGGATGAAAATGTAGATATTGTCTTTGTATCTAGAAAACATTTTTATATGCATGTCAATTCCAATTTACATATATTAAATGATAAAAAGAAAATCTTCACTTAAAACTTGATGTATAGTGCCTGGAGTAAGAGTTTGTAGTTGATACTCTCAGGATCTAACACAAAAATTATTATCAATTAATAGAATATCATAGAATAATGTGGAAATGGGTGGGGAGGGGTCATTCGTTACTAGAAATACTTGCTCTTCGTATGAAAGCGGAATATTAGCTATTATTTCCTTTGGATTTAAATGCAAATGTGCAACACATCAGTAAAAATTGTACTGCTATAATAATTCTGACTCCTCTTCCTTGTCATGCTTCCTCTCCCAGTATTATCCACAGCTCTGCTCCTTCTGTCTCCCTTTCCACACAATGCAGAAAATTTCTAAGACTCCTTGACTTTGCAGGGAGGTTTGAGTGCTCTTCAATTTACAAACAAACTCATCATCTTGCAGAACCAGCATGTTGATTTGGGAGGCTTAAAGACAAAGACAGACCTTTCTAGGCATTTTATGTGTCTTTTTTTTTTCTAAGAATAGCCCTTTAGAAATGTACTAGAGAATGTTTTTAGAAATGTTATCAATGTTAGGGAGAGATTTTAATTTTAAGGCGAGACATATATCCAGGTTCTTGATATAAGTTCATAGTAGAAGTTTTATTTCAGGATGTTGTGTGGATTGCCTAAATATGAAATTTATATGCCACTCTGGCTTTTTATTCTTCACAAATATCTTTTTTTGTCTTTTCCCACTCTTAAGATGATGTTGGAGCAATTCCAATAAAGCATTTTCCAAAACATGTTGCAGATTTACATGCAAGTAATGGTTTTTCTGAAGAATTTGAGGTATGGCCCTATGATGTCATCTTTTATTCTTAGCACATGCAGATAATGTTAGATTTAAATGCAGATGGAAACAAAGAACTGGACATTACATTGTGACTTGGTGACCAATTTTATCAATGTGTATCCTTGAACCCAATAGGACTGTTCGTGTTTAAAAGCTAGGGTGATTTATTATTGGGATGCAGATGGGGATGGTTTTCACTGTGATAAAATGCTAAATGGTTGTGTGAATAACCTATACAATAGCTCATCAGATATAGATGTAGACTTAAAACTTGCCAACACTAATGCCAATTTAATTTTGCAGAAGCTACCTATATTTGCTTGTTCCATTTACAGAGAAAAAATGTGGAAGTAATAATGAGTACACGTGACAAGACTATTAGGGGACCTAATGCAAAGTCTTCATATAGGGTAGTGAAAGCTTTACAGTTCCTTTCATAAAGTATGTAGTTCATATGAGGTATTTTGAAACTTTAAAACATATACTCTTATTATATAATATGTCAATATCACCGTAAGTAGCTAGTGAACTTCATTGTTATTCACATTCAGACACATTATAGCTAAGATAGATGTTTGTTCTACCTTGTCATTTATTAAATAAACATTATAAATCTTAACTCTGTAATCAGAGCTGTGTTATTAAAATTCTTGACATGTATTTTCTATTAAAATCACTTCATTGAGACAGAAACAAGGTTATTATAGATCTATATTAATTTAAAACATTCTTGTATTCCTATTGCTAAGACAATACTGAAAGTAATTCATACTTTTACATCTTTTGGTTTTGCTTTTTGTTTCCCCATTCAATAAATTGTAATCCAATAGACCACAAACTATGAGTCATTTATCTAACTACATTGTTAATATTTCTTCTCCAACTCATACAACATTCAGAATATCCTTTGGATTGTGGGATCAAACTTGTAAATGCTTGTAAATGTCATTACGTGCTCATATGTAAAGTTAATCATGTGCCTAGGCATTGATAGGACTAAACTCCAGATAACCTGACTATTAAAAAGAGCAAATGTTGAAGGATTTTGTATAAATACGGTGATATTGATGTTCTCACAAAAAATGAGGAAACTAATAAAAAAAAGAAACCATTTATCAGCTTCTTTTCTTAAATTACAAGAATGATCCAAAGACCAAATATCTTGCATTTCAGTGAGAAGTTAACGCATAATTTAGTAACTTTGCAGAATCAGCATATACTTGCAGAGCGGGGCATAGGCATGTTCAGATCTTTGTTTATATTATATGAAACAACTTATATTTGACAACTAATTTAGCAGGCCGTAGCAAAGCTCGTAACTACTTTTCTCATATGTATTTAAATAGCTAATGGGGAAGATAGTTCATCTTAAAATAAATCCTAGAAGACACTGAAAAATATTATTGTAGTATTTTATTCATGGCAATATATTTCTTTTATAACACTGTAAGCCTTATAAATGTTTGAGATTCCTGTGAATTAAAGTAATCAATAAAATATAAAGAAATTAATTCTATGAATTTTATAGACTTTGTGCCAGTCTTCCCAAGCCTGTCTCCTGCAGGCAGTTTTTATAAATACATTGAGAAACTGCTGGCAGTTAACAGTCCCATGAGGCTGAGTTATAACTTAGTTATATAATATATTAACCTTCTCCGAGTAAAGGCTTTGCAACTCAATTCAAAGAGAGCAAGAGAAATCAACTGAGAAATGAATGCAGTTATAAGGACCAATAATAAGTCTTTATAAATTTTATGAATAATTAAATTTTGGATAACCTCTCTAGAATCAATGATGTTGCATACATGAATGCACTTTTCCAGGCCCCGTGTTAAAGATAGGAGAACAGATACCAGTATTTTAACAAGAAAGTCATTTCAAAGTTCAGAATTGCTGATTTATTTTAAAAGTTATGTCAAAATAGTCAGCTTTGTTGTTATTATGGAGATATATTGCATGACCATAACTGTTTTCCATATAGTAATTGTATATAAACACTTTTATCCATTGTTCTGTGCTGTGGAATTTGATTTTTTTTACTTTTTTTGCATTCATTCCCTCATTAGACACTGAAAGAGTTTTATCAGGTAAGGAATTATTTCACTGCATTTCTTTAGCAATGAAGTAGTTGTAAAATATCATAGATAATTGGGTGTAAGGTTGTGGTTTTTCATGATAGCTTATTGTATTTTAATACACTGTGTATATCTTAATAATTGCTATATTATTATCGTGTGCATTCTTTTTTCAGGAAATCCAGAGCTGTACTGTAGATCTAGGTATTACATCAGACAGCTCTAATCATCCAGACAACAAGAATAAGAATCGATATATAAATATTGTTGCTTGTAAGTAAATGCTGCATTTGGTGTTTTATACAGGAAATGTAGACAAGGATAATCTTTTATGGGGACAGGAGAAGGACTCTGGACTGAAAACTCTGACTGATACTCAGCAAAATGCCCAAAAAGGAATAGAATAAGACCTTACACCTCTTCGAGTAGTCCTCTGGCACTCTGCTGCTTATCCAAAGGGAGCTTGGAGATTCTCTTATAATGACATTATGAAGCCTGTATTTAGAAAAGAATCTGAAGAGCCAGCCCCAGTACTCCTTAAACCTACATGAGGGTCCTGTGTTTTAGCTACATAAAGATCATATGGTTTTGGACACTTAATGAACTAGCTGCCTCTGCGTTTCAAACTGAACTCTCCTATCAGCCCAACTCCCCAACCAGTTCAGGAGTAATGCCTTTATGCATAGGAGTTTACATGCGGTTCGATGTCTGACTTCTCGTTATAGTCAAGGAAAATTTGGGGCACATTCAAGATGTCGTAGGGCATCCTGCCTGCTTTCCACTGCCATTCCAAAAGGTTGTGGAATTCCCATAGGTTTCAAGCCCCTCACTGAGCTACCTTAGGCCATCTCAAGTAGGAAGAAGTACCATGTGCAGCAGAATCAGGTTCTTGTAAGTGATGGAGGCTAAAAAACCTTTAGCTCGCCCTAAAGTAGTCACCTAGCTGATTGACTAAGCAGTCAGCTGAAGGCTCTTCAACTGACCCGCTCCATAGGTTCCCATAGGTCTCCAAGCTACAAATTCCACTCTTTGCCTTGAAATGAATGCTTCTCAAGAAAGGAGTCAGTTACGTAACCATGGGTGCCTGCCATCATTTGAGATATGCCACAGCATCCAGGACTGAAGGGCAGGCTTGGCAGTCCAGACTGTACCCTTCACAAGCAGGAGAACAGTGCCTGGGGTGTTTCTGTTTAGGCAAATAAATTGTGCACCTCAGTATCGCTGTATTTACTATATAATACTGAATACCTGCAACTAACCTTAGCGGTTATTTACCATGATATTGTACTGCACAGTTATGACAAATTCATCCAACACTTTCATTTCATTCACTTTTACTTCAGTTAGAATACTTTTCTCAAGGAACTCAGGTTTCCATCAATTACACATTTTAAACTTCCACTGGCTTCATAGAGCTGGACACTTTTGTCATATGCAAAGATCTTTTTTTACTTTTTAAAAATAAATACTTTTAAAATAAAATTATTTTAAAATAAATGTTTTTAAAAATATTTACTTCTATAATAAATTTCTGAACTTCTGAATCTTTTGGAAGATTAGGTTATATTTCTGCAAATTAGAACTTTCAATTTGCTTCATACCTAAACTCAGGATGTTTGCATCTGTGGTTGTCACTGTGCTATGTTAGAAGCTTAGAAATACTATAAAAATTGATTAAATTTTCTTTGAACATATTACAGGAAAAATATAATCCTATGCTTACTTTGTCCCTTTTTTTTTTGTACAGATGATCATACTAGGGTTAAATTAGCACAACTTTCAGAAAAGGATGGAAAACTGACTGATTACATTAATGCCAACTACGTTGATGTAAGTGCATTTTTTTGTCTGCCATTCCATTCATATGTCAGAAGAGTCTTTTCTGTAAATACTGAGGCATGGAAGTAAATAGACTTAAAAAAAGCTTTATAGTATTAAGGGCTTTGTTAAAAGGGAAAAAAAAAAACACCCTTTAAACCTGACAAAGTGAAGTGCAGGTAAATCTCTAATTCTTTATTGAATCCATCTTGATATTGTAGCAGCCACAGCTTAGTGAAGTGCTTTGTGAAGCATAAAATGTTCTGTCATGTCTGAACAGTTTCAGACACATTTCACGTGTGAATATTTATGCCTTTATACGTATTTGGTAAGTGGTTAATTCTTCTCTCTGAGATAATCTCATGAGGGGAAGATAGTATTTGGCTGACAACCTCATAGAGACACCATTTATTCAGATTTTGTTACCCAGTAATTTACATGTGAATGATCATGATTTATTTCTTAAACCCCTATGATGACAGATGTCTCATAATCACTACCATGTCAACATCCTGCCAGAACACAGGCACTAGACTAGATATCCTATTTATTGGAATGATAAACATTGACATAGCAGTTCCATTCATATGTTGTTTGGTACCAAAGACATTCTGTGAATTAGATTGTTGTTAATTCAAAAGTACTTAAAAGCTCTTGAGATTCTTTTAAAAAAGATATATAAAATGCCATGTACTCCTCCCAACCTCCTTTTGCTCGCAGACTGTGATTTAACAAGTGTCATTTGTTATCTTTCAATTTAGGGCTACAACAAGCCAAAAGCCTACATTGCAGCTCAAGGACCACTAAAATCAACAGCAGAAGATTTCTGGAGAATGATATGGGAACATAACGTAGAAGTTATTGTGATGATAACTAATCTTGTTGAGAAAGGAAGGGTATGAGTACCTTTGTCTGTTACTTATCTCTCATGTTGACAGATCTACCTCTAGGAGGATACTTTCTCTCTTTTATAATACCTTTTTAGGTATTTATTGAGAAAAAAGCAATAGTTTGTAGTAGTTGCTTGTGCTAAAGTTGGTCATGAGGTCTTGAATGGTTTATACCAGAAAATGCTTTCTTGGATATAGTTAGGAGTGGCCAGATTATGGACAATGGTTCAGATTCTGCTAAGCTATCTATTTTCTGTAAATCTCTTTTCCAAGGGTTTCCAAGGGTCCTAGAGTTTGTAAAGGAGATGGCTTTAATTTAAATCAAGCATTATGGATGTTCACAGGCTACTACCTTTTAATATCCCATGGCACTCACAGTTCCTACCCATCACATGAATAGATATACATTAGTTCTGTGAGCCAAAATGAGGTCATCTTTTATCACAGGATGTGTCTTTCATCTGATTACGTGATGGGGTATATACATCCCTGACTCACTGGGGTCATATGAATAGTTACTGCATCACACTTGCCGCATATAGGCACCTGACCTAAAATGCATACGTTCTTGGCATAAGACCAACTAAGTGCTTGTCAGATGTCTAAAAAAACAGTACACTAAGTACTGTAGTCTTCTACATACTCTAGTGCTCTAAGTACTATAAAATAGTACTTCTAGAGAAGACTTAAGTGGCTGCCCACCCAAAAGGCTGGACATTGCAGCTCTATATGGCTCTATATGGCTCTATTCTGCACCCACACAAGTTTTCTCTTCTCCCTTCTGATCAGATGCCAATATATTTTACCCATTCTGTGGCCCAATCAAAATGCCCCAATGACTCTAATGACTTGAAGCAGTGGCAGAGCAGATTCACCCTTGTGTGGAATGTATTCATGCTATCCCTACAGGCCATCTGTTTTTAGATGGTCTTAAGATTTTAGAGTGTATACAGAATAGCAGTTTTCACAATATTAGAGGTCTTCAGCTCCAGTTGTATGATTTAAACCTCTTTTTTTCTGGTATTACAAATAAAAAATATCTTCACACAGACAGATGTCTTTACAGAACAAAATAAATAAATATTCTTTGTTCTCTTGAGATGAAGTCCATGTATATTACAAACTAGAGGTTCTTGTGCATTTCTGTGGTTGACAGTTTGACAGTTATTTTCCTTCTTTCTTTCTCTGTTTCTCATTGTCTTTCCAACAGAGAAAATGTGACCAGTACTGGCCTGTCGAAGGTAGCGAAGAATATGGGAACTTTTTGGTTACTCAGAAGAGTGTTCATGTACTTGCCTATTATACAGTGAGGCATTTTACTATTAGAAACACCAAAGTCAAAAAGGTTTGTGGCATCCTGAAAACATAGTTTGGTGCAAAGGAAACATTGAAAGTTGTTCAGAATATTTTAAAGGAGTTGGCAGCTCTTTTCCACTGTAGAAGTAAAGCTGAATCCTGTAGGTCTCAGCCAGCCTAGATGCTCATCAGCTTCAAAGTTAATTTGGCTTGATCAGCTGGCCTATGGTTGTGTGTTGTAGGGAAATGGTTATGATCATGCTAAAGAACTGGTGTTAACTTTACCTACCTGAAGAACAAGAAGACTTCTCAGAATGCCAGTAGACAGTAGAAAATATGGGATGATTTAAATCATCTACCTATGAATTTTCCTTTTGTAGGACTGAATTTTTAACCCCCTTGCAAAACAGGTGGATAATTCCTTTTTTGATCAGTAAAGCTGGATGAGATGATTTCTACTCTTTCTGTCCACCTGACAGAGGAACAGAGTAGCAGAAATAACTGGTGGATCTTATGAGCAGTTGAGTAGTTTGATATCCTTACAGTGCTCTTAGTGTTTCACTATGTCTTTCTAAAGGGGCAGTGCCAAGACACTTTCCAATCTAGTGCTTATGGAGGCAGCTGCCCTTCCTGTTTTCTCTGGAAATTGGAATATTCAGCACTAGAAAGTACTCTGACATGTTTGGCTTGCTTTAATGAACTATACTTTACTAACTATACTAATTTAAGAACATTAACATTAAGAACATTATTTGTTACATAAATAAAATAACGAAGAATAGTGCCTTTTAAACGTGGGATACTTATTCACGGTATAATTTTTATGTTGCAGGGTTCCCAGAAAGGAAGGTCTAGTGGACGTGTAGTAACTCAGTACCATTATACCCAGTGGCCTGACATGGGTGTTCCAGAGTACACACTGCCCGTGCTCACCTTTGTGCGGAAGGCATCGCATGCCAAGCGTCATGCTGTTGGGCCTGTTGTGGTTCATTGCAGGTGTGGTTTTTACTCTAGCAAAGTTCACTTCACTTTTGTTTTGCAGAAAAAAAAAAAAGAATTTTCAGTGGTGGGTTAAGCAAAACTTCATTCATATTTAACAATTGCTGATGTAGGAATATTGAGTTCTTAACTGATATTTCTATCTTTGGTAAAGCCAACTAATCAATCAGTTCTGTGCCACTTCTGTAAATCTCTATAATGGCTATAAACAAGGTACTCTGCAAAAAAAAAAGCTTGTCTCTTTACTTTCTTGAAAACCTCCATGCTATTCTTTTGATTGCTGTGAGCTTGCTGGATAAGTATATAGCAGTAATCATTTCATTTCTGCAAATATACATATCATTAGGATGTTTTAAGCTCATACTTTCTTTGGTGCAGGGATACTCTATAGCACTTCTATAGAAGAGCTCTGTGCACAAAAGAAGACTCACTGTATTCCTGGCTGAACTACAGCTTTGCCGTTTTTAACCTTACTCTGCACTCTAGCATTTCTTTGCACTGGAGGAGCTTTCTGGGGATCGGTTTGAGGTCTGCACGTGCCGCAGTGTGCAGGCAGGTGTCCTGCCATTGCTCATTAAAACCAAGCAGCCTAGGGAAAAATGGTTAAAAATGGCTTGTAAGGCCTGGAATGACTTCACAATGCCCGGGAAGGACCGGGTTATTGTAAAATATATAAGCAGGTTCTGGTTTTCCACTGTAGTACCTCACCTTTGATGGAACATTTGGAAAGAGAACCTCCTCATGAATTCTGTCCTTCTGGAGCTGACTCTCAGGAAGCCAACAGGTAAAGTTGCCTCACAATGCTGAAAATTAAGATATTTTATTTCTGGGATGATTTATAATGACTGAAATCTGTTTTTAGCTTGGAAAATGAAATTTCCAGAGTTTGGTTGTTCTGCTACACTGTACCCTGCCTGTTATTGGGAAGTTCAAAATAAGAGCTTCCCCTAAAGACTGTGATCTATGACAGTGGCCTGAGAGATCAGCAACATGATCAAACATGCAAAATGTTTTTTTATTAAAAAAAAAAATAACAGTGGTAAGTTGTATGGCTTCAGTCAGACTTCTCCATTGAGATATATATATATACATATATATATGTGTGTGTGTCTTAAATATTGGTATTAAATGGCTTTATAAGGTTTTTAAGTTCATTTGTCGCTGTTGACCATGGAATTTCAACAGGGTCTAATATTAGAAATATAACTTTTACTTATCTTTACAGGCTATATGGAGGGCAAATATGTGACACTTTATCTACTTATTTGTGTGATTTGATAGTTTTTAAGTTTTGCCTTTGCCTTTTATAACAAGTACAGATGGTACCTGGTAATCTTTGTAATTTGGTTTGTACAATAGTGTGTCAATGACCCAGACTTTTTCTGCTTTATATCGTGTTCACTAGGTAGGGGAATACAGGCAGTATGAACTCAATCTCCCCATGTTTCGTGCCACCTCTGAACAAGAAATGAGGTGGCTGTGTAGACCAATCTCAGTGTTGCTGCCAAATCATATAAACCAACACACATAACGTTTCTACATAAATTACAGAGGAATCACAACCAAATAATTCCCATTGTGGAGTATAGAGCAAAAAAAATACCTCTGTCCTAGATATTTTTACAAAAGAAAAGGCTGTTTGTTAGTCTAGATTCTTACCACACAGTCATCCTTATGCTAAAAGAGTCAGAGTATATAACAGAATCAAATGTTTTAATACAACATAACTCCAAAAGGATGGGGGTTTTATTGTGGGGTTTTTGTTGTGTTTTGGGGATTTTTTTGTTGTTGTTTGGTTGGTTGGTTGGGGTTTTGGCAGGGCAAGGGGATGATATTTCTGAGATGCAAGTTCTTTCCTTAATGCAGATATGCTTAGGATACAGAGCTTTCCATTTCTGGGAGTTCCCCACAGATTGGCAAAATGGTGGCATTCCTGTGACACCAACTATTGATTAACTGTTTATTCTTTTACATCTTCTCCCTTTAAGAAGATTCTCAACTATTGTTTTCCCTCTTAACCATGTACGAAGAGTACTAAGATTTTTCTTTTACAGATATCCTCTGCAGCTCTGCCACTTCCTAGACAGTCCGGTATCTTTTCCCAGTCAAGTATCTTTGAAAGGTCCATAGGCAGTATCTGTAAGGGGTGGCATAATGTAGCTTGTCCTTTAAAAAGTGGCATGTGTTCCAGCACAGAATAATTTGGGCACATTAAATGTTTCTAAGTGGGGACTATATTTTCTAACTGGCACAAGATCTTTGCCAAAGTTCTGTAACTATCAGTATTAGCAGCAGCCTAAAAATTGCAATCTAATTTAGTTCTATTTTAATTGATACTTTTTTAATGACTAAAAATGATCTTTAGGTCTATTCTTGCATAAAGAAAAAAAAATATAAGGAAATATTTTTCTTCATTATCAATCTTGAAGTTTTAATAAAGTAATATATTCATACAATAATTCAGTGTGTAGAGGAAAGTCTTCTCCACACAACAATTTGTTAAAAAACTATATTTAAGAAAATTATCTTCATGGTTGTCTTGCTTCAGACTCAAGAATTCTTTTTTGTTGTTTTATAGTGCCGGTGTTGGAAGGACAGGCACATACATAGTATTAGACAGTATGCTGCAGCAAATTCAACATGAAGGGACAGTCAATATATTTGGATTCTTAAAACACATACGTACTCAAAGGAACTACTTGGTGCAGACTGAGGTAAGACTAAAATATATTTAGTGAGAATATTAGTTTCTATATTTCTGTTTATAATAACAGAGATGACACAATCCTTATGTTGGTGCCACCAATCAGAATGGCAAACAGACTGGACTTCCCTGATTACTTCCCATTTCTATAGTGCAATCCTTGTAGGCTCACTCAAAGCAATGGGCTAGCAAATGACCTATCTGTGGACTCTTGTTTCTTTTTTTTTTAGGGAGGAATCAGAAGAGAGAAAGTCTATATAAATCATACTTCACATAGTAGCAATTTCTTGGCAGTACTATTTGAAGCAAAGATCATATACAGCTATTTTAAACAGAAGATTATATATAGAATGGTAAAAGAATCAGAAAGAAACAATAAGAACAATAACAGGGCATTAGAAAATCTATTTGAAATTCCAAGAACAGAGGTTAGATTCCCTGATGCCTTTCAGTAGAAGAAGAGGCAGTCAACAACAGCATGAGTGCTTATTGAAAAAAGGAGGTGAGAGAAAACAGAAGATAGCAGTAGGAACTGAGAGTGGTCACTTTACTGCAAGGAAGAGAGGCAAGGAGCGCTGAATAAGATGCTGACTTGGAAATTTGATTTGAGGTTATCATATCAAGTATACATTGCATGTGTAGTTCAGTTGCACTTGTAAACACGTACTGTCTCTACAGATGAATAGCCTCTACTGTAGAGGGCCACATTTGAGAAAACTCTACTATAGCAGCAAACTGCAAACAAATGCTGACCCAGCTGGAAGTGGCAATTTAGCTGAAGAAGATGTCCAGGAAAGCTATGAAAATAATTAGAGCTCAGATGTTTGGTTTTATTTTACTAGGAGCAATACATCTTCATTCATGATGCACTGGTTGAAGCGATACTGAGTAAAGAAACAGAAGTCCTTGAGACTCACATTCATGCCTATGTTAACTCTCTCTTGATACCTGGACCAACAGGAAAGACCAGGCTGGAGAAACAATTCAAGGTGAGCTCTCTGAGATATTAACATGAAAAACTTTTGGCTTGTTAGCATCATCAAATGGGTGATTTTTAGAGTACGTGTCTCGGTGCAACTGCCATCATCTTTCCCTTTGTATTCAGAGTAATTTCACAAATGAATACAACCAGTTGGGGCAAGAGAATTATTTACATACTGGAAACAGGATTTTTCCTGGTCAGAGGACCAGGTAGAGGCAGACATATCCTTAGAAGAAGGAGATAAACACTCCAGAGTCTGTATGTGTGGAGATCAATGTGTACGTGCCAATGACGTTCAGACACCCAGAGAAAGACCCGAGTTCAGGCACTTAACATGTAGCAGCCCAGAACTTCGGAGAGAAACAGTACATTGACTCAGGGGGAGAATGGGAAATCTTGCTAGTTTACTGGGGTGACTTAAATAAAATTAGAAAATTCTAGTTTTTCATACGAATTAGAATTTAGGGAAGTAAATCACAGTTTGATGGAGTTTGTTCTTTTTTTGTGTTTTTTTTGTTGGTGTTTTTTATTTTGTTTGGTTTTCTGTGCTTTGTAGCATAATACCCTTTGATTTTCCTAATCTACTAGGAAATAACTTGTTAGAAGTTTTTCTCTAAATTTTAATTCTACTGAAGAATGTGTGGGATAACATATATTCTTTCCACAATTAACTGTTGGATCACAGAAAAAAAAAGAACTCAAGAAACTAAGTCATCCAACAATGTGAGAAGATAATGAGACTTTGTTAAATATTAATTCTTTTTCTCCTGAAGCATTGGGTCACATAGATACAGTAACTAGTATTTCCTCAAGGTAATGAACTGCAGAAGAAGGTCAAAGAATTTCAGTTTGCTACTGTCTTGGCTTGAAGAATCACACAGTGTTGTGAGAACACTGTGTAAGAACTGTTTTGGATGAAAACAGAAAAAAAAATGTTATCTGATTCATTTTGATGAAGTTATCTGGTTTGCTATCTCTTCTTTCTAAACAGTCGCTTTGGGGAGACTACATATAGTCAGCCCAAAATAATACAGAAAGTTATTTCAAATTCTTTCAAACATTCTGATTAATCCAGTTGAATTTACTAGCAATCAGAAAATTGAAAACTAAGAATCACCTGGTTTTCAAACTTAATTCATACTTAGCTCCGGAGCTGTGGCCTGGATGAGTGGACAGTGAGGTGGATTGGCAACTGGCTGCATGGCAGAGCTCAGAGGGTGATAGTCTGTGGTGCGGAGTCTAGTTGGAGGCCTGTGTTGAGTGGTGTCCCCCAGGGGTCAGTCCTCGGTCCAGTCCTGTTCAACTTGTTCATCAATGACCTGGATGAAGGCACAGA
>JAWLRI010000974.1:1084624-1105454 GCA_034781795.1 Crypturellus tataupa
CAGGGGGGTTGGACTAGATGACCTCTAGAGGTCCCTTCCAACCTTAGGCATTCTGTGATTCTATGATTCTATGAATGAATTCTATCATGGTGACATATATACACATTCCTTCTCACACTTCTGAATTGTATTGGTCAAAACAAGTAGGTTAATATGACTGCCATTTCAATCTTGTATTCCTGTCAGATTTGGAGAGAAAACCAGCAAACTCATAGCTAGGACATCTAGAGCTGTGTCACATCAACACTCACATTTGTACTCTCTGGGCAGCAATGCAGATTTTTCTGCACCCAGTTCAGACAAGTTATTTACTGTTTGAGGAAACTATTCCAGGCTACACAAACAGCTGGGCAGTCACAATGGAAGAAGTGACACTGGGGTGGCAGCAAGCAGTGAGGGGCTGGATAAATGGAACAACTTAAACTGGCAGTTCATCAGAGGCTTTGTTGACCTAAGGACCAAGAAACATTTGAATCCCTAAAACAGCAAACCGAAAGGACTCTGATGACAAGTTAAAAGATTTACCCAGATAACTAGATGTCTAAACTTAAGCAAGAAGACAGCTAACGTGCAATACGTGCACCCAGTGTTTAATGCATCTAATGACAGAATGATTCTTGTGCCGTGACTTGAGTTTTTTAACTTCTTTGTTTCAGCTACTGAGCCAATCTAATATACAGCAGTGTGATTATTCTACTGCGCTTAAGCAGTGTAACAGAGAAAAGAACAGAACTTCCTCAATCATTCCTGGTAAGCTAGTTTTAACTGCTTTCTTGGGTGGCAAAATTTTTATGAATAGTATATGTCAAAACTTTTGCTGTACCTCTGCCGGATCTGAGGACTTGAGCATTGGTGTAGGGCAATGAGTACTTCACTTTTGTACAGAACTTTTAGTGAAAAATGATTTGGCAAAGTAACTACACAGAATGAGAGAGAAGGCTGGATAGCACTTCATCCTGATTGACATATCTTAGTTTTGCTAATATTAACTATAATATATGAGAACATTGCTAAAATGTATGCGTTGTTCATGGAATAGACTATTTTATGACTTTTTTTTACAGTTGAAAGGTCTCGAGTCGGTATCTCATCACTGTCTGGTGAAGGGACAGACTACATCAATGCTTCCTACATCATGGTAAGTCAGTTAACTGCTGATGAAAAATGCCATGACCTGCATGGCATGGATGTTCTCAAAGCTGCCAAGGGTCTGCATTATAGTGACATAATTCTGATTTTGAAAGCTCCTTCCAACTTTCCTCAATTATTTACCCTTTACTTTCTCCTCAGAATTATTACTATTATTTTTGTTTTTATGTTCATTTAAGTGTGTATGTGTAGAACCATCATAGTTTTAAAAAACGGTAAATCTGAATTTCACCTATAGAAGGCTCTACTATGAGTAAGAAATGTTAATTAATAAGTTACCTTTTAATGATTGTGTCATGAAACCAAACTTTTGCACCTGGCAGAGCCCAGGGACCATAGACCATCATCTTTTCATTATCCTTCTTGCTCTGTGGGTTTCCTTCAGTTCTCTTCAGTACAGATTAGGGGTTGACCTGTTGAAAAGTAGCTTTGCGGAGAAGGATTTGGGAGTCCTGGTTGACAACAGGTTAACCATGAGGCAGCAATGTGCCCTCGTGGCCAAGAAGGCCAATGGGATCCTGGTCTGCATTAGGAGGAGAGTTGCCAGCAGGTCGAGAGAGGTGATCCTGCCCCTCTACTCCTCTGGTGAGGCTGCACCGGGAGTATTGGGTGCAGTTCTGGGCTCCCCAGTACAAGAGGGACTTGGAACTTCTAGAGAGGGTCTAGCATAGGGCCACAAAGATGATGAAGGGCCTGGACTGTCTATCTTATGAGGAAGGACTAAGCGAGCTGGGCCTGTTTAGCCTAGAGAAGAGGAGACTGAGAGGAGATCTGATCAACATGTACAAGTACCTGAGAGAGGGGAGAATGTAGGGAGGATGGGGTCAAACTCTTCTCAGTGGTGGCCAGTGACAGGACAAGGGCTAATGGGTACAAACTGAAACACAGGAAGTTCCACCTCCATGTGAGAAAGAACTTCTTTCCTGTGAGGATGACAGAGCCCTGGAACAGGCTGCCCAGAGAGGCTGTGGAGTCTCCTTCTCTGGAGATCTTCCAAACCCGCCTGGATGCCACCCTGTGCCACGTGCTCTGAGTGTCCCTGCTGGAGCAGGGAGATTGGACCAGATGATCTCTAGAGGTCCCTTCCAACCTCAACTTTTCTGTGATTCCTTGATTTTCCCTTCATTATCTAAAGGAAAGAGTAGGAGTTGTCTTTTACATGGAAAGTGTCTATTCAGGAAAGAGAGGGGAAGAATCACTGCAGTGATGTCTATCCATAATAATTCATCAGATGCATAGAGCAGAGGAGGTATATTTTGTGTTTAGAAATGGTCTGGGATGTTTGTTTTTTCAGGGTTATTATCAGAGTAATGAATTCATTATTACCCAGCATCCCTTACTACACACTATCAAGGATTTCTGGAGAATGATATGGGACCATAATGCCCAAATGATAGTCATGCTTCCTGACAGCCAGAATATGGTAAGATTCATGACTGATTGCTATAATTTTGTATTTAATTTTGTATTGAATTTTACTAGTATTGTCATTTTAAAATGAGACAATATATGAGAATTTTTCCAAACCCAGTTAAAAATTAATAGTATTGTACTGAATGTAAAATTCTCAAAGTCACCTAGTTGATCTGGAGATCCTTGTCTGGTCAGATTTCATTTGCAATGAAGAGACATTGTTCCTATTGACATTTATAAAGAATCAAACAGTAGAAGTCAACCTAAACAAGTCTAGTTTTACTCTAAGGCTTTTATTTTAACCGCAATACAACCTGTTCAGCTGTTATTACGTAAGGAGGTAATATGATGTTTTTTTCTCTATCTCTTCTCCTAAAGCTGCAAATAAAGGGTTTTTTTAGTTGAAATCTATCTGAGAGCTTTTAGGTCAGTATTTACATAAATTTTGAGGCATGAGGCATCATGTTCGGCGATGAGTTTGGAGGAAAGCTATGCAAATGCTTTGGAAAGTATTACATGATTAGAAAAATAAGGACAGACAAGATAATTTATGTTTTTTTATTCTCATCAAGGACATTAATGTATGTTACACTTCCTAAAAAAAGAGATGGATTTTTAAGTTAACCTTAGTAACAAGGAAAGCATCTGAAAAACATCAGTTCAGACTTTTGTAATTCTGATCAAATTTTGATTTTTCAATTTAAATCTATCTGGGCGCACTGATTACATGCATAGCACAGTATATATTGAGTTGGAGTAAGTTTTATTTTGATATCTGAAAATTACTTTTCTTTTTTCTTCTTTGAGGCTGAAGATGAATTTGTTTACTGGCCAAACAAAGATGAGCCAATAAATTGTGAGAGTTTTAAAGTTACTATGATTGCTGAAGAACACAAGTGTCTGTCTAACGAAGAAAAGCTCATTATCCAAGACTTTATTTTAGAAGCTACACAGGTAACACTGTCATAAACCTTGTAACTCTCAAGATTTGTTTTGTTAAAGGTAATGCCTACATTTTATTATGTTTTCTATAGTGAATGTGAGTGAAATGAGGGCACCAAGAAAACAGGGCTGGACAGAGTAGAAAAAAATAAAGGGAAAGGGGAACCTGTGCTAGCCAAGCTCAAGGTTAGAGAGCTTCTGGGTGTGCTGTCTGCATAGAGAGGGAAGGGGTTGTCCAAACATTGCTATATAATATTAGGATTACTGATTGGAAAAGATGCTTTCATCTTTTCTACACCTTCAGCATTGCAGATGTGCACAGCTGGGTCTGTACTGCATTGCACTTATTGGAGCGGGGCTTTGGGTTTTGGGGCACCTTGCTGCCATTTCTCAAGATAAGGGAATAGGAGGGTCTTGGGCAGTTGCAGCCTGTTGGTCTACAACTGGGCCAGACCTGGAGGGCTGAGTTCTGATGAGACCCTAATCCTGAACAAAAGAGTCATGGGTTTTTTTTCTGTTTTAAAAAAGAATCCCTAGAAATGCTGGTCTCTTTAAATGATGCCTTAAAAGGGAAAAGATCTATTTTTTTCCCTTCTTCTTGATCTTAAAATATTAAGCATAGTTATATTTATTCTTTTTTTTTTTTTTTTAATTCTCTTTTAGGATGACTATGTACTTGAAGTGAGACATTTTCAGTGTCCGAAATGGCCCAATCCTGATAGTCCTATTAGCAAAACTTTCGAACTGATCAGCATCATCAAAGAGGAAACTTCCAACCGAGATGGACCCATGATTGTACATGATGAGTAAGAACTGCAACTTTCAATTTGTTTTGATGTTTTTTCTCTAGGGTCACATTTGCTGCTAATTTAGAATGATGGTCACTGAAAGAAGGCAGGAAGTCTGCACCTAGCAGGAGCGCTTATGCTTCTGCTTAGACTGCAACAACAGAGACACATTTGGGTTTAATTGTGCACTGAATGTTCTCTTTTCAGCTTGATGATTTTTGATTTGTATCATTATTGAGTTGGGCAGTAGAAATGAAATCAATTAGGGCTTCACTCTTTATTAGTGAGAGAAATTAGGCTATTTAGGTGAGGAGACTTACCCTGCCCCAGATGTAATTAACAATGACTGAGAATGATGAATTAATGTAAATGGGCCCTAAAGCCTTCCTGATTCTCTCAGCACGTGATTGTGGGGACTTCTAAAGTCTCCCCAAAATTTGTAGCCAAATACTGTGAAGGTCATGTTAAGGCACTGCTGTGCAGTTTCAAAAAGGTGTAAAGATTACATCATGAAAATTCATCTTATCTGTCCACCTTAGCCCTTGTATTTTGTCCAGCTGTGGGAATGTGACCCAGTTTATAGATGTGTTTTTGTTTTGTTTTTTTTCCAAAGACATGGAGGGGTGACAGCGGGTACTTTCTGTGCACTAACAACACTCATGCATCAGCTAGAAAATGAAAACTCTGTGGATGTTTATCAGGTAGCTAAGATGATAAATTTGATGAGGCCTGGAGTCTTCACAGATATCGTAAGTATTAAGCAAAATGCGTATTTTTTAAAAAATATGTCTAGTATTATTAGCATATTTAGGTGTAAGGGGAACTTTATTGCAGCACTCATAACTCCATGAGTCAGTCAGAACTGTTTCCCAGGAACGCTGTGGTGGACCTATAGCTAATTCCAAACAAAAATATTTCCCATGAAGAACTGAACTGGTTGGTTATCAAGTGGACTTATTCAAAGTGTGCATAACTGCCACCCTCATAAAAATTCTGCACTATGTCATGTAATAATGTTTTTTATTAATCAGGGAATAAATTTGGATTCCAAATAGACCATGAAGTAGTTACCCTAACTCTCCAGTCCAGGACTGACGTTGAACTTTCATGATCCATTGAGTGGTCACTTGGCACCAGTGTTATTGTACTTATGGAGGGAAGAGCTAAAAAGAAAGAAAGAAAAAAAAGCTATAGCAAACTAGACTTGTGCACTTAAGCCTGTGTCATAATGATGGAAATGCATTACAGAAGTTATGAATCCTGCCCATACTGCTGCTGATCCAAATACTGTAGAGTTAGCGTGGGTGTAATAAAGAGAGCAGTAAAACACCAGAGATAGAGTTACTGAATTTCTGACAAGACAGACAGGTTTGACACATATTCATATATGACATGTTCCTGTCATATTCAAAGGATATGGCATATTCAAAGGAAAAAAAAGGCAAACATCAAATATCCTTAATCCTGACCCCATTCCACGAGTGGGAGCTTTGCCATTGGCTTTCATGAAATGTGTCCTCCCCTTCTCCTGCGCAGCCAGCCCAGACTGAGGGGCCTGATAGGTGGCTCTGCACCAGGGGAGCTCTTCCCACCTTAGGAGCAGCATCAGTCCCAGAAACCTCCAGCAAAGGCCTGGGCCCTCTTTCCCAGATTTCCACTTTCCCGTCTGTTCTAGGTGCAGTTTCCAGCTCCCTGCTCTTTCCACCACATATCCATGAGTCCATACTAATATTCCAGCTCTAAATCTTCTCTATTCTGCTAAGTCTTTCTTAGTCTTCTCTAGTCTGTTCAGGCTTTCTTAATTCTCTCCACTCCTTCCACTCCAGGAGTTCTTTATTCTCCTCATGTTTCCATGCAGGAATCACGAGTATTCCTCTGCCCTCTCAGATCATCTGCCGTTCCCTAGTGCAGCTCTGCCTTTACTGAGTTGCTTGAGGTGCTGCCCCGCACTGAGCTGCCAATGCCTCCATTTACCAGACTGACACATTAGCTATTAATTGAGTAACAGTGTTGTAATAAAATCTAGCATTATTATTATGTGAAAACACATTGAAAATATCCTCTTTCCTTCTCCAGGAGCAGTACCAGTTTCTGTACAAAGCTATTCTCAGCCTTGTTAGCACAAGGCAAGAAGAAAATCCCTCAGCGTCTATGGACAGTAATGGCTCAGCTTTACCTGACGGAAATGCAGCTGAAAGTTTGGAATCCTTAGTTTGATTAACAAAGGAAATTAAACACACACAAACCTACAGCACATCGGTCATACCTGGTGTTTACCATTATTATTTTCAGTTTTATACTTTGTGGGGGGTGGGGAATCTTCTCAGTTATTATATATATATACACTCAGTTCCCATCCTTCATTCAAACATTTATTTCTGTTGCATATGACTTTACTGCAGAACTTACATCATTAACAATGTGTGCCTTTTCTTGAAAAATTTCTTGTAATATGTTGTTACGTCTGGACTAATTTGATTGACTTTTACAGTGTTTCTAAGAATTGAATTGTGGTATGTTTTTTCAGTATTAGTTTTTGATTTATCTGGATTTACTTTTAACTTAAAACTACCATATTTATAGATGTTAGGGAATTCTCAACTACAGAAGAACATGTCATGGTTTTAGAACTCAATTTATTTGCTGTATTTATAATGACCTTACATTTGCTAGAAATATAACTTTTAATATAGTAGAATGTAAATAAAATACTGTTCTCCATAGCATTCAACATTTTAAGATTTCAATTAGATATTTAGCATTGTAATCTGATACTTACTGTAAATACTGCTACTTCTATAGTGATTCCATGGACCAAATTTATATTTATAATTGTAGATTTTTATATTTTACTACAGAGTCAGTTTTCTAGTTCTGTGTAATTGCCTTGTTAAAATGATGTAGTCCAGTATGTTTTTAACAAATTCTTCTGATATATAATTGTGCATCTTAAGCAATTAACCTTCATATAGCTGCATGTAATTTTAACTTTTTGTGGGAAATAGAAATCATTTGTTTTGAAATGAGAAGTTTTTATGAGAGTAACATCTGTACTTGGCATTGTTAAATTGTTTTTACCTATGGCATTGCAAAAATAAATATAAATATTCTAGCCTGTGCTTAGTAATCTATACATGCAGTCTGAATTACCACAGAGAAGAGCTTTTACTTACAAGAATAAGGACTCACGGCTGACTTCGGAGGCCTACTGTTTCCCTGGAAGCTCTGAATTCCAGTATTCTTGGAATGCTTTAAATTCTGTCACTTCATCTCTGTTCTACTTCCTCACATACATGTAGTGTCTAAATCAAAAAAAAAAAGACTGGTTTGTACTAAAGCAAAAGGCAGCAAAAGGTGAAAAAGGATACTGGATTGTACTAAAGGCTGCAGCATTTAGAAGGATGGAGGTTTTTGTTTAAAACTGACAATAGCTATGATGCACTTTTGTGCATTTGGTTGCTAAATAAAAATGTTGAGAGTAGGAGTATGGTTCTGGACCAGAAGGCCTTGGTAAGCACGTGTCAACATAAATGTATGTCCCCTTCAACAGTGTGGGACTTCCTTGAGAGGATATATGCAATGAGGAAGTGGAGACAAAGGTGAACAAATATAGGTTGAGAAGACTCTGAAGAGTAACAGTCTGAAAAATCCCAATGTTGCAGATAAGTCAGTGTGAAGAAGACAGAACATCATGTGGATTTAGTTCCTGCTTTTGTCCATTTTTTAATCCTACAGATGAAATAATTAAAGCTAATGGATAGTTTGTCTTATTAAGCGGTGCCAGCATGTTAATACTCTAGAATTCCCTCTTACACTTGACCACTTTTCTTTATTACGATAGCTATGTGATCCTATGAGCAGGTTCATACTGGAGCCAGGCTGGGCATGTATTCCACCACAGGAGGTGCACACACAGGCGCACACACAGCCTTGGCTTCTACCAGCATTCATGGCCACCAGCTGCGCTCATCTAAGCAAGTGACCTGCTCCTGTTCCTCCTCTCCAGCTGATCCACTGCTGAAGGTTTCGCTACTGAAGGGAAACACGCATACGCGTGTGCGTGTGTGCACACCCCACATTCACAAGCACATCAGTCATGTGCTCCTTGCATACCGGCACAGACTCCCTGTCTGATTATCTGTGCCTCGATTCCTGGGCCCTCATAAGTTCAAACCTCGAGTATTTTATAGATGTGAGTCTCCTCCTGCCTGCTAAGTAATCCAGCTTGAGGTTTGCTAGTGCCTTGCACACACGTGTGCCCACACACAGAATCATAACCGATTGATTAAATAATTCTGATTGATAGAAATGGAGGAGCCACCTTTTGTGAGTGGAGCTCACAAAACTCCACCATATCTTAGTTCTACAACTTGCTTCCTGCACATTCTGCAGTCCAGGAAGAATGGGACTGAGAGATGATTCTAAGTGCAAGTCGTCACTGTGCTAACTTCTAATGTATTCTTAGCCAAGGCCAGCATCTTTGAAAGATGAAATCAGGTTTTTTTGTGCTAGCTTGTCTTATATTTTTCTTATTTTGGGGTGTAGTAGGAGTTACCAATACGCAGAACCTGCACACTGCCCAGAATATGTATGTTTTTATAACACTGTGTTCTTTTATGTACAGATCCTTTCCACCATTCAAGTAGTAAACTGCATTTTGAGCAAGCCAGTATGTTCTTTTTTTGCTAGAAGACCTAGGAATTAATTGCTACTTCCCCTTACATACTCAAGTGACTAAACTCTTTGACTTGCATATTGAGCTTAATGAGGTCAAAACCACTGTATAATTCTCTCCTCTTCTGTTCCAAAAACACAGTATCTACTCAGACACAATTATTTTTTGCTTTCTTCATCTGTAGAGGTGCATGTAAGAGAGAGGTTAATTGCAATCTTATGGCCATTTCCAAAACCTATTCCATAATCTTCTTATTTATACAGTTGCTCTTCACTATAGTATTAGCATATACTGTAAGAATCTCTAATGCTCATCTGCCACTTCTCTGGTATTTTCTTTAGGAAATCAGGCTTGTAGTCTTACATAACTTTATGCTTTTTTCTTCTAACAACTTTTTAATATACTTGCAGTTACACATAGTGGTATATACAAAGTTGTTTTTAGGCCAATAAATTTTGTCATGTTTTTCAAATTTTATGGAGCAAAAATGGAAAAAAAAGAATCCTCCTTTCTAAAATCCCATCTTGATATAACTGTTCCTTTCAACCTAAACTGTTTTGCAGACATTTTAAAATGTTAATCCAAGGAATCAGCTGTTGTTCAAGGTTTCTTCCAGAGATGTTTGTAATCACATTCATCATCTTAGCATGCTGACAAGTTATTTAAAACATAAGTGCTTAGGATAATCTCTTTACCAACACATATTGGTTCTGATCTGGAAAAAATTAAGAATCATAAAAACATCTTCTATAATCTTAAACCTGTGATGGATTACAGATTTTAATAAATGCGTGTCAGTTCCCATCTCAGACAAAGGCCATATTCTAATTAATTTTTTTCTTATAATCCAAGCTACAGACTCAAAAGAAACATACCATGCCTTTACAAACTGGGTCAAGTGTGGAAAAGATGCTATGTACCTCCTACAAGAAATAGGCTATTAATAAATAATGTCAATTTAAGATTTTTTTTTTAAAAAACACAAGTCATGTGTGCCATGAAAAAAACAATGTGCCTTCTCCTAAGAAACTGTCAGTAGAGATTTTAAAACCATAAACCATAACATCTTAATTAATTTAATAAATTCATGAAGTTTTTAAAAATAAAGAAACTAGCATTGCTATTTTATACCTAAGGAAAAACTTCACAAAAATCAGCAAGAAATGATGAACAGAAGTTATAGACTCATGGTTATCAGTTAACAGCATATCAGTTAAAGACTTTGGTAAGAGCTTTGAAAATTAATTTGCTAAACTAGTTACTAATTTGCCATAAAACTAGTATTTCTCAAGGTTCATTGTAATGTCTAAGATAATGCAAAACAAGATGGGCTGCATTTTTTGTGTGTGGAAAATTATTCAGCTTGACTTTGGCAAGGTTAAATTCATTCCTCCTCTCAGTCATTTTCAAGAAGCAAAGCTGGAGATGAAGTGGAGTCATATTGTCTCACTGGGGTTGAAGACAGAAGCAAAGCCCAAATTACTACCCAGCAAGTCCAAGAGGTTCTGGTACCCTGTCACTGGTGCCAGAGCTTGGAATTTGCTTTGGGATTTATTTCAGATCACAGCATGGGAGCTTCTGGACCTGGACGACATTCTCACCACAGTACCCCATGACACGAAAAGGCAATAGTCATGGGCTGCCACTATGGGCCATGGTCCGCACTGGACCCTCAGGCCTTGGTGGGACTTCCTAGCGCTGTTTCTCCAGCCCTCAAGCTGCAAGCTGGTGTTCAGAAAATACCAACTGTTTTGCTTTTGCTCCAAAGAGGCGAGTAGAGTTTGTTTAGCATATGACAAAATAGCACATGGGCAGCATGCCAGGAATTACCATGGGCATTTCACATCCTGTAATGGGCAAGAGGATAAGTCATCTAGAATGCGTTTTTCCTACAACAATCCTTCAAACGTCAGTGCCATAGCACCTGGTACATCTCCTGTCTCCCACTCTTCTAGCATCTTTCGCTACCAGCCTAGATGAGCTTTTGCCTCTGCTGCCCCGACACCTCTTCTTATATTTTTACTTTGTAGCTACCACCCAACCACTCAGCCCTCGGAACTGCCAAGGTTACCTGCCAGTTTTGGGGTTATGCTTTTTCAAGTAAATGGAGGAAGAAAGAGAAGGCCAACAGGTGTCTAAACTAAAAAAAAAAAAAAAAAAGGAGCAGATGGCACAGGGAAAAGGTCACATTCTTAGTCTTCTCTACTTTCCTGCAGCACGTTTCAGGTTTGACTATACACTTCTGTTTCATGGGTTTCTACTTTTTTATACAAGGCACTTTTAACCGGGCACAAGAGGAGAGAAGTCTCTCTCTCAGCACATTTGTCTATCCTCTCTCTAGCTGCTGCCCCCCTTCTTTTTTCAATTTTGTTCTTGCATTTTTAGAGCACAAGAGGGGAAAAATAAGTGAAATCTTCTGGCTTACTGAATTCATTCCTTTGTTTCAGGAAACAGATATTTCTTCTGACCTTAGAATTAGTCACACTGCATTTGACATGGTCTGATTTGCCTTGATAAATTCTGCTGGACAGTCATTCCTAAACTACTGTTTTTTTCCTTCCTCCTTTTGTTAGATTTCCAGCCTAATCACCATCACTTTACCCCATACTGTCTTGATCCAGATTTTTCCCCCTTAAACAGCTGCTCTGCTATGAGCTCATCCTTTTGTCTGGCAGTTACATTTTTGTGAGGCAGTCCCTGATAAAGGATGAAATTCTGGTCTACTGGAATATCTGGGTGATGAAGGTGAGCCGAGTAACAATGCAAGGAAGACGGAGACTGTTTGAGTTAACCTGGCTCTTATACTTTCTTAGCTGAGAAAGAGGGGTCTTAATATGTCAGAGCTAGAACAGATTTCTCAAAGAAGAAATAAGAAAAATACAATGAGAAGCAATCTGTTCTTTGCAGTCTAATGTGAGCAAATAGCTCAAGAGCCTTCGAGCCCAGGCACTAGAAACCAAGCCAAACATTCAACTTTGCAGTAGGAGCGCAAGGCCCTGAAGCTGAGACAGGCAGGGACAGACAAAGCTTTTATTTCTTCCTAGTGCTCATATAGACATTAACTATCTACTATTCTGTACCTACCCACTTAGCCAGTTGACCTTGTACCTAAGTATAAAACACACTAAAAAAGCCTCTGTGTGCCTTATGACTAGAGCTGAAGAAGCAGCAGCTGCTAAGATACAGTAATATATACAGTGTTAGACATACATATTCCAACAATCCTTTAAGAGATGGCTCTTGTGAGTTGGACAAAAAGTATTAAAAGATATTTCACATACACAGTGAAATCCAATGAGTCCACTCCATGGACTATAATCATCTACAAAAATCAAACAGATTTCATTCATATACATCTTATCAGGTTGTAATGATGACATGACAATGAAAACAGAGTCTTTGTATTTATTTTGCAAGCAAATTTATGTATAAGATTTAATTATCTTTCTAATAATATGCAAAGAGCACTGAAAATTCTAATTTTCATACAAAAGCTGAGCAATTAATGTATTTAAGTCTAAACATAGAAAAACCTAGAAAACCAAGAGCAGCATTGTGCTGGAAAACAGAGATTTATTCTGGTACATTTAAAAAAAAATGTAACCATGTTTCTTGAATAAAACACACTGTAGTGATCATTGCTTTTATGCTCCAGCATCATTACAGACTTAAAAATATATATGGCACTGTAACAGAATCAAGATTTAACAGCAAAATCAGTCAGTTCTTCAGCGCAAAAAGCCCTCCTCTTTGACATTATACTCTGCCTTTGAGTCTTTTCCTTTCACTCCTTCTTCTTTCACCCTCTTTGTTGCAGCTGCTATTTCACTATATGGTAGTGCACAAAGAAAACATAAATCCTGTGTAAGAAGACTGGAGATCAAAACTTCAGCAATTGTAATGGTTGCTTTTCCTACTGGGCAGAAGAATACCAGGAATGCCAGCCCCAAGCAACTGTGGCGATAGCAGTGTACATCTCCGAAGGGAAAGGCTGTGCGCTTAGCAGCAAAACACTCTGTGAGTAAAGTGGAAAGCAGCTTGCAGAGTCAGTGGTCAGCTTTAGAGAAGAAGAGCTCCAGACAGTTTGCGCAGGTCAGGTGCTAGAGCAGCTGGTATCTGAGCAAAGAACTGCGCCTTGTTGACCTACCTGGTGGAAATCTGAGTAATGCTTGCACTCCAGAGTAGGGTAGAAATCCCTGAGCTAAAGCCAGAGAAGCCATGCTGACCTGCAAGGAAGCAGCTGCTGTTTTGTCAGAGGGCTGCAGCACTCAGGCTAAACAGTTCTGCCAAGCTCAGCACTGGCCTGATGCAGCAAAACTGCTCCTAGACTCAGGCTGGCGCAGCTGTACAGTGGAGCGCGTTGCCAGCGCCCCAGCTCATTTGGTGCTACCTAAATCAGACTAGAGTGGTACTGCATTGAGGAGCGTATAGAGGCTCCCAAATCATTTAAAAAAGAAAGAAGCTAACTCGAAAGAAAACAGGAGACAGAAGCTAACTCAAAAAGCAACAGTTTAAGCCTCTCGGCTTACAGCATTTCAAAGCTGTTTATGCTACACAGTCTATTCCTTTTGTACCTCTAGTACTTGACCTGTAACAACAGGGGCTTTTAGCACATTAACTATGTTGTATTTAAGAATGTCCTTCCTAGCTGCAGAGTTAAATACTAACATGCTCCCCAATAGCAAAAAGCAACGTGTAACAGTAGGTATTTCAACATATTGCAACCAGCTCCCACTCTGCCATGGGAAGAGTATTTATAATTTTTTGTTGTCTTAAACTTCTTCTCTTCTCCAATTAATTTTAAGTTTACATTATATTTACAAATATAAGTTTCAACTGAGTACAGTAACAACTGAGTATTTTAACAGTATCTTATTTGCTAGCTGTGCAGAATTTCTGAATTATTTCTTGCATATTGGGAAGATGTTCACAAATACTGTTAAAGTGAATAAGACAACAAGATTTAAATTAAGTACCACTTTTGTCTCTATTGTTTTAACAATTTATGTCTGCCACATGATCCGTGGAATTGATCATACTTAATCAATGGAATTCACTAACCATGATTTTCCTTCACCATAAATATCACTATGTTCCTCTTTCAGCTTAATTTTGTTTTGATAATAACTCTATGTGCTTAGAGAATAAACTATCAATTAAAAAATATTCCCAGGATTTTTGTCTTATTAGGAAAGATCATTTTTATATTAAAACATCTAGATGACAGGAGGACTGCCAAAGGCTTTAAGCACAGCGAAAATCTTTAGCTACTGTCTGACAGGTCGTCTTTAAAATCGGCAGTACCTGTCAGCTGAAATAACCACAGCCCCAGTTTTGAAGCGAAAATGCCACCATTTATGTTTCATTTGTTAGTACATACAGTTTCTACATTACAGTCAGGCAACTGGTTTTATAGAAGACGTAATTTGTGTCTGAAACAGCAGGTGCTGTCTTTAACTGTTTGAACTGAGATTCTTGAAAAGGAGCAGAAAAAAAAAACAAACAAAACTAAAAACAGATTAAATCCATTGGTTCCAGTTACTGCGTGATAACACTATGAGTACTATATACAATGCCTTCTGCCCTAACACGTTCAAGTATTGGTCCATAAATATTCTTTGTCAAGGGTATAACCATGCCTTTGGCGTTTATTTCACCTGGAATAAAGATAGAAAAAAATAGTATTAAGTGCAAATAGCAATTAGCTGTTTTAGTGTCATATGCAATTTTAGTGACTCGGCTTTTATATTCGCTTTCACATAGCATCAGTAGCATATCACAAAAATAAGGAAGAAATCTGACATACATAATATTACACACAATTTGAATTTATTCATAGAGCTGTGAAATTACATGGTTTGATGGAGATCCTGAGAACTACAAAACCTATTTTTAAACAAAACAGTAACAACAGAAAAGTCAAAATAAAGTTTTTGCACACTTCAGTTAGCTAGAAGAGCAATGAAGACTCAAAGGTTAAGACCAAGAGAGGGGAAACCACACTATTTTCCTTAAACTTGGTGATGAACAGGCAGAGTGGGTGCGTTTACATATACACAGCACAATAATATGTCTCAGGCATAATCAATCTGGAAAGTGGCAGAGGAAACTGCTAGCTTACTCAGCACTGGTTATATTTAAGCTTATTTCTCTGTGGGCTTGACCACCTGAAAGATGCAGAGGTATAACCTACCGTGCCAAAGATGCTGTCTATACCACTGAAATACTTAAGTCTAAATGAAGAGAAATCTCTACAGATTAAGTAAATTAAAAAGAATGATCGGAGATTAAACACCCTGCAGAGGAGACAGGAAAAGTTTGATACTTTTGAAAAAGAAATTCCAAACACTTTAGGAACACTAGATATCCACTTTCTCACTTCCTGCAGGCAGGTAGATACAGAAAGCTTTAAATACTGTTACTGATGCAAAGATACAGCTGTATTAACTGAAGCCTGAACAGTCAACTTACCATCTAGAACCATCTTAGCAGCAATAGCAGTGGGGTATCCTACTGTTTTAGCCATCGCAGAGTATCCGTTGTTATCACCATAGACAACCAGATCAATGAATTTGTCTTCCAAATGACCAGAAGGATGCCTGAGACCTATTTCATTCCTCATAACAATCATATCTCTCTCTCCAGTGCCTAAAAGAAAAGGACATTTTCATTACTTAGCATTCTAATCCTAACAAGAAAACATTCCTGATGAGGAAAGCACTATTCATTCGCATCACATACATCAAGGAAGTGACTTATAGTGGAGATAGGAGCTATACAGATTGATAAAATATAAAAGTGAAACAAAAACTGTAACAGAGAAGTGAAAGTAAACAAAAGGAATGCAGAACGTAATCATAAGACTTAAAGAAACATAATGTGCACACACTAACAAAATTAAGGTTGGTAGAATATACCGGTTTGTCTCATTTAAAACCATGGAAGAGAAGAATTTCTCACATACCAAAAGGCAACTTCATCTCCATGTGCTTTGCAAGTGCCCCCACAATGGAATTTGCTGGTGGAACTGGTTCATCTCCCAGTAATCCTAACCTGGCAGAAGAAATGAGACAAAATGATACCACTGCATGCTAAAAACTTAGTCTTCAGCTCTGTATTCTCCCCAGGTCGCTCAGCATAATAGTTTTAACACAGACCAAACAGAGCAAGATTGCAAACATTATTTTTTTATTTTAAAAACTGGTGATACATCATACCATTCCACTGCCTCCAGCTGACTTTTGTCCTTTCCCAGTTTGCCAAATACTGCTTCTTTAAGAGCACTGTACTCAGCAGAAGGCTCAATTCCAACTAGGTTGCACATGAGCATTTTCTGTATTAAAAAAAAAAAAAAGAAAAAAGAAAAAGAAAAAAGAGCTGGTCATAGTTGAAACTGAAGGCCTGATATCCTGACATCTCTTCCCACTCCTTTTCAGTCAAGGCTTCCTGAACCTGCTTCTCTACTAAGCTCAGTTGACTTCCAGGATTTCTGAGAAGGCAGCCTGTATGTATAGGGAAAGTGAGCTAGACAGGGATCCTTAATTACAGTAAAGGAGAATGGGAATTATCTTTTTATAAAACATAATGTTCCCACCTGCTGCTTCAGCTGCTTCCTCCTACTTGTTAGTTGTAATCCTTTTTCTCTTGTGAGGAAAAAGGGACATAGAAATCTACATAAACAAAGAGCACTGGGAGGAAATTAGGGTGAAAGAGAAGCCACTGGGAGACAGGCAGTGAGCCAAAAGCTCTGGGCTGGTCTAGAAATGGAGGAAGCTGTTTCAAATCGAAACAGACTGATTAGATGAACAAGGCTGAGGCAATCCTGAGAGTATTACCAAAATGCCTCCTGAAGACTTTTTGTGCATATCTGAAGGGCATTTTGTGCTAAGAAAATGCTAATTATTGCTTGCTTCATCATATCATGACAAATAATAAAAGGAGGTATTTAACAAGAAAAGAAGCAAACAAGAACTCTAGAGTTGGTTCAGATGCTCAAGTCCTCAGGCTAGGTGATTTAGGAAAACTAAAATAAAAGGAGATAAAAGTAGAGTGCCAAGATGTAACAAGAGTGCTGAAACAAGATTTTCAGTGAAACTAATGAATTCAGAGTTATTTCCACAGATTATGCAACACTATATCCTTGCTTAGTGTGGCTAAAACAACAGGAAATTCTAATAATCTTTGCAAAGCACCTTGGAGATATCAAAACTAAAATTGAAAGTGGACAGAAAAAAAAAAGAAAAGAAAAGGTGCCATTCCTGTCATATTTTGTGATGTAGGGGATCTGTTTTGCAGTTACTGAAAGAGAAAAATGACTGAAATGCCAGCCCAAACATCAACTGAAAATCTCCCTGGAGTTTGAGAAGATGAACAGCCCTCTCCGTTAGTCAGATACAAGTAAGACCAGGCCTCTTCACCTTGCCTAGTTTGGAGAACATTCAAGACATCCTTTATTCAAAAAAATGACATTATCGAAGAATACCATGTTCCTTTCAGAGCATGACATAGCAGAAACCTGGTATCTTTCTCCAGATAAATGCTGATAATGGCACAAGAAAGGAAATAGAAGACAGATTTCAAGTTTGTGTGTTTGCCTGAGTGGTAAACAGAACCAACCCTCTCAAAGGTTTGCAAAATTCAAGAAAAACTTCTCACAAGAAAAAAGAAAACAGAGTAATGACAAGTAATAAGCTCTCTGCAAATGTAGCTCTCCACTTAATCTGTAAAACGAATCTCCCTGCTCTGCCTGTACAGACAACAGATTTGTTGATAGTCAAATGCTGCAGCAACACATTATATGAGTCACAGCTTGGCTGTCTCAAGTTATCTCTCTTTTTTCTACTAACTATGCTCTCTGGTGAAATTAATTTGCTTTTTAAGTCCATGTATATTATAAACAAAGCTCTAGCGGTATGTTGCTTTGACAAAACAAAAGGAAATCAAATCCAAATTTAATTTTTTTCATGGAGAGCATGAGCTTTCCCCCCAATATGGAAAGTGATTAAAACTCTTTTTCATTCCTTCTAAATGTCTTTTGAAAAGAAAGAGAAAGAAAAAGAGAAAGAAAAAGAAAAAGTGAAAAAGAAATTATTAATGTCAGGAATGTGAAAGAATTAAAGTCAGTTTTATTCTCTAACCGCTCATGGGCCAATACCAATGCAAAAACTCCAAAGTCACAACACCAAGAGTTTGATTCTGACTGGTGGAAAAATTCAGACAATTCATAAATATGTTGGAAGGGACCTCTGGAGCCATCTCGTCCCACAACCTGCTTGAAGCAGAACTCAGTCAATACAGCTACAGCTTCACCTAGTCCTGAAAGTCTCCACTGATCCAGTGGACTAGTCTCTGGTCATCTGTTCCTGACTGCACTAACTTTCCTAGTGAAGAAGTTTTTGCTAATGTCCAATTCAGCTCAGCTTCTTTGGCAGGGGGGAAAAAAAGCAGAGAAGCCCAGGATGCAATGCAATGCCATTGCTAAGCACATCCAAGCCTAGTGATATGGAAAAAAAAATATTAAGATAGAGAAAAGCATTTGACCAGAATAAAACTTATACTCACCCAGGTTAGAGGTGGTGTGGCTGAGCTTAACAAAGGATTAGGATCTGGGTTAACTAATCCTAGTTTTACGAAGCCTCCCATAGCTTTAGAATATCCCTGAAATAAAAAGCATAATATGATTAAAAAGCAGTGTTATTTAAAATTGAGGCAGACATTTCTCCTTGGTTTGTATGTGGACATAGTCACAGTAGTGTTAACTGCTACTCTCATGGGAAGACAGCCACAATAACATGACACCAACCATGATATTGCCTCAGATTGGTACCTTAGCACCATCCCCTCCACCTCCCTGCATGCTTTTCCCAACACCATGTTTAATGATTTATTATTAACCTGCAGCCAATACTTCCACCGCAAACAGCACTGGTTGACGAGATCAAAGGGCCAAGCTGACCAGCTACAGACAGGGTTGTATTGGTCAGCTGGCCCATAAACAAATGACTGAGGCCTGAAGGCCCAAGTCTGGACTCAGCTCACCCCTGTTTTACACCAGGGCTACTGTACTGACATCAGATAAACTAACTGCAAGATCAGAATTCCTAGAATCACATGTGTTGGTATCTTTTTCTTTCAGGAATATCAGAGACACAACCAAGAAAGAAACAAAATAGTATTTAAGAGGAATTGCCAGGGACATTAGGCTGCACGAGAGAAGAAGTCTCAACGGATTTCTGCTCATTTTTGCTCGTTTCTCAACCAGAGATCTCCCCCAGGGCTGCTGCACACCTGAAGAACTCGTAGGCAAGCGGCCAGAGACACAGTAAAGCAGAGTATGATGGAAATAAAGGACTCTTGGAGAGGGTAATTACTCTTAGGAGCCCCCAGCACTGGGTTGTTAGCTCAGAGGGTTGTGCAGTCACATCCTCCTGTGACACCTCTCCTTAAATTGGCTCCATCAGATGTATGAGCTCAGTCTCCAGGAGGCAGCTGGAAGAATATGGGCACTCACAGGTGAGCCAACACGCGGAGGCGCCCGTGCAGCTGCTGCCCTACCGAACCCACGATCAGCCTACACATCCCACAGAGATAGCAACGTGGTGAGCCCTTCCAATGACTCTGCCAACATCACCTCAGCCCCCTGCTTTTTGGGTGAAGAAACAGCAGTATCCACAGAAATCTCTCTCTTACAGCACAGCTGCTAACACCTTTTCATGCCACTTTGCCATTTTTAACTCCTCCTAATGCTTAGACAAAAGAAGAAAATTTTACCAGGCACCAAATGGAAGAGTAGATATTGTCATATTAAGACCTCATGACGGGATAGATGCCTTCCACATATTTTTAGAGCTTCTGAACAAGAGATCGTATCTAGACTGACAAAAAGAGAGCTATTGCAATTTGTAACCCTTATTCCCCCACATCTGCCTCCATCCGCTTTTGGTAAGCAAGCCTCCCTTCCTCCCCATTCCAAAACAGGAAAAATCCTGCTATATTGCAGGGGGAAAAGATAAATGCATCTTTCTTCATGCAATTTACAAAACAACAATAACTTAAACTTTAACTTAAACCTTAAGATACATATCAAAACATCAATAAAAGCTGTTTCTTCATGTTTTTAGAAAATTTATTCCTTCTTAGTGTGTACTGACAATCAAAATAACAATGAAAATGAATCCAGAAGGAAAAACACAATTTTGTCTTTGTCTTCTGCAGTTAACAAATAGAAGGCAAAAAGCCTATCCACTATAAGGAAAATACATTCATTTCTTAACATTTTGACTGATCAAAACGTTACAGTTGCTGAAATTCAAATTTTCTAATTATTTAATGAAAAGTTCTTTCAGTTTCATGAAAAAAAAAACTTTTTGTCTGACTTTCATATTCTGATTATTGTAAGAATTTATGAATTAGAAATTCAATTCTGTATCATCTTTAAGATACTGGATCAGTTCTTAAAAATACATACTATCAACACTTACTGCCTCACACAAACCTGTCAAATTTTTCTGTGTTCTATGAATCTGTAACCAAAGACAGCAGGAGGAAAAAAAAGATTAAAAAAAAAAAAAGGAAAGGAAAGAAACAGGTACAGACTATGCAAGCTAACTGATGGGCTTGCCTAAATTGTCTAAATTACTCTTTTTGTTTTTCATATAGTTGTTAAATACATATAGTTGTTAAGGATGGCGTTGGTCTTTTTTCACTGGTGGCCACCGACAGAACTAGAGGAAATGGCCACAAACTTAAACATCAAAAGTTCCACAGGAACTTAAGGAATTTTTTTTTGAGGGTGACAGAGCACTGGAACGGGCTGCCCAGAGAGGTTGTGGAGTCTCCTTCTCTGGAGATCTTCAAGACCCGC
>JAWLRI010000974.1:1105554-1128324 GCA_034781795.1 Crypturellus tataupa
GTGGCCCTGCGTGTGCAGGGGGGTTGGACTAGATGACCTCTAGAGGTCCCTTCCAACCTTAGGCATTCTATGAAAGTAAAGCTAGATCACAATTCTTTCTAAGACAGTGGAGAGAGCTTCTAAATAGCAAATACAAAACCACAAAAGGTTGAATTTTAAATGCATTTTTTTTAGATCAATGACAACATTCATTTCTTGAGAAAAATAAAAATAAACTTACTTTGTATCTTAAGGTGCCTCTTAACAAAGTGTGAGCTGTCTGAATGCCATATGGCTCAGCATATTTTGTACTGTCTCTGTTAGGAAAACCTTCCAGATTTAATCCTGGGAAAAAATCCATCGAAGTAACAGAATCAAGTAACGCTCCTCCAGCCGGAATATTGACAATCTGAATTTTGTTAAAGAATAGAAATATTGTTTCAACTCACTGCAATTTAATTTACTTCTACAATAGCAAATACAAAGTGTGATTCTGGACCAAGCAAAGGACTAACCTAAATAAAGCAGTTGTACAAGCAGGCTCCCATTTCACTTACATTAGTGTAATTTTGAGTGATTTCCCCAAACTAAAATAGTTTGAAGGGCCACCCACAGGCTCCTTGCTTTTATGAACAATTTTTTTCTTCTTTTCTTTTTTAAGAGGAAACTATTGTAAAGACAAGTTTTTGATTTAAAATAAATAAAAATAAATTGATTTAAAATAAATCAATTGATATCACACTGATACAAAAGTGCTGCCCATGTCTATCCTTATTGGTAGTTACAAAACATAGAAAGAATGTGCTGTTAATTGGAAACAAAAATAAGGTTGACTAGTTCTATTAGCTACAGACCAAAGTCTTGAACCCTGCTTCCTTCAAGCAACTGATGCACAGATCTGCTATGCAGCATCAATAGAAGCTCATTTTGTGGCTTCTGAGCAAAGGGACAAGGCTTCCTTCTAGAAGGTAGACTAAAGTAACCATGTCTGCAGCAATGCTGTAAGATCTTATTGTGTTTGTCAGGCAAGATACAAGTGTGGGAGAATCCTGCAGAACAAGCAAAGACAAGTAAAGATTTAGGGGCAGGAAGAAAAAGCTGCACCATTTATTGACAAGCTCATATAGTGTCCTCGTAATGAATCATTCACATGTATGATCTAACTCTTCCTAGCAATGGGTGATCCAGGTCAGAATTAAATAAGAAACATTCCCACATTCTCCAAAGAGACCCTTTCATCTGAAACTTACAGTGATGTGTTGTTTTTTTTTTAATAAAGATCTAATTTACAAACCCTGAACCTCTCCTTCTTTCTCACTGAAGCAAGAACACTAGAGCACCAGAAAGTCACGATAAAGCATCTTTCAAAAGATTTTTAGGCTTTACAAATCAAAAGGTTTAGATAATCAGTCAAACTTTAGGGTGGTTAAACACAGCAGTCTCCTTGACATTTGAAGAGCCCCTCCTCAATAACTACTCTGAGCAAGTGGGAGATATCAAAAAGACGGGACTAGAAAGCATAAATCCGATAATGGCTTGCAATAGCTCTGCACAAATCACAGCTTAAATCTTTCCATAAAATGAATGTAATGACATTTGCTGAGTTAAATCATTTTAATGACTCCTGCAGGAACAGCAAAATGAAGCTTATATAAACCACCTTTCAAAGTCCCCTTAGTGTTGTCTATTAGTTATTACTCTTATCAGAGACTGTACTAAAGGAAAAGGAAATCAGGACTTTTGCTAAAGACAGTACAAGTACAGGAATTTGGCTTATAAATCTGACTAGATAGAAAAGCAAGTAGAAGGATGCACTCACCTTTGATTATCTGAGACAGAGTGATTAAGGGGCAAAGTGGTAAAATAAAATTATTACAGGGATGGGAACCCAACACAGAAACTAATCTTAGTCCAATACCTTAGTCTTTAGCACATGTTCTCTACTTTACATGAAATTCCATATAGGAAGAATTAACCCAGCAACAGTCACACACCATAACATTCCAAACATGGGAATAAGTGATGCATGGAAATCACTTGGGCAATTGATTGCCATTGACTTAAAACTAAATACATCACCTCACCCCTCCTTAGCCCAGCACCAGCTTCTTTGCCTGTCTTTAAATAAAAATGTTAAGAGTACTTCACCTCTCCATTTTTTAAATACGTAGCAGACTGGACAGTATTCAGCAACACTCCTTGGGGGCTCCAGCTGAACTTGTATCTCAGAGGATTGTCAGAGTACTCCGGAGCTGGCAGGCCACCACAGAAAGAAGTGTAGGATTCAATCTGCAAGTGTTCAACAGCCAAGTCAGATTTGTTCATAGAAAAGAAACAAGGAACAGAACGCAACCATAGGATGGAAGCAGTACAGAGCATCCTGGAGAGTCTCTCTTTGTTTTTAATATTTTGTTGATATGATTCCCCTAATGACTATATAAGATCTGTAGGTGGACAGATCTTTGGGTGAAACCCAAAGAACTTCACTGAGCAATGGTGTCAATGTGGCAGATTGCAAGGACCGTACATAAATTAGAAGAACCCAAAACTTACTCCAGGGCAAAGTCATCTTAGTTGATGGGTCCTCAGCAACTGGATTAGTTGGCACCCAATTCCAAACATCAGAAAACACAAGATGTCACAAATTCAAAACACTTCTATGACACATCCACTAACTGGTTGCTATTAAAAAAAACAAACTTTACTACAAGGTATTGGCCGAAATATATAGCAGCTGTCAGCCTTACCGTAGCACCAACTTCTCTTGCCTTGTCAATACATTCCATTGCCAACATATGGTCAAGACCAGGATCCAAACCCATTTCGCTGACAACTGTAATACCAGCATCTTCTACACTAAAAATAAAAAAAAATGCAGAATACAACAAAGTCAGAATATTAAGTATTATAGGTCTTTTGTTCATGAAATCTATGCACCAAAGACCCATTGAACCCCCCTCAACAAGGAAAATCTTAGGTTCTGTCTGCAGCTTATAGAAAACAACAGAAGCAGATGTCTAAATCTGAGCAGTTCCAATTGTCCTAAGAATCAGGGTAGTCTTGGTTTCTCCCAGTTTTCTGTTACATCTCAGTGCTTATGGAGAAGATCTGCTAGCTACTCTGTATCCCAGATCCTCGTGGATGGAACAGAATAGGACTAGTCATAATAACCCTAAAGAGCCCCTGTAGAGGGAAAGACAGATTGAAAAGTCTTCTTTCCCAAATGGCATGCATTTGGGTTTTCTTCTTTTTAATAGTTCCCTAAGTTTCCAGGGAACAAAAACAGATAACTTATATTCACAAACTGAAATGATTTATTTTAAAAATCACTTTGTATTTTTCTAAATGAAAATTGTCTTTTTTTTAGAAAACACCTTGGTATCACAGCAAAAAGAGGAGGAGATGCACCTGAAACACTGTCATTGTCTTCATAACTGGATGTCCATCTGTCTAACCTGTTTTATTTTTTTCTCACATAACTTATAGGATTCCCATCTCTGTCACTCAAAGTAAATCCAAAGATTTCAGTAGTGTAACTCAGAGGAATATGACTCATTTATTCATCAAAACATATTAGCACTAACCATTAATACATCCATGAGAGGATAAGCAACTTCCAAGCATATACAATAAGCAGGATAACAGAAATATTAGTTAGGATTGTCATCAATTGAGATTACTTGGTGGTCCTGTCCAAAACAAGGTGGTATAAGGGAGGATGTCAACGTGGACACAATAAACCAAGAATGAGTTTTCATGAGGGAAATATGAAGGAAGACAGACAATCTTGCTATCATTGATACAACAAGCCAGGCTATCATCTACTTCTCCATATAGCACAAGAGGGTTGAGGGAAGAGGCAAAGGCACAGTGACATGGAATGAGATGGAAAATGAAAAAAAAAAAAAAAAAAAAGGTATGTTCCAGTGTTTAGAGCAATAGTATGACTAGATTGGGGCATGCACTCACTGTTTTGCCACAGTCTCCATGTGCAGTTTTCCTTGTAATTAATCTTTCTTTATAGAAAGGGAAAGACAATGCAGACAAGCGTGACTCAACGGAGATGCTGCACATGTAACAGATTGCATGGTATTTACATAAGGTACCTAGGAAGGAAGGAAAAATAGGGACATGCTACCTACCTTTCCTGCAGTTCTTTCATAGCTGGTGTTAAGTAGCTGGCTGTTACCAAGTTCACTTTGTTCTTAATACATTTCTTAGCAACCAAAGGATGCACTGAATAAGGCAGCAAGCTACACATGAAAGAGAATTATGCAACATCAAAATCAATCGGTTACTTATGCTTTCTCTGGAAAGATACTCACAAAGGTGTTCTTATATGAGTGTAAAAGAGGTCCAGCAAACACCAGGGACTGCTATACCTGCCTTGCCCTGGGTAGTTTCACACCTACACAAGTGAAATGCTACCCTATCAGAAAAGCATTGTTTTCTACACTCAAAACAGGGTGCAAGGCAACAGGTATGCTATCTTTAGATAGCATTTTTTGTCATATTTCTCCTTTTAAAAAATAAAACATTGATCTCTTCTCAAGGCCACCTTCTAAACAGACACACTAAAAGTTTAGAAGATGCAAACTGAAAACCACCCTTGAAAATGCTTACATTACAATGATCTTGCTGAAGCACTTTGTGAAAGCATGCTCTACTTAGAAAGGAAACAACACTCAGGACATCTATGACAGTTGAGGCAAAATGGCAAGGACTATAAAGTCATTTTCTCCCATATTTCAGTACTTGGAAACAGATCTTTCTCATAAGGAAATTTAGGAGAAATGACCAAGTTGTTAGAATTTTGCCTCCTCTTGATGTACGCAAATTTAATCATGAGCACACATGCTGATGAAGGCAACTGGCCCATCACACTATGAAGCTGTGCAAGTAACCTGTAAGCACTCTAAAGGGACATTGCATTCAAAGCTGCTTTGGGAGTCTATTCCTCATGTCCCTGTAAATGACAAGGCAGTGGCCAGTTACAATTATTACAGGAACAAACATGTAGCCAGTTCTCGAGCTTTATGAGTTTGTCACACAGGCTCTACCACACACTCTTGCAAAGTGAGGGCATTCACTTAAAAGTTCGCTGACACAAATCAACATGATAACTGTGTAAAGGAGAACTAGGTGAAAGCAGCAGCATGGCTCAGGGTTGAGCCCACCGTGTTTTACTCAATATTCTGACCTGATGACAAGGTCATGTTTCTTCACCAGAGAGGACAGACTTTCCTCATGCTGAATGACATCCATATGGACTGCAGTAATATTGCTGTATTTTTTAGTCAATTGTTCAAGTTGGTCCTTCATGACAGATGCTGTTTCAAAAATAAAACAAACCAATTGTTACCAAAAAAATGAAGTTAATTCTAAAGTGCTCCCACTCTGTGAAGGCAGAGCTCAACTATTCTATTTTAAATCATCATTTTACCCAAGTTATTATGTAGCAAACTTTATGTATGAGCATGTATGTCGCATGAACTCCCCTGCAAATGGATAATTGTGCTTTACATCTACATCCGTCTTTCCAAGAGAAGCAGTCACATGGACACTTTGTTTTTACTAACAGTTGAAAAGAAATCAGACATAAAATGTCTTATTTTCTCTAAGGTAAGTCAAATTTACTACCAATCAAGTGTCAAGCCATAAAAGCTATTACTCAAGAATAAGGGTCTACAAAGAATATTTACCTTCAGAAATAAAGAGCAGACTGAAAAAAAATGTATAAGAAGAACAGATTCATAACCAGTTAGAAGCATCATGGATGTGCTTAAAACTAACAAAAATGCAACCATTAACAAGTTTTACAAGCAGGCTAGGCAACACAAATTAGGCAAAAATGAATGTTCACTTCCATCACATGCATGTGTCTTCTACACACAGTTTTCTACATCACTGGCATTTGCCAGTAAGATCCCTGTTGTAGGAGTACAGATTAACTGAACAGAAAGAAGCATGTACTCACATGCAAGTGTTCCTATGGAAAAAATAAAAAATATATACATATACCTTTTTTTCCAGAAATACATCACAGAAGTGTCATTAACCAGACATAAAAAAAAATCCACTAGTTCTCATACTGTGGCATAGGTAGGGCTGTTTTCTTATCCTAAAGTTTACTCCCAGGTCTTCGGTCCAGCTCTGGACCCTCATAACAACTGAGCAAGGTAAATTCTAAATTATAAAAACATTCAAATGGTTAATTCTTTAGTATCTCAGATGAACATCTACCATCCTTTGGTAAGTTCCTAAACACACAAAAATATTACAAAGTTTTTAAAAAAAAGTGACTAAACCACTGATTCTGGAGGAGAACCAGATTCTCTGAATCCTTAGAAACACACCTCATTTTGAATCTAAAAGCAGATCAATAAAGAAAGTATTTGAGAATGAAGAATGCAAGTAACAGTCAGGCAGGTGAGGCATTAGGATGTGTATTATCAAGCTAGAGAGAAATCCTGGACAAAGATCACAAGATAGTGGCAAAAGCTGTAACAGAGACTAGTACTGATAGGATAGGGCAACCCATCTGGACTAAAAGAATCTTCCATGCAAAGTCTTGTAAAAGTAAAATAAAGATGACCAGTAGAAAACTGTAAGAGCAGCTCTACTGTTCCAAGACCAAATGTCTGCACAGGCGGATCCGTACATTTGAGGGGATACAGGTTTAGTGGAAAAATTGTTGTGAGCAGGAGGTCAAAAGGGATCAAGAAAGCTAAAAAGGACAGAAAGAGAATCAAACAATCAGGAACTCTATAATATCCCTCATGCAGCACTATGAAACCAAGGCTGTGTTTTTTCCTTTGTCTTGTTTATTTGGTGGAAAATCAGACAACAGACTTGACCTTCACGCTTTGATTTGGGAGGGACATCACCCCGCTAGGTTTACTGACCCTTACTTAAATGAGTCATCCATCCAGAGCAGGGACTTGCAGGATGAGGTTAACAGTGTGTAGGAGTAAACTAGAATGCCAGAAACTCACTTCAGGGTTCTGGCTGTATTACATTACAGTAGGCATTCATTAAATCATCAAGTTGCTGGAGAAACAGCGTACAACTGTAAAGGCCAAATAATAGGAATAATAAAGGTAATTCCTTCTCCTCAAAAGTCTCTTTCTTTGCATGCTTACATCTCCACTTGAAAGACAATCAAGTAGGATTCAAACTGGTACAGTTCTGGTACAGTTCTTGTTCTTGCTTTGTCTTTTATCCAGAAATACTGAAAAAGAGTGCCTGGTGCTTCTCAATTTAAAGAAAAAAAACTGTTACACTGACTCTCAAGGGAAGTTCACAATGGAAAATGGCATACCCAGTTTGTTTTAAAAGGAAACTGGTTTTGAATTTGTAATATTTTCCAGGAAAAAAAAAAGCATTTTCAGTTAGAGCAACAGCTTATATTGAGCCTAAAGTATTTAAAATCCCTAAAAGCACATGTTTTCTGCAGGTTTTATAAACAATCACATGGTTAACATGACCATGTAACTCTTAGCAGAGCTGAAATACTCAATTAGTTCAGAAATCTTGACCAGCATGTAGCTTGAACTACACTAATTAACAGATCTTATTAAATAAACAAACAAAAAACCAAACATGTGCCCAGAAAAGATTACCCCATCCCTCATTCTATGTAGCTAGTACATTTATAGATAAACCTAGGTAAAAATGAAAAGTCTTTCAAAAGATTGCTTCAGCATCTTTTAGCAGAATTCCTATTCCTATCTGAGAATACCTTGACAGTTTAAATAATAATAAAAGAGTCATATTTAACACGATAAATATATAAAAGATAAGCCTTTGCTTAAGCAGAATATGACTAATAGGTTCAGTTTTAATCTAATCAACATCAGTATATACACATGGCTTAGTCCTATCAATCCTGCATAAGCTCACATTGTCACTTAAAGGGAGAAACTCAGTCCATGCCTTCCACTTGCTCCTTTTTATTCTCTTGCTTGCGCTACTGTTAGCACTTATGAAGAAAATGAAACTCTTCACAGGAAAGAGTGATCCTGTCTAAAATCAAGCAAGATTTGCTGTACGTGATTGAAAGTGCAATGGGTTCCCGTCCTGCTCAGCATGCAGCCTCCCAAACACCAGTGTCAGGCCATGCAAAGCAACGGGAGCACAGCCAGGAGGAAGGAGAGGGCAAGGAAGGCAGCAAGCAGGGCACAGGCCTGCAGAGAAGAAACAGCGTCTGTGCCTCTAAGCTAGAGGTTTGTCTCTTTATGTCTTTCTCAAAATCAAGGGGAAAATAATATTAGCAGAGACTGATTCTCTCTACCAACCAACTTGTGCTTAGGAAAAAATGCTGAACAATTCAGCCTACAAATTCTAAACTATTCTGAAGTTAAGAGAAGTCTTTTCATTAAAGCTTTTAGTCAAGGCTTTCAGTCACTTGGATCTGAACTGGCTAGCCTAATTGTAGGAAAACAACGTGCCACTGAGAGGTATGTTTTATTCGCCCATTAACCTGCTATCAAACATTAGACAAATTGCATCAACTTTGTACCTTTTTCCTTCCCAGATATTTTTTCCACTGTTGAAAGTGCGTGTTTTTGACGCACTCAGATAAAAGGCAGCTGCTATGTTTACACAGTGCTTGGCAAAACAAATCTCACTGTTCACCTGGTTTTCCCTAGAGCTACTGTCTTACTGGATGCAACCACCCTGCTGATGAGCGAAGGGACACTGCTCATTGCTGTGCTCCCTCTCTGTTCACCACATCAGGCTGCACCAGGGACATGGGCATAGCTTCCCAGTGTGCACCTTTACTTCCTAGGAAACCTGCTCCCAGAAGGGATCTGGTTATAACCTCAAAGGGTAACAAAGAGGCAAAGTGTGAAAGGAGACTGAAGGAGGAAACAAAACAAGAAAAACACCTCAAATTAGCATAAACATAAAGCTTCACAAGAAGGCACTTCCCAGCAAACCATCTTTCAGGCAAAACCAAACAGCTTGTTTTTTAATTTTGAAGTCCTTAAGGTGAAGTCATCATCACGAGTACAGAAAAGTCTTTTGGACATGTCCTGTATGAAATATGCTACAAATGAAACCAAAACAGTGAAAAATGTGGGCAGATGTTCCCAAGGTCAGGGTCTGAGGAAACTTTACTACCATACTACTAATCAGGTCAACAGAGGAATCTCCACTCATAGCAATAGCAATGAAAACAATTCCATCTTCTTGTGTGAGGCTGAAAAAAACATAACCGAGCAAACCAGCAAAAGAGACCAACTAGCTGCAGAATGTCATCACGGGCCCAAAGCAGGTAAGTTAGATGAAAAATACTTCTTTCCAACATCCATATTAGCAGCACATGCAAACAGTAAACTTTTCACATGGCTATGTTATGCTCAAATTGATTATTTAAGTTAAAAATGTTCAAAAAGTATGCAATCTTTTTCTGAAGTGCACAGCACCAAAGATTTTCTTTATCTGTTCTCAGAACTAGTTTCACTTAATATATATGAGAAAGGTTTTGGCACACAAGTACAAGGTAAAATAAGCCCATGCAATACATGAAAAACATATTTTTTTTAGTCAAAAGCAAGTGAAATTTTACATACCAACTGTGATGTCAATGTTGGAATCTCGAGTGAGGTATTCTATCACAGGGCCAGAAACATAGCCAGATCCAAGTAACAAAACCCTCTTCTTATTATCCATGTTCAGCAACTGAGCATATTCCCTAGGAAGTGTTAGAAGCAAAATTAAAAACTACCCAGGAGGAAACACCAAATTACTAAAACTAACAAGTGAGCATGTTTTAGTAAGTCTACAAACCAAGAGCTCTATTCAGACTAAGAGTTAAGTTTTTGGCTACCTAATCCAAGACTGGTCAATCACTGCTTCAATTCTTTTTTGCCTAACTTTAGTCTCCTGCTTCTAATAATTCCAACATCAGTTCCATTAATGCATCCACTGCTTCGACTGCTACTGGCAGCTCTACACATTATTCCTCAGCTAGCATTGTATTTTCCCTGATGGCCAAATGGCTGTAGCCTGATCATATGAGGACTACAAGGCTGTTTGTGCCACAACGGCCACCAGAAAGGTGTTCCTGTCTGTTTTGTGTTTCCTGCACAGTCTACTACTAATGTATATGCAACCATGCTGGTGAAAGCACATTTTGGGTAGCTACAATAGGTTCATATTAGCCTATCATAGGAACAGAGAGAGACCAAAAAAAAAAAAAGAGAGCGAGAGAAAGGGAAAGAAAATATCCAATTAAGAAATCTAGTTTGCAAACAAAAAATCTCATTTATGAGACAACGATCTGTGTGTTTCAAGCAAGTTTCTATTACTTTCCTAAATAATTTAACTAGCTCTCCTGCTGACTTTCAGTGTGTTTGCATCAGACTTTGCATTTCTTTTTGCCAGACAGAACAATACTGTTCAGCAATTAGGTATGTTCTCATAAATGCATAAGGTATTCGAGAAAAAGATTTTATTTGTTTATACATTAAGGGCATTTTTAACTTAAATTTACATCAAGTTGCAAAACTGGGATTGTAACACTCCCTAAAGTATTTTCATGGCTATGTGGACAAAGATTATTTAGAAAATACAAATATATTTTAAAGCTTTCTTTTTTAATTATTGAAATTTCCCCTATCTCTTATCCTCAGATCTAATTTCAATAAATACTTAAGATCTCTGAATATACACATTTACTGAAAATTTCAGAAATGTATAGGTAAGTTCCCTAACTTCCCTTTTACTTGCTGAGAGTTTACATAGGCACATACTGCACCATACAGAGAGAGCTCTGGTCTGAGCTGCCAATCTCATATCCCTGGAAGGGGACTAACCACATCCCTGCCAAAACCTTTTTGGTTTTGATACTTCTGGGGCTCCCTATGGCAGCCATAAGTAAAATTTTTGTTGCATCCTTTGGGTTAAAAAAGTTCTAAATAACAAAAGATGACATCACCGCCCAGCAGAGTCCTACAGCACGGCATAAAGTATTTAGGTATATTTAGGGAAACAAGGTCTCAAACAATTGTGTTGAAATATTGTTCTGAGTGAACCTGAGTTAAATCAATACCAAATATACTATCTGTCTGAAGTGCATTGCAGCCTATTAACTGTGTTTGTGAAACTTGAATTCTCCAAAATCAAAAATATTCCTTCCTTCCTTCATTTTTATGTTTAATTAAATTAAAACAACAAGAAAGGCACTTCCCTTCAGTTCTTTAAAATCTGAGCAGGATTTACCAAAGTATCACCCCTCTACCTAAGTTATTATTACAGCTTGCTGAATATTTTGATCTTCATACAAGTTTCATCATTTTAGTTTATTTTTAAAAAAATGCTAAAATGTTGACTTAGTCCATTCATGGGAAGGCCTCCTAAACACACCAAATCCTTTCATGTAACAAACCCAAGGACCTTCCTTCAAGAGCCCTAGTAACAAGTTTAATAGAAAATCTTCCTTCAAAATTACATCCTTTTGGGCCAAGGAAGAGAAGGAACTTCTCTCCGCTACTTCCACATGGGAAGCAGTTGTGGTTTGCAGGTCCTTGGAGCAACATTGTGGACAAAGGAAAGAGTTCTTACAAAAAAGAAAGCTGGATTTTATAGCCAAATTCTTACTATCTTTATTTTAAGGTCTTCCAATATACAGAATTAGATCACACTTGGATCAATAAGATACCAAATGACCCATCAGAAGTGGGAATAAAATCTACGTAGTCCCAGAAAGGACTATCTACACAGGCCTAGAAAGGACTATTTCAAACTCTTGCCCATCCTCTCTATATAAGTTCAAATAATTGAGTTACGTCAGTCTCTGAACAGCAACACTGTTAATGGTATATGTCATTCCAGCTGCGAAAGAGGAACAGGTAGCCAGTGAAAGTGAAAAAAATGGAGAAAAGTTCAGTAAATCAAACTCTTGATTTCTGATGGCACTCAGGCCAGCTCTTGTAACCTGGGCTATGCTGTGGCTGAAATTTTCATGGAGAATAGAAGACTATAAGTATTTAGTCTAAATAGAGCCCCCAGCTACTAAACCAAACACAATTAGAGTAGTAGAGTAGTAACACAAGTAACACAAGTAACATCATTCCTACAGGCTCTAAATAAGAGGTCACCTCTAGCTAAACCACCACATCTTCAAGCAGAAAACTCTCTACTTTTACCTGCAATATTTCTAAACCTTGCTAAGTAAAGGGGAGGGAGTAGTGTTAGCAGGTCTTGCTTTTCTATAGCTAAGTGAGCAACACCAATTAACAACTAAACGTCACATGCAACACACATCTGCAGAAATATCAAAAATCTACCCACAAAAAACCCCTTGGGAAGGATGTCTCCAGATTCTCAGGGCAGTTCACACAAGATCATGCAAGTGTTTAAGTGGACAGCCAAAAAAACAGATCACAATGCTGTGCAGAGAATAAGAAAATCTGTTACTGAAACAGGCTCTTGAGATGGTCTACCAAAAAGCACAAGGCAAAAATGACTGTGAATTACAGTCTTTGAAAGCCAAATAACATGTTTGGAAAAATCTTCATGCTAAAATTCATAACCAGAGACCTGGCCAAGGTTCCCTGAGAAAAATTCAGAAATTTGACATGCAAGAGTCAGTAGTACATTTTAGTATCCATTAGTGCACATAGTACTTGCAGTCAGACTAATTTCAGCTTTTACATGATCATGAAACCAAAGGAAGTCATTCATTACAAAATTAATTTTTCTACAATAATCATAGGGGGAAAGGGAAGGTATTTTTGTTAGCTTAACTTGGTTCAATGCTACTCTTTCACATTACTCTTGGGAGATAAATATTGACATAAGACAAGAATGAAACAGTAGCTAAAACTGGAGCTACAGCAGGACTATAAAGAAAAGTCAGAAGTTCTCACAGAGGCTCCTGAATACATCCAGTCACAGAACAGCAAAACACATCGGTAAAGTCTTCCCTGCACTTGAGTCATTCTAGAAGAAACTGGATTCAAGATATATGAGAGCCTTTTGCTTTCAACCATGCCCTCCAAAGGATCATATGCTATAGGCATTTAGTATGAGTTAGAGTAAAAAAATACTGGCAGGTGGCTATGTTCTTCTTGATAACGTAAGGAAAGTGTTAACACATTCTCAACTTCAGTATTGCTTACTAACAATACATGCTAAAGAGTTAGACTGTATGGAGAAAGAAGGAAATCACCAAATCAAGAGATACTCAGACACAGTGCAATACAGCAACATTCCACAAAAACACAAGTATAAATGGATGCAAAGGGGAAGATAGACAAGCTTATTTAAAACCTTCAGCCAGACAAAATTTAGGAAGACATACATTACCTGGTCTCTCTCAATTTCTGGATATATTCATACTTAGCTGTCAGTGAGCCATTGGATGTAATCACTGCCTAGAAATATATAAAATATAAATTTATAATATATATATATATTATATATATATTATATATATTTATATATATAGAATATATTTATATATATATATGTAAAATATGTAAAATAAAAAAAGACAGACAGGAAATTGTAGAACTTACATCTCTAACAACAGATGAGTAATTCTGGTTTTCAAGAGGTTCTGAGCCTTCTGATAAAAGCTATGGAAATAAGTTATTTCAAATCAGGTCATTTATTCCCCATACCTTTTCACAGCAAGTAAAATATGAAGATTTTAAGTAAGATTTAAATACAAGCAACAATGCCAAAATCTTGTAGATCTGGACCTTATCAGTATCATTTGAGTTTTATGAACATACAGGAATTCACACAGCAGTCTAACAGCAGCTGCTGCGTGCCTAAAATGCCCTCAGACTTAGTCACCACTCCATGATTCAGGAGCAATGAACTGCCCGCCACTGCCTGGTTTCTTGTCTACAGAGAAGCCTACAGAAAGTGTTCTCAACACAGGCCACAAACACCCAAGTCACTTATGTCTCACATTCACATGTTGCTCTTTCTAAATATTGCCTCAAAAGTTAAAAAGCTCTTTTTGTAGTTCTTTTTATTATTATTTAATGGAGTCAGTTATGTTCTACAGCAGATTCCTTTCAAAGGTATATAGGAGACCAGAAAAGCAACAACCAGCAGACCAAACTCCAGGTCTTTTACTTTCTTGTTTGATACACAAGACCTTACCATCTCTTCAATGTATGGGAAAAGCATATCGCCAAAGTACTCCGTTGCTTCTATCGGAAGCTGCGCGGGCAGGTTGTCAATGGAACACATCAGAATCCCAGAGCCTTCAACACTGAAAGAAATACCCATACCCTTTTAAACCACTTCTGCTTGCTACTTGAAACGTAGTCACCTTCTGTGAGCCTTTCAAATGCATGATTTTCAGTATAAAGTGTCAGTGTATAAATTACAGACAAAAGCAGTACAGATTAAAGGCTCTCCCACCTGTCATGAATAATATGCTGGTCAGCATCATACATACAAAATGGACTGTCAATTGTTGTACACTCCGTCATAAATTCTATAGATCCTCCAGTATCAGCTGAAATGTCGCATATTGCCAAAAGTCTAAAGCAATTAAAAGGAAAAAGTATTATCCAAACTGTAAACATAGCTATAAGAGATCATGAATTAACAGGAAATAGACACATGTGAAGACCCATCAGAATTGTCATTTCATCCACTTTAATCAATTTAAAAGTCAACACAGCACAAACAATGACCACTAGAAATGTAATGAAAATGTGGCTCTATTGAAGTCAGCCAGGCATTCACATCAACAGGATCCAAATGTCATCCATGACTTCTCAAAGAGCATACATCATTAAGACATCCATCATCCTTTCCTAAATCTCAAAAGCCAGTGAGAGCAATAGTTTTGTCGCGGCTACAAAAGCTACCACTCATCATTCATGCAAATGGTCTCATTTGCTAAGGCTTAAATGGATAGTTAAGAGAGGACCAGAAAGGAAGAAGCAGCTACCTGATCTTACACTGTTAGCACGTGACTGAGCTTTGCCTTTGCCCACACCACCAGCTCTCTCTGCAACAGAGCAGTTGTGTGCACAGCTTATTCCAAAGACCATTTCCAAAAGGGAAGATGGATGAGACTACAAGAGGTCTATCTGCCTCTACAGACCTCCAACCATATCTCTAAACACTCCCTATTATCACCTCCCTGCCACACAGCCTCACATCACACCTTATATCACGATACACACATACACTCAATGTTTAAAACTGAAAGACGCACAGCAATGTCTTTGGGCAGAAGGTCTGCTTTACTGCCCAAAATTCCATTCTTAGGTCACTCTCCCAAAGAACTACTAGGCTGTTAGAAATAGCATGTGGCCCTACCCACACCAAAAGAATCTAACCCTGGGCTTGCACCCCACATTCCATATTTAAAGCTGTTTGATCTGGAAAGCAGTCCAACTAAACCTGCTGCAGAAGTCTGAGGCAGTAGGCAACAGTTATGGACCTCGTACAAGCCAATGACGTTGTACAGAGCACAAACTACAAACTACTTACAAACTACTGATGCATAGAAATTTCTAGTAAGAATGGTGCAGTAGGTACACATCCCAGAAGAAGAACACAGTTTTGATGCCTCATTCTGCACAAGGATCAACAGGAGAACTGTCTTTGCAGAAAACAGCCAATACCTGTCACTCAGCCAACCATTGATCTGGTGATGCTCATAAAAGTCATGTGGAAACTCCAGTCCATGAAAACAAGACAGCAAAGCGTACCAGAAAAACAGCAGAATCAACAGGGCATTTGAAAACCTCTAACAGGAACAGTTTAAAAAACAGTCATTTGCCAGATACTGCAATAAAAGTGCATAGCAATTCAACTTAATTGTGATGCTGCAGAACTGTTATTAGTGAACTGAGGTGTCTTACTTGTGTGGTAACTCAGGACAGCCTTCTATTGAAACAGCATCAGATTTAATTGGCACCAGCAGCTTCTGAGCATCCTGTCGACTTAACAAACGGGGAGTATGTTGTTCCCAGTATATGCCGTTAATTAAACAAGTTGTGTAGGGTGCAATCTGCAAAGAAAGTTACAGAAATCTGATGTCCTCATCTAATACTTTGAGAAGTTGAAGGTGCCTGATAAAGTGTTTTAAATAAATATCTTCTCAATCAAATGGTATGCATAGGAGTAATAACTACCAACAGTCTGTGGAAAACTTTTCATAAAAGAACAGCAGGGATGCTCACATCAGTGTTAAAACGAGAAGTGTAAAGTTCTGGATGTTTATCATAGTCCGTTGGATCATACATTCCATCACTCTTCCGCACAAGATGATGGTGACGACTTAACACTGTCCCATAGACTTTTCTGAGGTCTGAGGTTAAAAAAAAAATATATATATATACATATACATGTATATGTACGCATATATATATATACACACACACACATATATATAATAATTAGGTATCACAGAACAGAAGCTAAAAAGAGCTCCAATGTTTATATTGCACTTATTGCACAGTATTACCTCCGGATTTGGAAACTTCCTTTAGCTCGTGAGGTTCCACAAATTCACATGGGAGGGCATTGAACATTTCTTGGGCACCCTGTAGACCAGAAATAGGATTCAGAATGAAGAGAGTATTTAAAGGCAGTGTAATACTGTTCATCTGATGTGTGGAAAATGATAAAAAAAATACCAAGCACAATTAGACTGTCCTGCCAGAGACGTGCACACTCTTTCACACATGCTCCCACTCAACCAAACAAAGCTGCCAGGGTTCTCTGCTAAAGTATCAAGGAATCCATATCATTCCCTTTTACTGCCTAACCCACAATCCAGTGTCTTTTTGTATTTCTAATAGCAGCACCAGGAGGCAATTAAACCATAACAGGTGGTTTTGTTGCCGTTCTGAGAAGCAGTTTCTCTTTAGAGAACACACCAAACAGGCTGCTCTAAAGGCAAACAACTTCAGGATGAGTTTCCCCCAGAAATATGTTCACAGACCACGAACGACAGGTTTCTCAGACAAGCCATCCTTTTGTTCAGCAAGCACTCCTATTTACATAGGCAGTGATTTCCTTCCGTAGTTCAAGTCTACTTTTGGCTTTGCTGCCAAAATTAGGAAGGACTTTTTTCCCTAGGTTGTTTCCAATCTCTCGCAACTTTCTCATTTGTAAGCCTAGTCAATGTTACAAAAACAGCTGCAAACAGACTCATAAAGTATTAGAAAAGGTAATTATTTTCTATATGTTAATGAACTGGTTTTATTTATGTGGTGATACCAAAGTCAACACAGAGAGGACAGGAGGATGAAAATTATGCAGGTGAAAAAGCAAGGAGGAAGAGTAAGACTTAACCCATTTAACAAGTTAAAGAAATCAGTTTAGGGACTCTAAAAAAAAATCCTATTAGCAAAAGAAAAATTGAAGTCTGAGCAAACACAATTAACTCATCGTAGCCCATTTAATCTGATGTATATGAAATGCCAAGTTACCGCTAAAAGTAAGTTCTATTAAAAAAAAAAAGAAAAAAGAGAATTTCAGTTTGAGGACAGAATTCTTACCTTGGAAACATTTCCAGTGCCTGTAAACACAAACGTTAAAGGCCCAACAGACTTTGGCATCAGTCCCAGTGAAATTTCATATCCAGCATCCCGCACAGCCTGCACAGCCTGACTGCTGTTCCTGTAGTTATGTGCCATCCCGATGTGCTGCAATCAAAGGCACAGAAACATAATGTAGTGTATTTTCTATAGGCAAAAAGTTACAGTTACTAGATCTCCAAACATCATTTTGTTGAAGAAAAATATATATGTATATACTCTTACCATGAAGGGAGTGTGGTGTCCCAAGGCTAAAAATCGTAATCCCAATCCATGTAGGATATTGATCATTCCTATTATTAAAAAAAAAAAAAAGGTCAGTATTAATTATGAGCATGCACTGTTAGGAACTGTAGAAACTGGTGGATGTATAAAATCAACCTTGACATTTTTGCCTATGTTTTAATATTAATATTTTATTTGTAAATAAAGTTAACATAGACCCAGGGAAACAGAAGACAAAATCTACATAATCTACAGGACAGGATCTTAAGCCTCTTTTTTCCTACATTATGCATTTTAGCACTATTTAATGTTCAAATACACTTTTGTCAGATGCTTTCACATCACTAGATTCTAAAGAAGCAACTGATAAAAAAGTTATTTCTGAAGAAACAGATATGAACTTCAGCAGAAAGGAATGAGAATCATGCTTCACAAAATCAATGTCAATGAATAACAGAGTGACAAACAGTTGTTGTCCAGACCTGCAGGACTGGCAGCTGCAATCTGTTTCAAAAGTCTATTCTGTCAGCTTGTTGGCATTTTGTCTGTCTCAGATAACACTGAGCAAACAGACAGGACTTCAAAACAACATAAAATACAGGATTTGTAGAGAATCCATAAAACTATTTGACATACAGTCTCACTGAGAAGTAGGTAGCACAAAATATAAAGAAAAAAAAGTCTTCAAAAGCAACACAAGCATTGCAAGTCAACTTTCAGGAAATAAACTTAGCCAGAAGTATTACAGGAGGTTGCATGTTGCAAGCCTGCCTTCACTTTATGCACTATACCTGCCACACCAGCCCATTTTCCAAAGGCCACAACTCGCATTCCTTTATGATCAACCATTTTTTCATAGTCAAACAGTCGAATTTCCTGAAAATACAGAGCAAACTGAGCGTTAACATTTTCAGGTGAATGCACAGTCAGTGGCAGACTGTTTTTCCAGGGGCTACCTTTTCACATGCCTTTATCACCCTTTCTAATGAGGCTCATGGACATATATGACAACAGTAAATAATTTGTAACAAGATTTAAGAGAGAGAGAAAAAAAAAGATAGGTTGCTCTGAATTTGTGTTTCAAAGAGTCATTACCCTGCATGGCATTCATGCCATGAGGTGCCCCAGCTGGCCCCTCCAGCCACAGACCTGTTCATATCCTTGGCCAAGGGGTCCCTTGTTTCTGTGTGAATTGGCTGTCCTTCTTAAATAATTCACCTTACAACTTGACAACTTTCCCATAAGTCTTTCTTGAACCTCTCCTGAGCATAATATGCTTGCAACTTATCTGTCCTTTGCATATAAACACATTAGCACCGCGAGCACAAATTCTACTCATGAGCAAGACATACACAGCTCCAGGAAAGGATCCAGACAGCATGTCTCGTTAGTTATTTACAAATACACGTGTTGAAAGCAACCACACTAGGTAGTAAGCTTTCCACTTTGGGATTAAGTTCACTTTCCATCCCTGCTAGCAGCAGCTGGTCTTCATTACAACAGCACTTACCTGTCGTAGAATCTCATCCAACAGGGGCATGTTGGCCTCCTGGGCTTTAATAGTGTGGGAGAAGAAGGCATAGTTCTTTCTGGGAATTAATTTATCCTCTGGAGGTCTCTTTACGCCCACAATCAGAGAAGCCTCAGAAATATCTTCCTGAATAATGCCACCTGCTTTGACATAATCCTATAAAAGAATAATCAAGGTATTTTTTCTGCTCTTTTTCATGTTCAGTTCTCAGCACAAAAGTAATTAAAATAGCATATAAGCAATTCCACAAAGCTGGAACAGGTTCCTACATGTGATGCATTTATAAAAGTCTTTATCAAAATGAGTATCAAAACTCAAACTGAATTTCTATGCTAATGCTCTATTACATCAGGTCAAAACACAACAATATATTAGTAAAATAAATCATCATGAAATCACAGATACAAAAAGAATGTTTTGCTGCATTTAAAGTATCTTATAGTATTGCAGTGGTAAACACTTTGTAAAGCATTGAAATACTTGTGAGTAAGTTCACAAAAGTGTGTCAAATTAAATTGAAGCTTGTTAAGGTATGTTTTTATAAAACTATATAAAATTAACTCCAAGTTGAAATGAAACTTCCTCAAAATGGTTTTCAATATCAAAATTTATTTTTGCTCTCCTTCAACTCAAAAATAAATTCAAAATCCAGCTTTCAATAGAGTAGTGCATATTTAATGCAGTCTATCTTTTGTTGAAAACCAGTTCAATAGCCAGTTCAAAGTATCAAGAAAAAAAAAATCTCCATTATTTTTACACCGAATGACACTGAGGCTTAAAAACTGAGCACTCCATCACACTTCGCTGCATTTTCGTTTGGTCTGCAAAACTCTTTGGGGGGAAAGAAAAAAAAAATCACTCTTCAAATAGGGACCAGATGCACAAACAGAAGGGTTGCCCTTCTTAATCTCTTTCTCTTCTTTATACTTTTTTTTTTCTAGTGTTGCCTTGAAAAAATGGAAGACAAAAATATCTATGTTAAATGAGACTTTCCAAGTCTGTACTCCAAGAACAACTAAGAGCACCTAGAACATCCACATTCACAGAAAAAAAGAAAAGTGAACAAAAACAACACCAAAAACTCATCGTGTCAACCAACATTACATCAAAAAGTTAAGTAAATATTCCTTTTCCGCTCCATTAAAATATAATGATGCCTCATTTAACAAGGACAGTAATTATATCTTCGCTATTATTTATATCTTGCAAAATATTGTTTTCTTGTGCTAGTTAATAATTAACGTATAGTTCTGGTTTTCTATCTCAAAATGGGACCTTACCTTTTCATGGATAGCTCTCCGGTTTGATGGTTGCACCAAAACTTTGTATCCCATTTGTGTCAATTCTTTAACATGCTTTGGTGCTAGAGGTGCTCTTCTCTCCCATGCATTAACATCTTCTCTTCTGATTGCCAGCACAGACTTATGATAATGCCGACACTTACAGCGACGGACCACACACCTACCATTTGTGTGACTAAAGGCTCGGAGCATGGTAAAGCCTGATGACAGCAAAGACAGAGCAGTAAAATAATACATCTATTATATCAGCTTCAAATATTGTTTGGGCAAAAGTTCTGGTCTCCTTTAACATCTGCTGTAAAACACAAATCAGCCACTAAATATTCTTGTTATAGCTACTTTTGTGAGACATGAGTTTCCTTTCATTCCTAAATATAAAAAGTTTCAATAGAAAATTTCAGCTGGTATTAAGCTGGCCTATACTTTGTTACATCTCACTTTGGTGGTGTGACCTTGCAGAAATAAGTTGCGTATGCTACTGTAAAGAAAGGTTTTAATGTGCACCAAATTTTAAATTACAGAGCTTACAAAGAATGCTGGAAACATGGAGATACCAACTGAATTGATCTGACAGCATAAACATGCCATGGCCAAGAACTTACCAAAGCTTGCACCAGCAACAGTAGGAAGGCAGTGATAAATGCACAGAAAGAAGGAAAGTAAAACATAGGCTACAACACAAGCAGTTGAGTTGAGTAAAAGAGGAAGTCCAGTACGTAAGACTGGTGCTAAATTTGTTTACTTAACTAATTCACACACCATAAAGGGCCACAACTCTGGTGCTTAGTAGTCAGGGTACATGTGCCTGGGAGTGAAAAGTTTTCTTCCAGGCATAAGCATACGCTAAGTAGAAAAGCTTTCCTAGGAGAAATTCCCTTGCAAAGAACTATCCCTTTATCCCCTCTCCACTTCACCTTTAGTGAAGCTTATCTGCCACATTGCTCAGCTCTCTGGCACTCGCAAAGGTTCTGCATGTACCCAGCAACAAACATCTAGAAGCCTAAGGAGTTCACATATTTGTAGGATTAAAAGATGGGGTTGTCAGAGACAGAGGCTTTAGATACGTCATTGTGGTTTCAAAGCAATTTGAACTGTTGGAGGAAAAAAAAAGAAAAAATAGAGAAAAAACAAAAACACTCAAATCTTTGCTATGCCAATAGTTTGGCAAATCCTGTTTGTCCTCATATTTCCATCTGGTAAAACAACTACTCATGGAAGCTTTAAGCGATGTTGTTTAACTCTAGCCTTACTTAAACAGGAAAGGAAGGAGGCATGGGCAGAATCCCAAGTCCCAGCGCTCTCATCGCGAGCTTTCCTACCTTCTCTAAACTTGGCCACCAGAAGTTACAGTACTACAGCAGCTGGAGTTATTTTATGATACTGCTCTACACCACGCAAAAGGGGTCCACAGGGAGCACACTCGCTGCTCCTGGAAGGAAAGAAAGTAAAGTGCAAATGAGCACGACAGCAGGCGGTATCGGGAAGCCAGCGCAATGCACCTCTCCTACCACGAGGAAAGAAGGTGCTGCTTGGAAGGGGCGCCCGCTGCCCGGCTGGCCCTCCGCATCCCGCGGGAAACGGGAGCCGCGAGCAGCCCCCGGCCCGCACGCGGGCCCGCACAGCCTGCGGGCTCCGGCTCGGCCAGGGAGACGCCGATATCCCCAGAGGTGAAAGTGACTGCAGGACTCAAAGCCGCAGAGATCGTAAATCCCCGCTGGGCTCCCGGCGAGCCGGCAGCCCGCGGCTCGGCTGCAGGCCACTTTCGCCGGGAGATTATGTAACTCACAACGCTCCTTCCCGTACCCCGTCCCGTCCCGGAGCGCTGGAGCTGCGACACTCGGTTTGCTACAAGGAAACTGTTAGATCTGAGTTGGTCTGAAGTCGCCCTTTTGCCAGAGCGAAGCTGGGGAGAGCTTCACTGGCCCGCCTCCCCTGCAAACCGGCGCCACAAATCGCCCGGGTTCGCGTTCATAAAATGCGACAAAACGATGGAAAAAATAACCTTCCACTGCGCAATATGATGGGGACAGCGTTAGTATCAGCAGCACCACGCCTCACTACGGCGCTCACGCGGGAAAGCCGAGGCGCGCGAGGACGGGACGAGCCCCCGGACGCCGAGAGCGGCAGACGGGGCGAGGACGCCGCGGCGACGCTGCCGGGGGCCGCACACCTACCTGGGGCCGCGCGGCGCGGCGCGGCG
>JAWLRI010000974.1:1146109-1158582 GCA_034781795.1 Crypturellus tataupa
GGAAGGAAGGAAGGAAGGAAGGAAGGAAGGAAGGAAGGAAGGAAGGAAGGAAGGAAGGAAGGAAGGAAGAGAAAGGAAAGAAGGAAGGGAAAGGAAGAAAGAAAAAGACAAAGAAGGATTTTTTCACAGAAAAATCAGGGACCTACAGAGACAACAGGCAGGTGGGTAATTGAGTTATAACTCCTACATGTTTTCATCATGTACCACTATGCATGATAGTTACTTCACTGAGAAAGGTGACAAGGTGATGGCTAGGATCCCATGAGTATGAGATTCAAAAGAAACAGAGCATAAATCAACAACAGAGGACAACGTAACATTAGAAAAAAAAATCATTAAAGAAACAGAGCAAGCTATTCAAAAGAACACAGATATCTCCACCCACACCAGTGATAATGCACCCATAATAAACCATAGCAAGTAATTACACACACACTCCCCACAAAGTCCAGCCGTTTGGCATCAGCAAATATAAGCATGTACAAGGGCAAAGACATAAGAAAGATTTAATATATGTGGATTCACCATGCAGGAAAAGGAATGTGTAGCATTACGTACAAACTATATGTAGCTATGTGCAAAGTGACAAAAAGCAAAGCATTTTACATCAGTGTACCATACAGACAAACAAAAATAAAAAGATACACGGCTTGCAACTATAGAATATCTCCAAGAAGACTAGTGTAGTAACAGGGATGCTATGTTCTTTTTGGCTGCTACGCAAATTAAGAATTGCATTGTGGCAAAATATTATCTAAATAGCTAAAGATATGTAGAAAAAAAGAAACATGACTTTTAAATTGGATACTGTGATGCAAATAAATTGCATCTCTTGAGAGAGAAGATAGAGGTTGTTATTTCTTGGGAACGAGTGATTAAAGGGATATACAGCACAGAAGGTGTAGAAACACAACACTAAGAAGGTAACTAAAGGAACTGCATTGACATCTAGTTTTTCATGCCAGAGGACAAGCCTGCAAAAGTAGCACATGAAGGGTGATATATATGTTAAAAGTTCTAACGATGAAAGAATCTATAAAAGGATATCTCACCACTGAGGAAGTGAATAAAATATTTATTGAAAACAGATGGCATTTCTGTTATTAAGGAGAATAGTTAATAGTGGTGTTTCTGAAAGCCAGCTATTTTCTGCAGGATTCATTATATACCAGTGGAGTCATCTAACTAGAGCGTTTGGCTATGTTCCTTCCAGAAAGGCATAGGGAAGGTGTTATTCAGCTAACTTATCGCTGTGTGCTTAGAAGTATCGGTATAGATCCAAACTAATTACCACAAATCTTTCTATAGTGCATGAAAAAACAGGCACCTTTAAGTACACTCCGCACAACCTGTTTCAAGGGAGATGAATCATGTTTTATAAATGCTTATTTTTCTCTGCTATCTGTAAGAGGAGTCTGGGTGAGTGGATTGTGTGTAGACAGTTACATTGTGAACATCTACTAGGGGGGCTTTTCATAGGAAGCCTCAAAAATACTGCTTTGCAATCATTCTCTGTATTTGCTGGGCAGAATTTCTGAGAAAATGAAGTATATATTTCTTGTTTGTAATACTTGTTTAGTTGTTTTTTTTTTTCTCATAGTTTTCCTTCACTGTTACTAGTCTGACTCAAGACAATATGTTGACAAACTTATCATATGTGAATATTGAAAAAGTCTTTAATAACTTTTTAAATGTTACTTCAGATCTGTACTCCATGTTTCACCACACCAAACATGTATTCCCAAGTTTGAGTGGGACATGTTTGAAGTTGTTTTCAGTTCTATTTCAGTCTATTCTGCTCCTCATCTCCCCTTAGATAATGAGGGAGTGTAGTTCTGGCAAGAACGTACTCTGTATATACAGAATAGGTTTTCTGTAGATCTCTGCTAAATCCAGGACTTTCACAGAAACACTATAAAAATTACATAAGCACAAGAATTCTCAAGTGACCTCTATAGCAGAAGGTAAGACATGCCCAGGACTATTTGCAGGAATTTAATCTAGTTGACACAAAACAGCCTATGTCTGTATTATTAAACTTTCTTACTCTCCAAAAAATTAGGATGGCTACATCCAAACGGCCTAGTGGGAAATGTCTATGCCTAGTATGAATCCCTTAACTGTGCCTAGAAATTGTTTGGGTTCACCCATGGCAGTGACTGTTTGATAGTGTGGACATTTTCAGGGCCCGAGAATGTTTCCTGGTGCTATGAACTACTTTGGATGTAGCCAGTATATCCAGCTATACAGCAAGGACAGGGTCCATAGAGGTCTTTGCATTTGCTTCAGTTACGTCTCCATGAACATCTTATATATGAGCAATTTCCGTTTGGTGCTCCATCAAGTAAGACTTCATGCAACATGAATGCCCATGTGCTGGCTTCCTTGCCAAAATCAGGGGTTCAGATTGTGAAGTTCGGTAGGATTTGGGTACCTGTCTTCTACAGGAATTCATAAAGCCCTAAACACAACATGAGTATGCAGTTTCGGGTTTGGATAGGTCTGCATTTTTTTCCTCTGTTTGTATGTGCAAGTGTGAGCATGTGTGTGTGTGAGGGGGAGAGATTTAATTCTCTAATTGAAAATGAAGAATTACTTATGCAAAAGGAAATTATGGGAAACAAGCTACTAATCTCGGGTTCTCCTAAAACCTCCTACTGAATTCCAAATGTTTGCTTTCACCCACCACAGAAAAAAGAAGTGCTTAAATCCCCACCCTTCATAACTGAATCATCAAGAAAAGATTTAATTCAATCTTATTTCACAGGGATGACAGGGTCTGTCACTGACTTTAACAATGAAGATTTTCTCCTATGTCTGGTTTTATTTGTTGATTTTCTTTGTCTTTTGCTAGAGTCTTAGACCTGATCAGTATAATTCCAATACAAAAAATAACTTGGAGTGCTTCTGCAGTGAATGGAGTGTAGTGTTATGTCTACATGCATGGGGTTTATAGCCAGAACATCTACATCTATGGGGTTTATAGCCAGAACAGGTGCTCTATTCACTGGGAGGAGTATGGCTCTTTTAATTAAAAGGGTATATAATTCAAAGCTATCTTGTTATGACCCACTTTTGTCTTTAATATGGTAAATATAAGATCATGGCATTAGTAGTCAGATTTGGATTAAAAAAAAACACAGTTTTGAATTCCATCTGTCTTCCTTGACAACAAGTTCGTTCACTGGTGTGAAGAAGATTCAGGGGAGAAATAGCCAATAACTGAATACATTCTCAGCTAATAGGTGAACAAATGAAATCCTTACATCTATTGTTACAAAAAGAGTATCAGGAAAATCTCCTGGTCCAGGGAACAAAGAAACAAAGCAAATTGTTACATATTACTCCCTCAGAAGGTTGACAGTTGAGTTCAGCCTTGATCGTGCAAATTAAAAAGTCTCAGTGTTGAGCGAGTTATCTGTAGGAGTTCAAAGAAAAGTTGAACTGGATTCAGAGTGAATCTAATTCCAGGTGATCTGATGCAACCATCAGATCCCATTTGAAGCCTATTTCCTTTTACTGGAGAAGTGCATACAAGAAAATTAGTAATCCCTTTGCACTGTTATTGGTGTTAATAGTTAAGAAATGATAAAAGCAACAGTAGGGTTTTTTTTTTTTCATAATTGATTCATTTAAATTTAACCTTAATTTGTTTAGATCTCACTGAGAAGCTGCTACCTTATTCTGTACTACAACTGTTGCAATTAGCAGAAATATCCCGCTGTGAGTATATGGCTGATTGCATGGTACACATCTACAGCAAAATGACATTGCATAGATACTTATTGAAGAGATCAGACTTATAATAATAATATGAATATGAAAAATATCTACTGATTTCAGAAGTGCAGAATCATCTCTAAATATTTATTCAGCAACATATTTTGAAATGGACTAGATTATGGCAATGTTTTGTGAGTGGAAAATATCATATGTTTTACTTAATACACTCATCTCCAGCCTAGCATCTTCACGAGGCAACTAGATATCGACATTGACATGAACATTTTCATATTACAGTTGTTCAAATGTCCATATCCTACCCTGGGCCCTTTGAAGATTGTGGCAAAAGTTAATACCTAAAAATCGCTTATTAATAACACAGTAATTTTCATTATTAGCTAAACCCTGAAAAGAAGACTGAAATCTCTGTTTATGTTTTGAAACTGTTTCCTCTGTGCATACTGGGGAATTCACCCTGACAAGTAAACAGAATATTATGGTGTTTAAAAAACAGCAATAGAGTAAAATTCTGAGGCATTAGAGAACATCCTGATCAATTAAGATATGTTTTTCCTGTCAACTAGGAAAGCCACCATTGGAATAGAAAATTATTTGCTAAAACAAGCAAACAATTAAGGGATATACAGTTTGTGGTCCCTGTAATTCCTGATAATGCAGGAATGTTACCTGCCAAAAATGGTCTCTACTATCTGGACAGTCCCGCTGAAAGGAATAATATTAGTAGAATCAGAGTTACACTCTAAATAAGAAAGACTCCCCAAACACCCACTCGAACACCAGACACCACCAGCATTATTAGGGCATTTATAATATCTCCAGTATTGCATCTGCTTAGAGCCCCAGGGATCCAATGCAGCAGTGGCCTAACCTGCATTCCTGCCTTGCAAGTGGCTCACAGACCGTACAGATGCCATGTGAGAGTAAGTGACTTATGGAGAGTCTGTGCTGGCACATGGTGGTCAATTCAGCTACCCTGTGGTGGGTGAGTAAGGGCGAGAAAGCTGGGGGCAGCTCAGTCATCACCAGCACCTCATCCAGGTTCCAGCTCCACATCTGATCTGACCCCAGCAGTCTTGCGGCTGGCGTGAGGCTGCTCCTAGGGCTTTCTGGCCCTTGAGCTTCCCGAGCCCATGGCATGGGTATGATGGCTCAGATGTGTGAAGAGGCTGATATGCAGCCAAGTGTCAAGAATGTTGTCCGCACTTGGTGCGGATGATTCACAGACACGGCGAGAAGCATTCTCTTGCAGGCTATTTCATATAGCCTGAACCGTTAGAGGCAAGATGGGGGAAATAGAGGTTTATGTTCCCCTAGGTATTTTTTTTCAAATACTATTTTTGTTGGAAAGGTGCTGATATCAAGAAGAGTTTCTCATCTAAAGAAATGCCTGTTTCAAAGGCAAAGGACAAGTTTCCTGATTATTCCAGACCGCTGCAAAGTTTTAGCAATTCAATATATTCAATTAATTTTGAGGGTTAGCCCTTTCTCAAAGAAACAGCAAAAGTCTTCTATAAGTTTAATTTTTTTCTCTACAAAATGTTCACTGTTCACTCTGTGTCCTCTGACAGAGTAGCTGGCATTTAACTGTGGCCATTATAGTTTTCCAGGCTTGAGGCAGTCTCCAAGGAAGCAGAATTTGGGCTTGGGAGTCAGTCTGACACAGCAGCTCTCTCTGCTCCCACTGTGGGGGTAAGCGACTTCACCCCAAGACCAATACACAAAGTTGGGTACTCTTGCTTTCCAGAAAGGAAACCTAAAAATATAAACCTTGGGCAAGACTGTGGGACAGATTTTATTACAGATTTTGCTTTATGCTCTTAAAAAAATGAAAAGCCCGAGCTGAGAGTTCTGTAAAGGAAGCAGACAGATCTTTCAGAAAGCATTACAGGGCTGGTAAAACAAGAACAACATTTCGTAATCAATGGCATATTTCCAGAATTTATTTTCATTCTTCACTATGAGGTGCTTAACTACAGATCATTTTTTAATTAATCTAGATCAAAATGGATGGTTCTCTTACAAAATATTGATACTACACACCTGAAACTGGGCCAATTACATGCTCTAGTTTTAAGAACCAAATCCAATTTCCTCTTCTTTCTGACACTTCAAATGTTTGTCATTTATGGGAAGAGTAGCAGTCCAACAGGAAAGACCAAAAGAAATATGCTGACTTTTTAGCAGATGATACTGAACGATATTAAGCAGAAGCATTTGAATACAAATGGGATCTTCACAAACAAGCCCCATACCTACCAGGCTATTTGTTATTTTTAGACTGGTTATCTCTGATTTCAAGCAAAATCCTTACAGTGTAGCAATTCCTCCTCTCCAACTAAAGTTTTAGCAAAATCTACCTGCAAAGCTCCACAAAGAGCTATAAATGCTAATTTTTCAAAATAAATTCTACAAAAGATTTAGTAAAGAAAAAAAAAATCCATTTCAGAGACTGTAGAGGGTAATGCATTCTAAAATAACAACCTAAGTAAGAGTAGTGTAAAGACAAATATAAGATAAACAAATTAAATGTAACTCAGTTATGCAGTAATAGGATGTAATGCAGCAATGCAGTAATATTCAGCATTACAAAGAATTTAGAATGATTTCTGACTTCTTTTTTTTTTTTAGAAATGTAAGTTTTGTTTTTCTGAGTACTCAGCCTCCAGTCTTGTTACAAACCTGTCTCTGGGTAATTCAGTGTCTGTTATAATTGTCATGTAATTTATTACATTTACATCACATGTAGCTGTACACAACATTTATACAGGCATGAGCGAAAAGCAGACGTTGAGAACCAGCATACACCCAAGAATGGAAGAAGCACTGTTTGTACAGAGGGATGTCTTTACTTCTTAGGTCTATCAAATCAAAACAGTCCATGAATTCATTATGTGAAATTATAGTAATTACAGGGTGTCCACAAAAGTAATTATGAATTTGTTTTGGTTTTTACTTAACTTTCCTAATCAATTCTACTGTGTCTATTCAAAATGGAGCCAACTGCTCCCATAAACTGAAAAAAAAAAAAGAAAAAAAGAGTCCAAAGTTGGCTCTCTGTATATCTTCCACTAACCAGTTTCACAAGTTGCAAAAGAATTATTAGACATAATCAAGACTTGGTCCTCAACTTTTAGTATTCAGTTAAGATAATCTGAAGATCATTTTTTATTATATTCTTATTTGTGATATGTAGATTAACGTATTTATTAGCATGTATCAAAGAAGAAAACAATGTTGTGAACCTTGAATTTTTCAAAAATATTTCTCCAACTATATGTTTTGAATAATTATTTGTTTTTAGATAAGGATATCTTTCTTTTAAAGTGCTGTAATAGATGAAAAATAAGATCATTTCTTTTTTATTTTCTGCTCAACATATGAAAAGAAATATCTCAAGCTTTTTCTATTTAAAACCTACAGTGATTTTTTTTGAACATGTTATGGTTCATTTTTTAACTTCTTCTGCAGAAATTAATTCCTGCTATAAATTCTTGCTTGTTCAGGAAAATAGATATATAATATAAAAGTATTTCTCATCCAAGAGTTTTTCATTATTGTTATTTTGAAAGAAAGATCTTGTTCAAGATTATTTCTTTCACATTTGACTTAGGCAAGATTTATATGTGGATGTACAAACTCTTCAGATGTTTCATGGTAACAGGCATTTTAGAAATATTTTGAAAAGGTTTATTTTGCATCATCAGACTCATTTAATCTCTCTGATCTGAAGTGTCAAGAATCAAGGTTTCTCTTACATGTTCTATCAGTACTCAACCTAATATAAGAGTTCTGTTCCTCAAAACAAACTTTGATTCTAACCATGCAATTGTAAAAAAGTTGTTCCTGCTTGTATCTTTAGAGTTTTGCTTGCATCTTTAAAGTTTCACTCTTCTGTTTTCCTCACAAAACAGCACAACATTTATACTCGTTTTCTACAGAATTAAATTCACAAAAACAGCTTCTCTGCAGCATTTAAGATTATTATTAGAAATCACATAATAATGGTAATGAAATACTGATCATTTCTAAGGGAGAAAGGGCAGAACATTCATTTTTCCTTGGGTATGGTTGTCCCTTTTAATATTGTGTCTAATCAAATATGCAGGAATTAAACTGCAACAGAATGACTGGAACATTTTAAATAACTTCTATGAAATCTTGAAAGGAGGACAGTTAATACCTATTACCATAACAGGTTTTAAAACTAGAAATTTCTTCTTGTTTTGTGTTTCAAATTACTGAGGCAAAATGACAACTTTGTGGTAAAAAAAAAAAGCTCTATCCCAAACCAGCCTGGTTATTTAAACATTTTGCTGACCCTTCCTCACTTTGGCTCACCCAACATGAAACAAGATGCACCCTAGCAGCGTCAATAATGAATCCAATCATCTATTTAAAGGAGTTGCATAGTTATCCCAAAAGCAATCCAGTTGACAGCCTTTTAGCACAAGGAGAAGGAGAATCCAGCATAGAACTGAGCTAAATATTACCACTGCTTTTACAGGAGAAATAAGGTGCCGATAAATTGTTGCCACCAGAATACCGCACAGTGCCCTCTCTTTAAGCCTGCTACAAGTGAGTAGCCAAACCTCTAGAGGATGAAGCTGTTTATATTCCTGTGAAATTGAACTGTCAGTGTACAAGAACCTCAGGCATGAATTAGGTCCACATGCTCTTTACCAAACCCCAAAAGACAAATGGTACCTGTCCCAAGGCAAGTATGGTATGGCTCAGTAGGAGCATTCTTATTTCTACTGTCAGGGACCATCCATCCATTCTGCTACTAAGCTAGTACATCTGCATCTCAGCTGCCTCCATTTGTAACTTCTTTGTGATAGTAGAGAAAAATAAATAGATTAACAACAAGTAAAAATAAAAGCAAAAGACTAGCTAGACTAAATGTTGTCCAATATCAATTTTGGAAGCCTTTAAAAATTATATCTACTTAATCAGCTGTGAAGTGCATCATAGGTCTTCATAGCTATAGAAAAACTTTGTGCTTTGCTTACACTTTAAAATTTATCTATTTATCGAAAAGGGAAGTGCAGGGAAGGGAAAAAAAGGGAAAGAAAGGGAAGCCGTAATGCCTTTGTGGGGGAAGGGGCCTCAGCCCCACCACCAGTAAAATAATTGAAAAATAAAGACATTTCTATCAAGAGCTTTTTCTTTTTTTTTTTTTTAATCTGCCTCTGAAGGAAGATACTGCTTCTGCTGTGCCTTGTTCTTTGCAGTGCTGTATTGAGGTATGGTGACTTCGGTAATTCTGGTAGCTCTTTCAGACAGAAGATACTTTTAGGTCTGACACAAGTTGATGTTAACATCGTGTAGGGTCTGACAAGCAGAGGAGAAATCCTCCACTAGGTCTTGTTTGAGAAATCCTATGGGAGGAGGATGGGTAAAGGGCAACAGCTCTTCCTGTACAAGGACTCTCATCTGTAAACTTCCATAGACATTAGTCTTGTCTCCCTTTTACTCAGTATTAAAGTGAAGTTATTTCAATCGATTATGAGGTGGTAAATGGGCTACAGTGTCATCAGGACCCTAATGTCCAACTTTATGGCTCTATTTTACCATACTCAGACGCATCATGATCCTTGTTGTTCCGGCATCCACAAGGGACCGGTAGGATGGCAATTGACCAGTAGGATTGTCAATACTGATAGGATTATATGGCAACAGTGGTGACTGACAAGCAGGAATGTGCAAATACAAGCTTTTTTCTAGGAATTGATGATTACATTTTTTCCTGAAAAATTACTCAGAAATGAAGAAAAAAGTTATTAATCCAATCTGTAATAAAGAGCACAGTTAACAGCTCTGTGTTTCAGATCTGAAAGAAATTATGGCTTCTATTTCTCATGATCTTTTCACTAGCTTTTCACTATACCTTTGAATATTAAAATTTCAGTTAACCTGGGATTAATCTTAAAAGTCAGGAAATTTAGGTAATGGCTGAACAGATCTTCTGAGACACATACTTATTCCAGTCTTTGATGGAAACTATTTCTTGTGTAGTGTAATAACAAATGTCCTAGAATTAAATACAGCACACTTCTCTCTGTAGAGTCCCATATCTGTAGTATTTACCTCAAGAAATGTAGGAAAGAGAAACACATTCAAATCCAGCACTGACTTTCTCTACTTCACCTTGGAATAAAATTAAACTGCCTCCTTTCCACTCCATTTCAAAATGGGGCCACTAATGCACACAGATTCCACAGTTAAACAGCATTTTTTCATCAGGAAGACTGAGGAGAATCCTACATTATGCAGTAGTTGAAGATCCTTTATGAGAAAGTTTAACACAAATTGCTCTCTATAAGCCTAGAAATGGTCTATGGTGAAGCAACCTCAGAAATCCTCTCTCGGTCTCTAGTTCTAGTCATACAAAAGGAAAAAATTAACTGCCACTTCCTTGAGGAAGCCTGAGCCCTCCCTTCTCTGAGCACTGAAAAAATGCCTGGAGAAACAAGGTGCAGCAAAGGTTTACAAGATATGTGTGTAATGAGGACAAACTTTCTTCCATGGTGTCATGAGTTTTATTTGAGGCTTTCGTATCCTGCTCCTCACAATGTGACAGGTTGGATCATCCTTTCATTTCATCATACGCTCCCGTTCATGTTCTTTGGACATGATGTGAAACACTTTTGTGAGTGCTCAGCATAGCTGCAGTCTTGAGGAGTTTTGATTGTTCAGTCGTGAAATGAAGATATGAAGATACCTCGTACCTTACCCACAGAGCTGCAGCCTCCTGCACAGCAAGAAAAAGAAGCCCGACTCCAGCTTCGGTGTGGCTAGTAAAGCAGAGGTCCCCATACGGTTTCGGTAGAATCTTTGGAACATCTGGCCTTTCATTACATGTTTGAAAAACTTAACCTTGTCAGACTCGCTCTCCTGCTCCTAGTCCTCCCCGTAAGCCCATAAACCTCCCGGTTTACCTGGGCACAGTTAAGACATCCGCTGTTCACTTGCATTGCGTTTCTCACATCACGTTGGCAGCTTTGCACACTTCTTTCCCTCCTCCGCTCCCGCTGCCACAAATCAGCGCGGAAAAGCGCCTACCCCGGACCCCATTTCTTGGGCATCCTCGGGGATGAGCTGCGCTGCGAGGGCACCCTCGGCGTGGGGAGTTAGCTCACCCCGCTCCTCAAAAAAGGAAGAAAGAAAGAAGTCGGGATCCTGCTTGAGGTCTTTCCCCGCTGCAAACCCGACCTGCAGTTTTGCTTTTTGCAAGGGGAATCCTCTATTCGGGGGTTTACTTGGGAAAGCCGAGATCTCTCTTTGCTTCCCGTTCCAACCACCTTCAAGTGCCCGCGCTAGGATGAGCGGTGCTAGCCTAAAGTTTAAGACCAGACCTGTTGATTGCAAATACCCCTAACCGGCTGGCGAAGGTGAGGCACGGCAAGGAAGAGCCAGCAGCTGCTCATGAAAAAAAAAAAAAAAAAACCCTCTTGTAATACGCTTTAACACCGTCTCATCTTGCTCCTTCCCACAGAAGGAGCCGAAATCCAGGAGGAGGTTCTCATGCACTCTAAAAATTGGGGAAGAATAGGAGTTCCCCGCGGGATGAGGGCAGACGCGCATGCAACACCGCGGCCCCAGCGCAGAGGTCTGTTCCTGAGCGATCCTGCAGATCCTGGCGCTGCATCCCCCGAGGTTTGCGAGCTGCTCGGCGAGAGGAGCGCAGAGCTCCGGCTCCTGCGGGACGTGGCCACGAGTTGAGCAGCCGGGGCGCCAGGCCCTGGCCTTGGGGATCTCTCATTTCCCGGGACCCCAGGGCTGCCCGGGATCCCTCTGACTGTCTCGGACAGATGATGGTGTCCTGCGACCCTGCACCTTCCGCTAGCGGAGAAACCGCAGCCCCGAGGCCTCCCTTCCCCGGGAAGCGTCCCCAGCTTCAGCTTCCTACCGGGATTTATAAGCTCAATATCCTCCCATCAGCGCCCACCGGAGAGCGGGCCCCACTTTTAAGGCTCGGCTTGGCAGAGTCTGTTGAGTAGCTAATAGCCTAACAACCCGGCTTTGATCAGGCCGAACTAATTACCCCTCTTAATTAAAGTCTTTAGCGGTTGTTTCAGTGTTTTGGCAAGGAGGCTGGAGGCGTTTGCGGATCGCAAACAGCAGCATCGGGGCTCGCGGCGCCGCTCCGCGCCTCGCCGCGCCTCTGCCCGGCCCGGGGCCCTCGGGCCGCGGCTCGATGCCTCGGGCAATCAAGTTCCAAATATTTATTTCCACCAGCTCCACGATTTTTTTTTTCCACGTGCAAGAATCAAACTGAAATTCAAATCCGTACATAGCGAACCAGCTCTGTCCATAGAGATACGATATTCAGGGTAGGGAGAGGAGGAAATCCAGAAGGGGAGAACAACCAGCAGGCATCAGAGACAGGGCAGAACCAACACAATGAAAATATATATATATATATACACACATCGAAATAATTAAAGTGGTGCAGCATTCCCGGCTCGGGTAATACAAATCCTAAATAAATACAGCAGAAATCGGCAATCTGCTTGATGTCTTTTTTTTCCTTTTTTTTGCGTTTTTTTTTTTTTTCTTTTAAACCATCTCTTAATCTGAGATGAAAAAAAAATCAAAAAAAAGAAATAAAAATAAAGAGGAAACGATCGGTCCCGTGGATGCGAGTGGCGATATAGAGCTTAACACACAAAACCGCGTAGCAGGTGCATGCAAGGAGGCGGGCGGGCGGGCGGCCCCGCGCTCCTCCC
>JAWLRI010000974.1:1167287-1179703 GCA_034781795.1 Crypturellus tataupa
AAGGAAGGAAGGAAGGAAGGAAGGAAGGAAGGAAGGAAGGAAGGAAGGAAGGAAGGAAGGAAGGAAAAGAAAGAAAAGAAAGAAAGAAGGAAAGAAAAAGAAAGATACCCCCTTTCGGAGTTTTTAACTTTTATGCTTATGTTTGAGCAAGCCTCCCGCTCGGCGCTGGAAGGACGAATTAACCGGGAGCGCCGTTCTGTATTAAAGGCACCTGAAATGTCTGTGCGCAGCCCCTGGGCTAGTTGGGCAGGTCCCGCCCGTTTGCACACAACGCATTTAGCTTCCTCGCGGGGAGAGGGCTCTCCCGTTGCTGTCTTGCAGCTCCCGTTCGATACGCTCACTCCTGCTGGTAGACATTTGATTCAAAGCTACTTCAGAAGTTGCAGAAAAATATAAACTCTTCCCTGCCAGGGTAAAACCAGTGACATAAGTGCAGTAGGAGAGCTCTGCTGTCCGCGCACAGGGTACGGGCAGCCTTCGGGCACCCAGCGCTCTGGGACCGCACAAGCGGAGCGGATCCCGCCGCCGGCGTGAAAACAGCCGGGTTTTAACGAAACCCCGGTTCCTCCGGGACTGCGGGAGGACTCCGAGGGCTCCTGTGTCACCAGAGGCCGGGAGGGAACCCTCCCCTCCAGGGTGCCGTCCCCTCGCTATCTCGCTCCCTCTCGCCCCCGCCCTCCCGAGCTGCGCCGGCTGCTGCAACAGCGTCTGCTCCATCTCTGCATTGTCTCGATTTCAAGATGGTCATTAAAGAACTGGCGGGTGCGGACATAAGTAGGAGCAGAAAACAGCATAAAGCAGCTCGCTTTCCTGCGCGGAGCTAAACCTCGGACTTCGGGGCCGCACTGCTCCTCCCAAGCCTGCCTCGTCCTCCTCTCTCCTCCTCTTCCTCCTCGCTCCCGGGAGGAGAGAAGCGGCACCCAGCGCACTGAGGCCCTGGCCTCTGTCCTTCCCTGGCGTCGGACTGGCAGCCAGCACAGCCCGGCAGCAGGGAGGGCACAGCGCTCCTCTCTCCCCGAGGAGGGTGCGGAGCTTTCTAAATTTGAATGTAAATTTAAAATACGAAACCGAACCTTGTTTCCTGACATTTTTTTTTTTCTCTTTGGCTGCTTGCTGTATCAGTGCAAAACGATACAGCAAGCGATAAACGATATTAAAACGATACTTACTGGCCTTCTCAAACTTGATGTTGTCTTACAATTTTACCATCTAGGTTGCTGAAGAAATATGTGACTTTTTTTTTTTTTTTTTTTTAAAGATGGTGTCAGGGCACAGAGAGGGATCACTGCTCCCTAAGAGGAGGGGCCACGAGTGGGGCAGGCTTGAGGTAGGAGCCAGGAGCACTTTACAGATCAGATCCATGTGAAGGGACCAATCACACACCCGAAGCCTCAGCAGGCCCCACAGTCCAGAGGCACGATTCTTTCAGAGGTTAAAGATCAAAGTAACAAAGTCGATGGTGGAAAATACCATCCGGATTTCCTGTGCTCCATCCAGTCCAGAGATCAGCAGGCAATGCTAAGGCAAAGCGATGGTGGCCATTGCCCCAGAGACCCACCCTTGCTGTAGCCCGGGTGGCTCTTTTGCTCCTGGCTTGCTAGGGTTGCCAGCTGGGCTCCCTGCCCCTTGCACGCTCCTGCATCCTCCCCTTCCATTCTCTTCCAGCAGCCTCCAAGCCTCCAAACTACCAGGACTCATCCTGCTCAGTCCTGGCATGATGGGCTTGATCTGCCTGCCCCTATAACAAGCGCTGCGAGGGCCTCCGCTCCGTGCCCCACACTCCCCTTGATCCCTGGGGACCCTGCCAGGGCACCGGACCCAGCACAGGAGACATTGTGTCCACTTGGGAACCAAATTTTTCAAAATCAACCTTCTCCTCTGAGGAAATCATACAACAGCTCAAACAGTTTGAAATATTCAAAACAGCTTTTAATTTTAGAATTCTATACAAACTTTGATACATACAGAAGGGGGCCACAGCAAAATGTGTTCTTATTGCCTGAAATCTTTTACAGAAATAGGAACACTGATGGCAAGCTTACTGACATCCAACGTGATGAGATATCTTAAAACTTGCAAAAATGAATGCTGGTGAACAGAAGACACAACAACACTCCTAAGTAGTTTGTATGTGTTTGGCTGTCCTTGAAGGTCTACTACTTATATACTGACCTCAAAATACAAAGAACCAAGATTAAAGATTTTAATGTACATCACATAATAATGAAAAAAAGCACATAAAAAAGTAAACAAAGTGTAATCCTGAAAATACACATTTTTTTTTACCTAGGGCACTGAATTATTCCAAGAATGATTTCCTGTATAGACGTGTTTGAAGGGAGGCACACATTTTGTTTTCTGCACAGGACATCAATATTTGATGGAGCTACAAGAACAAATGACAGCAAACAAAAGGGAAAGAAACTTAACCACAACTGGAATGCAAACTCCATGCCAGTGTTCTCACAGCCCTAAGCAAAGCTATACATTAAAATATGCTACAACCAAAAAGTCCTTGGCACTTTTCCTTGGGTAACCCTACTTTCTTTTTTCTTTTTTTTTTTTTTTTTTAGTAGAGCAAATTACATTTCTGCACCTATATCATAAGGCAAAACTATAAATGCGACAACAAGGACAAAAAGCTACCAACCCCCCTCCCCCCAAAAACAAAACAACCCCCAGCCTTCCGTCATCGCTCAGAGCTCCCAACATCTAGCGAAGTAGATCAGCCTTCTTCTTCATCACTGTCTTTCATGGAGATGCCCTGCAGTCCTCCTGCGGCTGTGACTGAGACCGTAGCTTCCTCCACTGTCAGCCGGCTGTGAACAGTGTCATAGGTTTTGCTGTTCAGGGTTCCCTCCAGCACACCCTGCAGCCTGAAGTCCCGGTAGGTTTTCTGTAACAAAACCCAAACATTTGGAATTAGAGTCAAGAAAGTCAGAGCAGTTTTCCACTGTATAGTGGCCACTTTTGGCATGTCACCAGAACAGCTTCATTCATATTACTGTTATGGAACTAACAGCTGGAATTTGCTAAAGATTTGGGGATCTTAGCAATTATTTCCTGGGCATAGGTCTGAACACCTTTCAGGCAGAATTTTAGAAAAAAAGCCTTCCTGAGTAAGTGGAGCCACCTGGTTTCACCCAGGTGATCACAATGAGACTACCCATTTCTTTAACAAGTCGCATTTTGTACTACATTTCTGTAACTGCATGCACATTTCTGAATTACTCACTTTGACTAACTTAGTAAGAAACCAAGACAGATCTTTGTTTAACTGTATATTGAAATGTGGTTATTATGTCAGAGAGGCTGTGGAGTCTCCTTCTCTGGAGATCTTCCAAACCCGCCTGGATGCCACCCTGTGCCCCGTGCTCTGGGTGTCCCTGCTGGAGCAGAGGGGTTGGACTAGATGATCTCCAGAGGTCCCTTCCAACCTCAGCCATTCTGTGATTCTGTGTGATTTCACAGAAAATGTTCTTTACTCAAAACATATTTTTTGCTTTTATCTTTACATATGCAAATAAAATATTAAAAAATACTTTTTTAATTATGATCTATATTCTATGATATAACAGTTTCTCTTGTGACTACTTCAGGTCTCTGTAAATATCAATTCACATTCTAAGATAAATTTCCTTATTTTTCAATTTATGAGTTTTAAGTTTTCTATGTTTATGGAAGAGACTATAGCAAAAAGGAAATGGAAAATAACTAAGGGCTACTGGACACATTCTCCTAAAGAAGAAGACTGTGCACCACCCTTAGAAAAGGAAAAGAAAAAGAAGAGATGAACGTGCTTTACTCAAATCCTCAGAGAATTGCAAAAGATATCTTCAAAAATGGGTAATATTCTACTGGGAGATTTTCTTTCTCTGCCACTAGCTATGATGGTTATTTAAACGCTGTGTGAATCATTGCAATGGAGATTTATTGACTTTTATGGGTCAGCTTCAGTCAATGGATGTGACTTATGTTTTGCTCATACACTTTTGTGAGTATTCTATCCGGTCTTGTTTAAGTGTCACAACTGCATTCTTTTTTTTTTTTTTTTTTTTTTTTAATAACACTGGACATTCAATTTCCTTTTATGCTGTTTAACAGGTCCTACAGCAATTTCTTTCAGATTTACATTGTATTTCTCCCTTTCTCGGTTCAGCACTCTTGGGTTCAGCCAAGAGTGCTGAACCGAGACATATATTTGACAGGATAATAATACTCATTTCTAAGCTAAATTTCTCAATTCTCCCTAACTTTCCTTTTGGTCTTTGATCTTTCTTTAGTCATGTGTCTCTCTGTCACAGATACCTAATGATAAGCCACCATCCCCAAATCTCAGATTCAAATGGAAAAGGCAATGTTTTCTTCTTCTAGTCTTTCTTAAAAATGCCTTTGCTGTGTCCATATATGAAAGAATCATTTATTCCTTATTCTTAGCTGTTAAAAATTGCCTCCTACTCTTTTTCTTTTTTTCAGAATATTTCCGAAATTGTCCATACCTTCTTCTCAAATATTTAAATTCACAGCATATAAAAAAGAGATGATGGGCAACACTATACTTCTCAAAGATAGTAGATAAAAATCTCTTTTCTTTCTCCATAGTTTGGAGGAATGGTGCCTCCCCACGAACCCTTCTCCAGTTAGGCTGCTGCAGTGAAAGCTTCCTACAGTATTCTTCTTTAACCATTGACTCTTAATTTTCCATATGTCTCCTTTCTCCCGAATTTCTGTTTTAATGGTTCTGCCTTCTGTACCAGCAAAAACAAAAGTATTCAAGGTTTTCTGTCTTTCAGTGCATTGACTAGAAGCTCTATGACTGAAACCATCTTCTTCAATTTTCCATATTCATAAAAGGTGCTATGGAATAATTAGTAAATACCCTTAGAATTTATGTGCAAAGGAAAACATGTGTATAAGTACAAAAAAAGCTGTCAAGATAGACAGTGCATTCACAACACCACTGAAAACATGTCACTTGTAGACAAAACTAATCATTGCACCAAGTTGCAGAATTAAGTTTGACAGTGTTGCTGATTCACTGGACTTCGTAATTTATCATCTCATTGAAAAGACTTTTCTTTAATCTTCAGGTTGATATTTAACTGGAGTAAGTTAGCCTGATCTCCCTGGGCACAGTTTTGAGGTCCTATAACATCTTTTTACCCAGAGCTATCTTCACCCGAGAAGAGCTTTAAATCTTGCACAAGAGCCACTCATTTTGATCACAGGAAGCCAACTGCTTTTGCCACAAAAGGAGAAGCCAAATCCTGTTCACTGAGGAATGAGTTGTTAAGGTTGAAAATAGTAAAGCTGAGATCTGGGAGCTCACAGAGACTCGATAACATGATTATTATGGTGGCTTTTACATCTCTCTATCACTCTCCTCTCTCCTCCCCCCCTTTTCTCTTTTTTCTTTTTTTCTTTTTTCTTTTTTCTTTTTTTCTTTTTTTCTTTTTTTCTTTTTTTCTTTTCTTTTTTTTTTTTTTTTTGGGAAATGAACACTGAATGTCCCAGTGCTCCAGTTGTAATTCTAGTGCCCTGAAGTGAAAATTCCTCTCATTTTGCAATCTCACCTGAAATTCATGGAAAAGGTACTTTGGAGACAATAGCATCATCATTGACATCAGGTCCTTATTGCACTCTTACACATGCAAAACAGAAGTTCAGAGCTAACCAGGATAGAATTAAAAGGAAAAATTCTGAAATGGCTCCCAGTCCCTTGAGGTATTAACTAACCTCTAATGTGGGGTGGGGAAAAACTTTCTTTTGTGGCAGGTCATAAATGCCTATTGCAAGGTGTTTTGTACTTTCCTTCGAAATATTTGACAGTGGGCACTATAAATGACCAAAGACCAGACTGGAGGGACTGATATCCTTATTCATATTGACACTGATTCCAGAGTAGATAGGATTTTATACAACACGTTGCATGTTCTTTTCCAATATAACCTAGTAATCATATGAACATAGAAAAGAGAAAAAAAAATATTTTTGGAGAAGTGTAGAAAAAATGAGAAAGAATGCTATTGTGATTTTAAGCTAAAACAAAATTCAGGAATATGACAAAATAATTTCTTAGAAATACTATATAGCATTGCTGCACAGCTAGCAGTAATCTATTTAAATCCTTTGGAACAATTTGAGTTTCAAGATTTTTGCTCATGCAACTTTGTCACTTGAGGCCAAGGATGAACAATCTACAAGTGTACAAAAATTAACATTAGTAGTATTATTTATTTCCCCTCTCAGACTGCAACAAATGTATATATTAAAAAAAAAAAAAAAAAAAAAAAAACTAAACAAGTCAGCAGTTTTATTTAACATTTTTTTTTTTTTAGCTTTTATGGTGACCTATGTTTACCCTTACTTAATACTCCATTACTTTTCTCTCTTTACTATGCAATAAAATTCAGATATTCCTGTTTACCTTCACTATCTTGATGAGAGTCTTCAGCTGGTAGATGTGAAGCTGAACATCTAATCTATCAGCCAGCCACGTGCAGATGACTTTCATGGAACCGCTATACCATTGCTGAAAAGAAGGATAAAAAAATCACAAACCACCACCCTGCAGTATTCATTTAACAGATTTGGTAATGAGAGGTAATGAAACACTTTGAAATGATCACAGCACTTGAAGTCAACAATGATATAATTTCCTGTTAAGAGAATTGCATGGGTCAGTAGGAAATCAAATAACTTGACCCAGACTGTTCTTTACATGGATTAGCAACTGCTATTTTTTTTCTTTTGGGTTATAACATTTTCATGCAAAATAGTGTTATGCATTTTGCTATCTGTCAGTAAGAGTGGATACACCTACGTGAATGAATTGTCTGCCAAAACAGCAGGGGAAAAATCAGGTTGGTAATCCTTAGAGAACTTTTGCAATATCCAGATTTTTCAAATCAAACAGAAAAACATCAAACAAAATAAGGAATCTATCATACTTATTTTTTTTTCTAAATCACTTTGATATTAAGGTGAAACATCAACAGTTCATCAAAGCTCTATGTAAGTATGACTAAAACTCTACTTCTAAAACAAAGATTTTAAGAAAGACTTTGCTTTCTGTTAGTTGCTAATTAAAATTACAGTCTACCTTATTTCCTTTTTGTGTTTTAGGCTTACACAAAAAGCTTTACAAATATACCTGGTAAGAATCAGTCTCTGCTGTTGGTGTCCACATTACCGTAAAAAAAAAAAAAATCCCAGATGCAAATAGCTGCTATAATAGTTCTTTCACATTAACTGGATTAAAAGAGATTTCGCTAAAAATAGTTGCAGCGTTTCCCCCTGCCTTCCTCCTCCCCTCCGTAAAATACTAACCAGATGCCATTTAGTCAAACTATAAAAAGGAAAAAAAGAAGGGATTTTTTTTTTCATTTTAGCAATAAAAGATTAAGAGAGTTTGTGTCTTAGTTCTTTTTCTAGTCTCTTCCCCCACAGGGAACAAGCTTAAATTCTTTTCTAATGTAATTTCCTGGGTCTTTACAAAATACACTGATATGCAAAGAGAAGAAACATTGTACATATTTTAAAATGCAGCATGTTATACAATGTACGCATGACAAAGAAATTCAAAGAAAGGCTATTGCCTGCTTCATTAACAATCTCTGTATTAATGAGTAAAATAAAATATATTGAAAAATGAAGACAAATTACTGATTACTGGATGTAAACAAAGATAATATCAGAATTCTTTAATCAAAATGTAAGCTTTCCTAAACGAGCTTTGTATACACACCAAAAACATATTTAAGTACTTTTTCCTTATAGCAAACTAAATCTTATCTCAGTCTTATCTGAGAGTTTTATAACTCTCAGTTGTAAGAGACATTCGAGATAAGAAAAAGACTTTCATATAATATCGACTTCTATTTATTGAGATTCTTTACCATATTATTTTAACGTGTTAAAAATACTGATTTTTAAATCGCTGGAAATAAATTAGTCTCACATTTTATTAAAGTTACTTCTATTTATTACTTCTATCTAACTTATTATTTTACAGAAGTGAACAAATGCAGCACAGAAGCTCAGATGGCTACCTTTTTTTATAGAGCTAACTTGATTTGTTCAATAAAATGCATAATGTATTTTGTATCCATAAAATATTGTTTTATATCACTAAATAACATTTTTTTACAGGATTTTCACTATCATTACACCCATTACATGCATTTTATGTTTAAATAAATCACAAGCACATAAAAGGTCAAGTGCTTTTAAAACAGCCTTTATGTGAAAGAGTTGTTAGTAAGCTGCAATTGTGAACTCTATATTAAAGCTGTTGTATGTACAAAAATATATATAAAATAAAAACCCATAAGATTATTTACTTGGAGAACATTATTAATCTAACAATCATCAAAAATTCATATACAAAATATTATGCCCAGATCATGTTTTGCTATTTACAATAAAGGAGTCAATGACTATGTTATCACTCAGACTCTACAGTTTTTAATCTTTAACCTAAGCAAGAGCATGGATTTGTTAGAGGAGTTTTCTCAAATCTCATAATTTTCCATTTAAAAAACCCCATATCTGCAGTGTATTTCTTATACATCAAACAACTGATAGAAATCAGAAGGGGCTCAAACTTGCTCACATGAGCAAACTACAAATATGGTTGAAAATTCTGTGATTGATTACCCCATGCAACACCACTGAATGGTGCGGGATTCCTAAGAATAGACTTAGTCCTATTTTTGTGGAAAAGCATGTGCCTTAAAAAAAGAAAAAAAAAAAGTCTGCAGTTCAAATGAGGCACTCCACAGTACATCTGCAGTATATTTAAATGCTCTCTGAAACAGAAGATAATTATTTTTGCATCTCCAATTTGTGAATGAAAACAATGTAATGGTTTTCTGTCTTATTTTTAATATGCTAACACTTTGATAAAATATATAATTCAGTGGTCACAAAATACATTGCTCAGAAAAAACATAACTGCTATTATTTTGAATAATTACTCTATTATATTTAATAAAAAATCACATCAAGTATATTTTCAGAGTCTTCCCACAGGCACCTGTGGGTAGAATTCCAGTTTACACTACCAGTTCTGAGCGCTTATTAAGGCCTGATCTGCATAAACACAAATCTTCTGGACCACAGAAGGTGCAATGTAAATATATCCCTGTTACTTTTTTTTTTTTTATCTGCTAAAATGCACAGTGCTGCAAATGCCTCTTAGAGGTGGAATCCAAGGCCAAACATTTTGACCATCAAGAGCATATTATAGGGGGAAGGACGCATCTACTGTGACAGACAGAAATCTATTGCAAATTCACCAGCTTCAGCAATTAGATATGGGCTTTTCGATTCCAAAGTTTTTAAGTAATTAAAAAAATCCTTATAGCTATTTTGTAATCTATATATAAATATAGATAGATATAAATAATTTTTCCCCTTTCTATCAGTCGCAGTGAAGGGACAAAGCAACTCTGGCAGATGTCAATGATAAGGCATTAGTGGCTTATTTATTGTTCTCTATGTCAGAATAAAGCAGTGAGTGAATATCATATTTTTTTCCCATCAGCACATAACAGCAGCCAACCACTTTAACAAAAATACATTTGCCTTCCTGTCCTCCCTTCTCTTATTCATCGCTCATCCAGCTCCTGTAAGGGCATGCATTACTCACTTCATTTTCCTGAGCTACCTCTTTTAAAGTAAAAAATAAGAGAAAAGGAAAGGCCAGGGTTGACTCTGTGAGACCCCTGTATTTATTCACACTTATTGTGCATGACTGTAGACTGGTAAATCATATTAGCAGCCCGTCTCCCCATCAAGCTGCTACTTGATTTCCAGCCCTGGGAAGGTTCAACAAATCAACAGGAGCACGGAAAACAGAACATCAGTCTAATCTAGTGTTTAAGGTGAAGTTTTCAAACCCAATCTAAGAAGATGTTTAGAGCAAGCAACAAGCTGAAGGGCTCAGAAGGTGGTATTGACAATGAAAGAGTGCTGAAATATTGAGAAGCGCAGCGCTTGTGCATTTTTAATAACGAGAGGGTCAACAAGGACACAGCTCCCTCAGTGCCAATAGTTGCCACACCAGGGCTATAAACGCTCGCAGTTCATCAGATTTCTTAAACAGTTCATCAGCTTTCTTAAACACCCTAAACCCCCTCCGCGGACCTTTAGTCTTAAATTAACCAAGCAAAGCACTGAAAGAGGGGGCAGCTTGAATGGCCACCATTGATCCCCACCGGGCCGGGCAGCTCGGGGCGCCGAACCGCGCTCCTTTGTGCGCGGGCTGGATGAAGGCGCTCGCCGAGGAGCCGCGAGCAGCGGCGGGCGCAGCTGCACGGCCTCCCCGCGCTCACAAAGCGCCGCGCGCGGCCTCTTTGTCTGGCCCAGGCCCCGCAATCCCCTAACAAGGATTAAAGTTGTTTCTCGGCGGGGCCGGTGAAAAGCGATTTAGCGACATGCCGGCCTTTCTTTCGTGCCAGCTAAAGAGAAGCAGTTAAGGAATTTCATTATTCTAGCGGCCAGTGGAGATGCAAAACAAATATATTAAATATTCGCCATCCTTTTTCTGGGGGGAGGGCTAGAGGCTAACCAATAATGTTTGGAGGGTGAGTCAATTAAATATAACACTTCTTGCCTGAAAGCAAGCCCTTCAGGTTTATTTTTGGAGTTTTATAAATAGGTGCAGCTGTTTGCCACCTGGAAGGGGGACTCAGCACATACTGCATAATACACAAAGCCTTAGCCCTCCAAGGTCTGATATTCCTAACATCTGAGCCACAAGAACCCACAGAGTTCCTATATCTTCACTGCTCTGGATGAATGAACAGCGTCAAAATGCCTTTTTTTTTTTTTTTCTAGAAAACACATTTTTATCTTCCCACTGAAGCCTGCTTAGGAATTGCTGCTTAGGAATTGAGTTGCTCAGTCAAAACAGGATATTTTACTTGTCCAACTTTGCTTTTCCTACAAGGAACAATACCAAAAAGGATTCCTTTCATTGGAAAGATTGTACACGAAAGGCAGTAAAAACTACAATGCTAAATATCTGCAGCAGGTTTAGGATTAGGCAGCACAATGTCTAACATGCGTTAGGAGACATTAGGAGACAATGCTGTAACATGGTTCACAATTCAGATAGCAATAATTAGTAAAGAACTTTTAAAGCATTTCAAAAATAAGGCTAAAAAATGAAAAAAATAAAGAAATTATTCCTTACAAATGCAAATAGCACTAGTTAGAACAAAATTTTGTGTCCTTAGTGTCTTTAAAAACATTTGGAGGTTTAGGTGTTAGGCATAATTGAGAATTTCAGTAGGTCATCTACATCCAGATATCACAAACTTTTCTGCAAGCTGGAAAAACTTGATGAAACTTAAAAAAAAAGAAAAAAGAAAAGAAAGAAAGAAGAAGAAGAAAAGCTGGGGAGGGTCTGAGGGTCTCAACCTGCAGGTCACCAACAATTTTGTCACACATCAGAGGATGGTCTGCAAAAAAGACTGTTTTTTTAGAAATATGTACAGAAACTAGACATTCAGAAATGTTGCCTTTTTTGTAGGGAGAAATTTTTAGCAGTTGAGGAAACTATAGGTAGACATAGGTAGCAAATTTCATGTATCAGTACCTGGAAATGTTCTTTGTGCTCTCTTTCCACCCTATCAAAACTGATTTCTCAAATAGCTCATTTATTAACTGCTGAAAATAGCCCATATTGTCTGCTGGAGACACACCAGAATGTGTTCAGCTCTTCCTTCCAGTTAGGATAATTGTTTTGATGACCAGGAAAGTAGAGGAAGAAAAGACCAGAAAAAGGTCCTGGGTAAGAATTTTCCCTTCCTGCTGTCAGCTCCCCGTGCCCTTCTGTGACAGGGCACTTCTCCCTGTGACAGTCTGGGCTCTCACCATACATAGGCTGCATACATTGCTGCAACTTAAGGTGCTCAGATAGCTTCGATCTACATATTTGCTTCCTGCATATTTACTACACCAAGGAGTATTGCTTTATTATTATTACTCTATTATTGAAAATAAAAACACAAGCAATGCAGACCTTAAAACTGAAAAGATGTTTTTGCAGACTTTAGCTTTCATTGAATACGAGCATAATTTCCAGCATTGAAATTTGGCACTCTTTAGAGAACGCAGCATATTATCTGCTGTGTGGTTAGGGATTTTGATGAGACAAATTCCACAATTCATTCCCGTACTATCTTTCAGTTTGCTGTGCAACTCCCTGCATTTCCAGTATTAAACTTCATTGGGAGTTCATAAACTTTCAGTAGAAACATTGCTGGAAATAAAATCTTTTACATAATCACAGAATGGTTGAAGTTGGAAGGGACCTCCAGAGATCATCCAGTCCAACTCCTCTGCTCCAGCAGGGACACCCAGAGCACGTGGCACAGGGTGGCATCCAGGTGGGTTTGGAAGATCTC